>JAWLRI010000285.1:5327192-5358984 GCA_034781795.1 Crypturellus tataupa
TCTTCCAAACCCACCTGGATGCCACCCTGTGCCACGTGCTCTGGGTGTCCCTGCTGAAGCAGGGGGGTTGGACTAGACGATCTCTAGAGGTGAATTCCAACCTCAACCATTCTGTGATTCTGTTTCATTACAGAGCCAGGTTTTACATACTTTAGTCTGCTGCTCATATCCAAAAGGCAGCTTTTAAATACTGATCAAAATAATCCTTTAATAAATAAACTGTGCAGAGTCATGTGTCCAGGACACATGCAGGTCAGCATTTCAGACCTGCAGTGTGGTACTTCATTGCTTAACATCATAAATTAGGGAACATTCTTCTGCAAGATCAGGAATGTACAACAGCATTTCTGATGATAAGGAAGAGGAGGTATCCAATATGGATTTTTTATTTTATGTCTTTCCAGACAGGAAAATTGTGAATCGTGGTTATTTTTTGCAGCCTGTAGGCACACTGGTAATAAAACCTATCAATACTGTGATTTAATTGAGACAAGGTGAAGCAATCACTCTAGTCATATTTAAATGCTGTCAGAGCTCACTATATGGATGACATTGTTTGGACCTTCTTCTGTCATTTTCTCCAGGGCATCAAAAGGGTAAACGGAGGTCATTATACGCTCTGTGCAGTGTTAGGGACTTTAAACAATTTCCATGGTGTTTGCTTATTCCACAAAATCAATGATAACTGTATAAATACTTGATTAGTCACATATAATACCTGCTACTTATTTTTCAGAGTCAAAATCTTGCTAAAATTAAGCTGAACTTCTTGCTTCTGTGATTTGAGGGTGGATTAAATGGGGTGTTTATGCTTGAAGACAGCTTTAGAAATGAAAGAGGCTGCCGAAAGGAGAACACCACAAATGCTCTGTTACATTATCTCCAAAGGCTGTGTTTAGCCAGTGCATCAGAAATAAAATTACCAGTTTCTGTAACAGTGCCAGAAAAAATGCAAGATCCTGTGTGTTGTTGTGAAAAGTCTTTATATCTCTGCATTCTATTCTTTTTCATAACAGGTTTTGTAAAATTATCGGGACTTCTGTTGGCAACATTGTTTTCCTGGTACTTGGGATACTTCCTCAGTGCTCTTGTACCTGACGAGGTACTATCAGCATCTATCACTAATCTTCAAGATATTGGAAAGAAACCCGTGATAAGGGGTATATATTTTTTTCTAGTTTTACAAGTAATGTACTTAGCTAACAAATGATGTGTTGTTCACCTAAGAATTAGTTGTTTGAATAAAGTTAATTAATTAGCGTAAACCTGAACTATTCGTTAGGCACTATGTTGAAGAAACATAATGTCAGCATGTATTTGTCAGTTTGCAAATAAATTTAAGTGACTGATAAGAACACCTTATTTGTTTGCTTCAATATAATCATAGACCTTCAAAGCTGCAACTTTGATTCTATTATATATATAGGAAATATATATACACATATATTTATATGCATATATTAATATATTTATGTTTTACAATTTGTTTGATCACTAATAAAACTTTGTGATGAAATTTTCATTGTTGCTTTTCTGCTCTAATCTGACTAGGTAGTGCCTTGCATACATTCTTCTCATTTTATTGCTATTTTTTCACGTGAAAGACTTAAGATTAGAACAATAGTTATTTATTTTAATTTACTAATCAAGGAAAAAATATAGGAATTCTTCACCCTCATTGCCCTTGCTTTCTGTTATATTAAATAATGCTAATACTACTTAGTATGATCTGTCTCAAATGAGGAGTATATGGGACATTCTTTTTCCCTAAATAATCTTTCTTTTGGTCCTAGCAGCAGTTTGAAAGTCAGTGATACCTTAAAGCCCAGGCAGATTTGCAATAGTGTTGCTCCAATACTGGAAAAGTGGCAGGATTTGACTCTTTAAAAAAAAAATTAAGCTCAGTGTGTTGAAATTAAGTGGTTCTTTCTCTGTAGAGTTTGTTTTTGTAGCATTCAAAAAAAGTCTTCTCTTTTTATTTCTGTTGTTTTAGCCCCATCGCCAAAGAGGCAGAAGTGTGATCACTGGTCTCCCTGCTCACCCGGGAGCTATGCCTATCGAGTCCTCAGTGGTGGTGGCAAGGAAAAGCTGGCAAAAATTTGTTTTGAGGATGAGCTGTAAGTACCAGCTGAACCACAAATCTAAGCAAGTTCTTCATTGTATGAGGAAAGGTGTTTCATACCTCTTCCTGGGAGAAAAAGATTCTCTAGTAAAAGTATATGCGAAGAAAGACTACCATTGGATGCCTTTGATGTCTTCTCCTTTCAGTGCTACTAAGCATACCCTCGTTCTAAAGCCTCTTAGTAAGGAATGAGTTTTCCGTGTTGTCTTATTCTGAATTACTGTCTCGTCATTTCTATCTTTTTTATGTTTTGTGCAAGCCTTTCTGCATCATGCTTCATGAATCCATCTTCTTCAGTTTTCTCCATTCAAACAGCCTTTATGATGATGATTCAAACCAAGACAATCTATTACTGTGCAACTCTGGCATAAAATAAAGACTCAAAAGAAATGGTAGATAACTTAGAGGTAGAGAGTTTGAACATATAGCTATACTTTTAAAAGCCTCTTATTTTTTTCTCTCACTACTCCTTGTGTGTTCTCTGTTTGAAACAGCTCAGTGTTGTCACAAAGATTACTACATTAAGGCCGATCCCAGTGAAGGGGATGTGTTTAACCAGCAATCTAGTTTCTGTGCAGTTTACCTGCTGCTGTTCTCTCTCCAAACTGTTTGATTAGGTTTCATTTATTAGCTTTGTCCTTTTTATTTCTGAGTTGTGGTAATCAGAATTCTTGGAAGATTCACCGTCTGAGTCCTTTAACCTGAGATTGAATGATCTTTAACTGTTAATGTTTTACTGATGATAAATACTTTCAGATTTATTCTGAAGTTTATCTTATTTTTAAATAACAAAATAGCAAGTTCCTGTTCCTGTACTTCATTCCTGTACAAAAACTGCATTAGACTTCATTTCAAATGTAGTTAGCTTAATTGTCAGAGTTTGGGATAGCCAGTTTGAAAAGCTGTAAAAAGCCCTTATCACTGAATGGGCAGCACCTTCTTTAAGTCATGTTCCTTCATGGTTCTCAAATTGGACAAGTAAAAAATCCTGAAATGATCTTTGTGCAAATGCAATCCACATCATAAAATATATCCTCAGAACCCCGCTTTCTTTTGTGGTCTAGTTCTTATTTTGTCCTTCTAACTGCATTTGTACAAAGTATCTTCCCAAACTATTTTACTTTGCAAGTCTCCTGCCCTCTGAATTAAGCTGTTTGACAGGTATATTGTGCAAAAAATTTAAGCTACAGCTCTTGCTTGTTACAGGGTCTTTAAATTAAATAACTGGAAGAAAAAACAGGAACATCAGAAAGTGACTTAGCATAGGCAAATGTGATTTTTGGATGAGACCTTTTGGAGGGTTATATCCTACTGAGATTGTATTTATTTCAATTTCAGGCTCATAAGTGAAGCAAAGGGTAATGTTGGAAGAGGTATAAACATTGCCATTGTGAATTGTAAGTAAGAGAATAAATATTAGAGATATATTTATACTGGAATGACTTTTTAAAGGTTGTTTTTTTTACTATCTAGTGTGAATGACAAGGAAATAGTTACAAACTCAGTTTCCTGTTAAGCTTAAGTATTTTGAAGAAAAAAACTTTTAAATAAAAAAAACTTTCTCAAAAGTTGTATAAGTAAATAGATAACGGGTAAGTAGAAGTGGTCTACCTTTATGTGGATGTGTCATAATATTTTATTAGACAAAAATATAACTATTTTTTAAGTAATATGGGAGAAGTGCCAAGGCCTCCAGTAGTAAGACTCAATTTGCAGATTCAGCCCTTGGTAAGAAAGTGTATTTGATAATGGATCCTGCCGAAAATAAATGCACAAATGCTGGCAGGGAGGGAAAAAGAGTTCAAATGCATGTCCTTTCAGCTTTGATCACAGAATGTTCTTGTTCCAGTGTCTTTATTTCACGTACTGCCTTAGCAAATCCTTGCACTTGGCTAAACTTGTATGCTTTTAATGATATCAGCAGGCTAAATTATACTAGCAAAGTATCTTTTTTTCTTTTTTTTTTTTTATGAGTGTGTTAACAACAGTATGCATTAAAATTTCTAATAAGGAATTGTAAAAACTGTACTGTCTGTAAGAGGTAAACAGTTAAAAATGTTTTTTTATTACACAGCTGTAAACTAAGAGGATAAATACTGACCCTGAATGTTTAAGTAAGATTGTATCAAATAGGAGTGGGGAACTGGTATTATCTTTGCATTTGACATTAGTGAGGAAAAAGAAGTGTTGTATCGATTTCTTGTATTCACATTTAAAAGGCTGAACAAGCATTTTCTTCATCATGTATACATTTTAGCTAACTTACATCTTTACCTGCCACTAAATCTGTTATCTCCAACCAAATTACAGTGAGAAGTATTTTCTGCATATCTTCTAATTAGATCATTTCAGCTAATGACTGTATTTAATACATATCCTGTAACATCACCCTCGTTCCATAAAGATAACTCTTTTTTTCTCTGTATGAGTAAGGCACTTTGTAAGAAAGAAGACATAATTATTAAGCCCAAATTAACATCTCAGAGAGGGAGAAAAATAATTGTATCTTTCTGCCGTCCTCACTAAAGTCTTTTCCTTTTTTTTTTTGTTCTTTGCTGCGACCAGTTCTAGAATACTGCTTTACCACTTAGAGAATTTATTACCTTTTCCCCTTATCAATCTGATAAACTCAACTTTTAGTCCTGTGTTTGAAAGAGCTTACATCTTCTCATTGGAAATGAGCCTATAGCACTCTGAATAGAAAAAACACTCTCACATACAAGGGTATTTGTTTTGGATAACCAAAATCAACTAGTTCAGTTAGCATGGATTTAGAAATCCAGAAAGTGCTTCCCATTCTACAAGTCTTGTGAAAAGGAAGATTGTCCAGTCTCACCAGTAGCATAATTAACCGTGAACATTGACCAAAATGTCCCGAAACGACTACATGTTTGCATACCCCACTTGTGATGTAGTCATGATGCCTGAGTGCCCAGTTTCTGTCCACAGAGATACAAATGACATGAAAGCTGGCACATCTGAAGCGCTATACAGAACGGTATTAGACTCTTTTAAATAGTCTCAAACCTAACCCATTAGCCCATATTTATAGTTATGATCTAATATAGGTCACTATAGTATGCACACATATAAAAACATGGAAGTTTACAAAAATCTTAATTCATTCTTAAAGAAAAAAAAGGTAATGAAAATATTTTAATTACATTTGATGACTCAGATCCAGGGTGCTGGGAGGCATGTGAATTCATTTAGCTGAAAAAAGTATGTATTAATTACCAATGTAATTTTATTTGACAGCTTTCAGGTCTGTCCTAGGATGATGAAAAGAACTGATTTGTGAAGAATTTTCTCAGATGATTGTGATCACCCAAACCTTAAATTTCCATTATTCCAGATTCCTTCCAATTACAAAGTTCAAGTGAAACAAAAAAGGAAGCTCAGAAGCACAATAATACTGAATATTGAAGATGCCTAGCTGCAGCTGAAACTGCTGTGCATGCTGATTAAATCTAATCACTTTTACCTTGTTTTTGCAAACCTTTTTTTTATTATTATTTGCAGATAAAACAGGAGGAGTTATAGCAACAAAATTTTTTGACATGTGGGATGGAGGTAGGTCAAAAAAGGGTAATAGAGCATTTGTTAACATTTCAGTGTTTAAAAGGAAATTATTTTTAAATTATTTTCCTGTTCTTTCAAATGATTATGATTGCCTTATTGAAGTGGATCTCCTAGAAATAAACAAAATATTGTCTTTACTAAAATGTACTGTAACCAGGTTTGATGACAAACTTTTTCTGAAAAGCCACATTTCCCTGAAGTTTGAGCTAGTTAACATTCATTGTCACCTGTTTTCTCCATCATTTCAGTCTTGTGCCTGGTATATGTCTGGCAATTGCAAAAGCAATAAATAGCTCAGTGCTGTAGATAGGCTGCCCTCTTAATAAGAATGGGCATGCAGTTAGGCATATTGGTCAGCTTAGTTAGCAGGAAGCTCACAAAAATAAAAGCACAGAAGAGCAAGGACTTCTCCTGGGCTATGCCCTGCATTGCTTATCTGTATAATACAATATAAGGTAAACTTAAACTTTACTTACAGTCTTGAGTCTAAATGACATTTTCAGAAGCTCAGAATTAATATTTTTGTTTAATACTGAAAACTACACATCAACCTGTGCTCTCCTAGGCTTCAGTGAGAGGCATGAGCTTTCAGTACCTTTGAGATGCTGAAAACCTGCTGCCTGTGATCAAAAGTATTGCCTAATTATGTGTCATTTTCAACACACAATGTCAAAAAAATGAGAACAAGTTGAAACATAAGAGAAAGTAGGTGGCGTATGATATGTGTGTATCTCAGAGAGACACAAGCAATCAGTTATATATTGCTTTAACAGACCACTCTGCAGAGATGGCAACTTTCGTTGAGAATGCACCACAAGGATCCCTGCTTTTCATGGTGACCCATGATGATGGAAGCACCCGGTAAGCAAGTCATTCATGGTAGGCTGAGCAATGAAAAGCTCAAAATCATAATTGCGAAATACTGTAAAGCAGCAAATTGGTTCTGTAGGGTTGTTCTCTCTTTTAGTCTCAGAGTTTTTGAATCCAGGTTCATCCAGTGCTTGCCTGTATCACATATTACAAAGCTTTCAAAGATGAACAGATAGTATCGTATTTGTTTAAATACGACATATCCTCTTAAAAGCCTGTGATATTACCTCTGGGTTGCAACTTTCTCTTCAGATGGGGTCTGCCACTCCAAGTAAAATGTTATCTAGTTAGCAATCCTCTGCATATCTTAACCTGATTTTTTTAATGCTGTCAGATTTTATTTTTTTTTAGTTTGAATTCATGATAAGGTAATTCATCGTCATGGTAGGAGTTCATGATTATGCAGGGAAAATCTTAATTCATTTGGTTGATAAAAACTTCATGCTTTAATCCTTGTTGAGATGAAATGTCAAATAGTATTTGAGATACCTTTTTGTTTCTGTTACAATATTATAAACAGATTCTATTAAAATCAGGAATTTGCACAGGAAAAAGGATTTTGCTTTGTGAATTTCATAGTGTTCTACTAAGCTTTCAAGATCCTGGATGTTTTAGACTTCTCATTGCTGTTTCTGATGACCCACTATGTGAACCGTGAATCGTTCTTCTTTTTCAGCTTTCTTATGTCATCTATTTTTAACAATTTTCTTTGTGCTAAATTTTCCCAGGTTGAAGAACGATGCCAAACAAGTAGTAGAAAAGCTGGGAAGTAAAGAAATAAAGAATATGAAGTTTAGGTCAAGCTGGGCCTTTGTAGCCGCCAAAGGCTTCCAGCTGCCAGACAATATCCAAAAAGAAAAGGTCAGGTTCATTATATTTTCACTTTATATTTGTCTGTTTTTCAGGTATGGCTTTCAGGTACAGATTTAGTAGTGAAGCTAAAATAACTGTAGTCTGTTTAGCAAGTCCCAGTTCTGCAAAGCGAGTTCTCTAACGTGTTCCCATTCTTTATTTGGATTTGCGACAGCTTTTACCACAACAGCACTAAATCCTTTAGTGACTGTTTTTTCCTTCTATAACACATTTACAGAAGTAATCAGTTATTCTAGAAAGTGTCACTTTTGAAATGTCCAGCTTGATGTGCTGTTCAGAGGCTTACATTTTCTTCTGGAAGGACAGTTCCACAGACTGAAAAAAATTCAAGACTGTTTTGTCTGCAAATTGGACTGTCTCATATTGGCTATGCAACCAAAGTGATGCCTGCATCACAGAGCTGTTGTGAATACCTTGTCCTCAGGCTTCAGGAATAGTAAAGATGCCTTTTTTATATCATTATCTCTGGTTTTATGTGTGGCTTTGTTTTGTCTGCTTGCAATAAGCTCACCACTGCTTTTTCTGCATCAAAGAGAAAAACACAAATGATCCAACTCAGAATTCTATTCCCTCGATAATGCTGAGTCTCTTCAAAGGCATGTTAAATTTCCATAGTTAATTTACCCTAGAATATTGTTGCAATCTTCTTAGCATTACAGAGTTTCTGCAGGGAGGAAAAAAAAAAGTTTTTCATTTAGTGTATATTATGACATCCATCTGGGAAATAAATACATCATTGTATGTAAGAGAGAAATGGCAGAATTTTCACCCACTGTGACAAGCAAGATGCCCAACATAACTCGTAGATTCCCAGTCTTACTCTGTTTTCCCCTTCTGTTTGTAAAAGGTTATAAAATATTTTTTTTCTTTTTTTTTTTAATAGATAAACCATTCTGACAAGAACAACAGGTATAGTGGCTGGCCAGCTGAAATCCAGATAGAAGGCTGTATCCCAAGAAACCTGATGTGAACAAATGAATACCCTAGTTATAAAGGCAGTTCTATATTTGTATACATGTAGGTGGCCTCCTGAAACCTACAAGCACCTGAACAATGATTGTAAAATAAGTTGTATGTACTGTTTTTAAGCATTCTTTCTTAACAGGTTTTACTCTAATCTGAAAACAAATAGATATTTCGGTGGTAAGTGGAAATAAAATAACTCCAGTTTGCAATTCCATTGTTCAGGAGATCAGTCTAAAACACCAGGTTTATTGAAAGTGATTATAATATGGTCATTAGTAATTCTAGTTTTTTGTTGTTTGCTTGTTTTTATTGTTTGTTTTCTTCTGGTTGTCTTTAAAGACTAATATGGAAATATGAAAGCATTTAAATTAAATTGTAATGTAAAATCACTAGCAATAAATTATTTTGATGTTGTTGTATTAGTCATTCTGCATCTCTTCAGAAAAAAAGTTCCTGTTATTTTAGTTGAGCTGTTTTTCTTGGTGATATTACAACATGGAATAATGTTAACATCCAAAGAGCAAGTTATTTGAATTAGTTTACCAAATTTATGCTGGAAATCTACATCATTCTTTTTAATTATTTTCTCTTCCAGTAAGTTTAAAAAATATATATGACAATGCAAGGTTAAGTGTTGTCCTTCTGTAGAACCAAACACATATTGGAAGGAAAGTGTAGAGGTCATTTGTTCAATTTCTCTTTTACTGAAGCAGATCACATACGTACAGAATTTTTTTAACTCTCTGCCCTTGTCCTGCTGCCACCAGCTACTTTTAGGCACTGCTGTTCTCTGCAGCTTCCTGGCATTAAGTCACTTACGGTCCCTAGAGCTCCATTTCTTACGACCAGTTGGAGAACTAGTGCATCGTGCAATAGTCCATTTCATTGGATGCTGCCAATGAAAGCGATTAGATGAGGCTGACTCAGACCTCTGCCAAGACCTTGGCAGACTCATGGTCTTTTGACTCACAGTCTGCGCCTTATCACCTTGCGACTGATTAGGTGCTTACGAATTGAGTATTGAAATACTTGTTTCCATACTTTTCCCGATCTATATCATGCTTCTGTTATTCTTTCGCTTGCTCAGCTTAGGAGTTTTGTAAGTAAAGGGCTCCATTCTGGTGTTTCATCCATTTAATAGTAAATACTGTAACACATTTTTGAAAATCAGTCATTTAGATGGGGACCCAGTGTTTGCTAGCAGTTGCCAAGTACGTGGCAGTTGAGAAAACTTCTTTACACCTGCTGCTGGTTCTTACAGTCCCATGTATTTTGTCAGGAGGAGAGTTGATTATAGCAGCTTCAATCTTTCACTTTCTATGAAGTCTATGTTTGGTCACAGTTTTCTGGAGTACTGAAGATACTCCTGAAGATATCCTGAAGATACTTCTGAAGTACTGGGAGGTCTGAGTAAGTAAGTTCCAGCTGCTTTCACTTGTTTCTTAGGTATGTTACAGCCAGAGAGCTAAATCAGATATCTAAATTAATCTTCCATCAGTTACAACAAATTTTACATCAATTTCTATTTATCAGTTAAGGCAAGGTGTACTACTACATTACCTTTTTGTGGTAAACAGCAAAATGCAAGGTATACCCTTAGCTCTAGCCTCACTGAGCCTCAGTGGGATCACGAGTTGCCGCTCCTTTCATGGCGTACAACCACCATCACCACAGAGAGGTGATGCCCTTAAGGAAGTGGTCACAGTGTACTGCTGTTATCTGGATAACTTTTCTTCGTAAGGCTCTGAGCATTTGGTCTTGCATATAAATCCAGTGGACGGCTATTCTGATGTAGCCCAAGATGTTCAGTGATAGTAATTACAACAGAAATCCTTTGCATTAGGAGTGTTCTCACAACTGTATTAACATCACAGGGCTACTGCTTGATTTGCTCCTACATGGAACATCTGTGTCAAGAAATATTTTATTCAGGTTTTACTATCACTTTCCATGAACTGGCAATCTTTCAATTCTTAGCTATTCAGGTAGAAGCATCTGCTGGGTGCATTACTTGTCACTGACAGGTAAAGTGAGCATAATCTCGGGCCATTTGCGCCTTGCCTGATCGCTCCAAAAGAAGATTTTAATGCTGCTGTTTCCGGACAGCAGGGGCTGGTTGTCAGCATGTCAACACAAAGAAATTTCCCCGTGCTCCATTCTTTGCAGATGGACAACATTGAAAAGGGAATTATCAAAGTCACACATGGAACAACAAGAGAATCCCTGAGAAATGGTCTTTAACTTCATTTTTCAGAAATGCATCTTAGTGGGCTACATTTTGTGTGTTAATAATACAACTGTGTGCATTAATAATACGCAATGTTGAGTAGCAGTCAGCTTTGTTTTCCACTGCCAGTGTCACGGTGTTTAAATATGGGAGGCAGAGGAACATCAAGAGGTTTGATACCTCTCTGATCTGGAAAAGTCACTCAAAGTGGTCTCTTGGGTAAAAGGGTACCACTTTTCCAAATATTTTCTGAGTAGAAGCAATCTTACAGAGAACTGATTTGAAAATGGAATTTCAGTTTTGCATACAACTGGAGCACTTTTAAAAGAGATGCCTTCTAAATTGGAATAAAAAGCATTTTTTATACAGAAATTAGTCTGGGAAAGCTTTTTGGATTAAAAAAATCAAAGGAGTAGTAAATTAATTTTTTAGACTTCATTTTGGGGTGAGGTCAAAGAGTACAGGCTCTCTTATACAGATGTCTTTGCATTCTTTCTCTAAGCTCTAGACCACAACCAAGCTTCAGCCACAGAGGTTAACACTGTAAATGCCACATCATGTAGTCTGTGTTTGCATAACACTGTGAGCCAGAAAAGCAGCCGATTGAAAGCGATATGGTGCGCTCTCCTCGATCTGGTAAATGCTGTAGTCATCACTGCACTTCACAAAATAGTTCTACAACAGAATGAACTATCATCAACAAGAAATGAGACTAAAACCTTTTCCTTTTTTTTTCTGGGGGGGTGATCTTTATCTAAATCAGAATGCCCAAATCCAATGGGAAGATACAAGCTTTAGGCAGCAGCATTACTCATGGCTTGTTTTTCTATAGTCATAAGGAAAATGCCACAGCAGGTGGCAGCAGTGGCTTTCCAGACCCTGGTATATACCTTGTCTGTAGGAGAACCAAGAGCTCTTGCCGAGTGCCTACTAAAATCAATAGATATTTGCCCTGGTCATAGTGCAATTTCACCTACAATTTGGATATCTGCGTCGGTCATTGTGCAATTTTTTCTACATTGGGGAATCAAACAAGAAGCTTTGCTTTAACTTGCTAGGTCTTGGTTTCCTGCATTTTGCCAGTCTCTACATTTTTTGTCTCTACAAGCATTTGAGGATGAATAACTTTTAAAAGAGGCTGGAAATGTATGTTTTTCGAAAGTTTTTTTTTTAATATATATATATAACTTTGGCATGTGGAGTATGCTTAAGAAATGTGCATACCCCAAATGTTTGGGACCCCTAAATGTTTGGGACACATTTAGGCTTCCTTTTGAGATGTAGCCTCTCGTGTCATATACCTAATGCAGTTGGAAACAGAGCTGTAGTAGTAACTGTAGTATATTAACTTTCATGCAGTAAAGCTGCTGTCTCCATACTGTCTGCATCAACCTTCCTGAGACCTGGATGGCAACCACAGCATGTAGCTTAGCAGTGAAGCCCATGGTTTTGTTGGGGGGTTTTGCTGGAGTAAGAGTTGTTTGAAGATCACAGTGTCTATATTCTAATGTGCGCAAACTGTTAGAGTAATCGCTGTGAGTAGGGGACTTGGTGAATGTCAAAGCTTGAAGTGCCAATAGATGATTCTCCATAATTTCTCAAAATAGAGAAAAAAGTAGCCCATGGTACTGCTTTAGCTGAGTTCACCAAAAATATTTCGAAAAAAAAAAGGGGGTTAGATAAATTAGGAAGATTTCTAATCTAAAAGAAATCTAAATATAATAGAAATGCTAGTTGTATTGGAGCTCCAATGTTGCATTCAGGGCAGGACTGTCACCACCACTTGGTCTGGTTGTCTGTGACTTTGTCTTCTGAGAGTCAAAGCCTTCCAAGGAGGGTGACAATGCAGGTTCCTGGGATGAGCTGTCCAGGATAGCACTAACCTCCTGGTGAGGAATTACTTCCTAACGTCCTGCCTGACCCTTCCAACTGCACTCTGTGGCTGTTGTCACTGTGTGATACTGTGTGGCACTACTGAGAAAAATTTGACTCCAAAACCTTCATCACTGCCACTCAAGTCGTATTAGGCAGTTACTAGATCACTACCTTAACTTCTTCCTTACTAGACCAAAAAGCCCAGCTTTCCCAGGCTTTCCTTACACCCTCTCCCAATTACTATTGAACTGTCAGGGGTTGGGAGGCATCACATTGCTTCACGTCATACTAGATTCGTGTTCAAATATCTCACAAATACCTGTCTGTTGTTCAGTGTTCCTCACAAGAAGGGTTTAAACAGGTCCCTCGTATCTCTGCACTGTTCAGAAAGGAATTTTAGATTGAAGCACTTAGAAAAAATAACTATCATTTCCACTTCTCCCTACAGTGGAAATTTAACAAAATCAATTCTATATTGAAAGGAGTACCAGGCCAGAGGCTCTTTTTTATCTCTGTTTAAGAAAATTTAAAAAGTTTCAAGGTCAGTGATATGCCCCTTACAATTTCCCGATGGATCCCTTGCAGTCCAATTGCAGCAGCTCTAACATGATTTTCTCTGTTAAAAAAAAATTAAAAAACAGCTTAGTCATGGATGCCTTAGGTAACCCTGTCTCCAATGCAGGTCTTATTAAAAATAAAAAATATGTTTTTAGTAGTTATGTTTCAGTCAAAAGTAATATCCGTACTTCCATTAGAAGTCCTGTGCAGTCGTGTTTTCTACAGTTGTTATCTCTCCCTTGGGCATTCCCTGTCAGTGAGTTCTCAGGGGTGGGCCTGGACTTTATCTTCTCCCGAAGGCCAGGAGGTCTAGAAAAAGCTGCATTTTGAAAAGCAGAATGTCTTTAAGTAAGACTTTCCAAAGAGTTATTTGTGCTTTGCAGTCATATTAGACTATAAATTCAAATTTTGTTCTTATCTGAGCAAATGAGGATATATATATTATCTTGACTCATCACTAAATAGCTGGTCATACTTGACTTTTCTTTTTAGTTTAGTTTAGTTTAGTTTAGTTTTGCCTATAAGGAGTAAAAGGGGCAGAATTAGAACTTGAGTAGCCATTTCTGGGTTTTGAAGACAGAATATAAAACACCTTGTACAGCTAGTTTCTGATTTTTATTCTGATAGACTACAGGCTAGAACCGGAGTCCAGGAGTTAAACTCCACCTCATGTGAGACACAAGCCCATTAATGTAATAAATGAACCCATCTTCTTGGAAACACAGATTCCCTTTGGTTTCTATGATTGCCAAGTGTGAGTTAGTAGTTGGTATTGATCAGGAGCTTCAGCACATTCCCTGCCCGAAATTTTGTAGGAGCACTACAAAGCTGAGCACTAGACCTGCCCACTGTGTCATCTGAAGACGGCAAAATCTGAATGTTGCATCAAGTTCATTGCAGTGATTTACTACAATGTGTGAGTAAGGTGTAGCACAGGCACAGCACATTTTTCATCTTGAGCTAATAATTTGCTTTATTCATTTTAAACTTAGATATTCTATCTGGATTTTGTTTTTTCCAGCAGGCAACCTTGACTCAGGAAGATAACCATGAATTGGAAAGGGTAAAGCAATCAGTTCAAGGCCCTTCTCTTGAGTGGTGGCAGAGAGGCTGGGTGGAGCCAGTAGTATAATTTTTATGTAATAAAGGTAGATGATGATTGAGTCCTTTCAGTGTAAGATATAGAACAAGTAAGTATGAGCTTTTCTCATAGAGGCCTGCTCAGTAGATACTCTAAAACTGCAGTTACCTGTTCTGCTGGAAGAGAATATTTTTGGTAATTGCATGTAAATGTTCTGTATATTGGAAATGGGGGTGACAATAACACTGTTCTACAAAGGGAGGAGGATTTGTTTCCGTGTTTAATGTACCTCTGTATTTTGCAGCTTATGTGAGCAGTATCAGTCTAGAAAAAAAATACAATCATTCCTATCCGAGTGAAATGAATAGTGACTTCATGATATACATTAAACATTTTTTTGGAAATAATATCAAGCATTTTGAATCATATTTTACATAATTTAAATTATTTAAAAGAGAATGTGTAACTGTGAGAAAAAAAAAGAATGCTAAAATGTGTATTTCTCAATATACATAAATCAGTGTGGCTAAGGATTGGAAGTGAATTAACTAGAGTATTAAAACTATTACCTCAAGGTTTATTGAAACCTGTTAATAGTGGCATCCTGGCATCTGCGTCATCATTTATTTTTCCTTAACTTCTTTTTTTTACCTTCCTCATATGTGACAATAAGAAAGGAATAAGAGGACATTTCCCAGTATCACTAAGACAAATAATGTCCGTTGCTCACAGATGTTTACCATTTCGGCATTTGAATATGCGAGGAGAGCCTGTGGCCTAAAAATAGTGCTTGTAGTGTATCTGATTGCACATGAACTGGTTCGGTGGAACTAGCTTTGCATATGCCTTCTCTGCGTCTGTTCCTTTAATCTTGTTAAAAATTACTGAGAAAAGATCTCCAACTTATGTAAATTGCTTTAAACAGCAGAGTAAATAGTAGCAGAGGATCTGCCAGAATGGCATGCTAGCAAAATAGATTGTGAGCTACGTCAGCATCCTCTCTCCCCTATGAAATGTGTCCGAGACTCCCAGCTGTTTGTTTTCACTCTAGCAAAACAGAGTCACACGACACCTAGATGCGAATTTTGAAGGAAGGAGAATACTTTCACTCATCTTGGGAATAAACACCCAAGGAGACAACTGTGTAAGGAAATTTGCAGGACTGATTACATGCCTTGAATTGCATCAGCTCTCTCTCATATATTCTCAATTACCCGAGAAAGACTTTTTATAAGAAACAAGACCTGCTTTCTGATTGATGCAGGTATCATGCATTTCCATATGACAATTAACAGTAGCTTATCTTATGAGTCTGTAAGTGCAAATTTCTCCATGAGGAATTCCTAGGATATTGCACATCAGTTTTGGCAGTATTAGAAAATAACTGTGGTACTGGCATATGCATACATTGGAGGATTGGAAAAGATGAAGCTTTGATTTTGCTCCTCTCTGGAGATTTAAGGTGTTAAAAGCAGAGCTGTTTGTAGATCCTCTCCTCAAGCAAAGCAGGAGGCCCAGACTGAGAGCATATCTGGACACGGTACTCTTGTCACCTGCTTATGCAAGGGGTAATATACCTAAAGAAAGCAGGTGAAGAGAGAGAGCTATGTCCCCATTCTGCCCAGCTGTGACCATTTGCTAGCAAATCACTGTCCACTGACACCCATGTAGAAGAATAGCCTGGAAAACCTGCTTGGATGCGGTCCTGTGCCATGTGCCCTAGGTGGCCCTGCATGTGCAGGGGGGTTGGACTAGATGACCTCTAGAGGTCCCTTCCAACCTTAGGCATTCTGTGATTCTATGAAAAGGGGAAACTTAGAGAAAACCTAACAGAAGTTCCGGCATTACAGCAGCTTGCTTGGGGTGATGCACAGTTGCCACTTCCAGGATGGCTGGTACGCAGGGATTCTGCTCCTCCACAGTTCCCTGGGCAGCACAGCCTGCCCTCCTCACAGCTGCAAAGGGGAGTAACAGAGGATGGAGCGGAGTGAAGGCACCGCGGCCAAACTCTGTTGCACTCCCTATCCTGGGCTGCTGATAAGCCACACAGTAGCTGTCCAGCGGGAGATATACGATAAGACGTCCAGTGCTCACCCAACAAAGGTGGCAAATCACTCCTTTCGGATGAACTTTGCTTGAACTTTGCTCATTATAAACTCATTATAACGCACACCTCCATCCCCAAAGTTACCTGTCTCCAAGGTATGACCTGACCAAGGTATCACTGAGCATGCGCCCTAAATTTTCGATTGATTGTACCTTTAAATGAAAGCAAGAAACTTTTTCACCAATAAATAACAATATTAAATATGACTATAGTCACTCAAGCTCCACCTGAATGTAAAGAAAAGTATAAAAGGTGAGCTAAGGATGAGAAGCGGCGGGGGAGGAGGTTCCATTATAACTCCTGGGTCAGTCGACAGGCTGAACCCCCTTTCCTCCCGTCGGGTCAGGACGCTGCCTGAGGAGCCTAAGGAGGAGGAAGGCAGAATCCATCATAACTCTTGGGTCAGTTGATGGGCTGATCCGCCCTTTCCTCCCCTTGGGCCGGGACGCTGCCTGAGGAGACTCAAGATTGAGAACCCTCTCAGACTGTTCGTGAATCCGATACTGCCAGAGTCGAACTTATAGTAGATTACACTATTTGGGAACTCGATTCGCTCCTAGGAAGGCGATCGGACCTACAGTCCACAGACTGCGAATACGCTACTGATCTGATAGCTCCTTCCCCCCCGCCACCACTACGGCTTTCAAACTGCAACATTTTTAATAAGCCACCAAGTTGGGGCTTAATGTCTGGTCTAGGCAGGATCTGCTCAAGAAGGGGTAGCACTGCTGGGGAAGGGAAATTTCCGTGAGGTGATGTGTAATCATTTGGTGTATAACCTTCTGTTTTAAGAGAATAAAGACGATCTCAGTTCATTACACCTCAGACAGACTAGAAGTGGAGGCACATTATCCCCAAAATAGCTAGAGCCAACCCCACCAGTTACAGTCTGTCTGAACATATTTGCTGCTCCGCTACCTTTTAAGAGATACGCAGCAAACTACATCATGGAAAACCCTTGACTGTTTAGGAAAGCGTGATGAGAATAGCAGCAAAATAAAACGTCCGTTTTTCATGCGTGCAGGTGTTGGTCAAGGGAAGGGAGGAGCAGGGTGGGGTGACGTGGTGCTGGGCTGGTCTCAGCCTCAGAGGCTGTTACACTTTGATCCATTCAACAGGAGAACGGTAGGGAGCAGCAGGAAAGTTTTCCTTCACTTCTTCATCACAGTACTCCACCTTTTCTGGAAAGTACCATGTTTGAGATCAGGGCTGTTCTGTTTCAAAGTCCATTTGTTCTTAGAGTCTGTGTCTCCCAAGTCTCTTGCAGTACCGATGCATGCAGAGGCAGCAGTTTTGTCTGAGGGTGCATTTTGCTTCATCTCAGTTATGTGCTTTTAAAGGAAATCTCTGGGTGGTCCCCAGTCACAGCATTTTGTTTCATAGAGGAGACCCAGAACTTGGAGTGTACCTAGTGCACCTCAGTCACCCACAGGCATACAGAGTTAGTCTTAGAGAATAACCATTCTCTCTCCAAGTACTGTTAATAGTTTGGGCATGAGGACTGTTGGTGCTGGGTATTTTGCCCTACCGATCTGCACTTGGGGGTCTACACCAGCAGATGCAGCTTGAGTGTGCTGGAGAACATCGAGTGACACAGGCAGCAGCTGTGGTCCCAGGGACAAGCAAACCTGAGCAAGGGTGTCAGCTGTACCATGCAGTCTTAGATACCAACCTGGGTAGCTTTGCTTCCCAACGCTGTTTGTTAAACTGACCCATCTCTTGTAAAACAACTAACTGTAACATACCTGTGCACGTGTCATATGTACATGTTTACATATGACCGCAATAGCACCATGAGTTTGAAGTGACGGGGGATTAAAGGACCAGTCAGAAACTCCTCTGTGCCAATAAATGTTAGCCACAATAAATATTATAAACTTTGATCTTTAATGCAGGACAACTACAAAATAATAAGGGGAAGTATCTTCAGTTACAGAAGTTTCCTCAACTGCCTTTCAAATGGGAGGAAAATATTTGCTTTTCCTTCTTTTTGCAGGACTAGTGGTTTTGATTGTTTTATTTCCGTGGGTGTTGTTCCCAGATGTCTTTCAGAAGCCTGAAGCCAGCCAAATACTGTTTGTGGGAAGTAGTTTATACAGAAATGTAGCAAGGACCCCATAGACCCTCAGAAGTGATGACTGAAATCTGAAGAGGTAACCATAACTCGAGAAAGAAATGGCAAGCTTTTAACCTTGAGCCTTGTCCTAGCCCTGTGTCTGCTCTACAGCTTTTTTGGGTGTGAGGGTGCCCAAAGAGGTCCAGATTACTGAAACTCAAGGTGTTGCCTGTGCCATCAAATAAACATATGGAGAGCCATCAAATAAATATCTGTGCATGCACACACTGCACCTTTAACAGTACTTTTGGATCCCGTTGCACCTAGAAGCAATGCAATAGCACAGGGACACCTCACAAGCAGTAACAGAACCTGAATCTCAGCAGAGTGATTGTTTCAAACCAGAGAATATACATAGGTACAAATTTTGTACTCTTGTGTTCTTTGGCACTAAAGTGTCTCTATGTTCAAAGTCTATCAAGTGTTATATTTAAAACACATTATGAAGAAAGGAGGAAAAAAAAGTATTTGAAATAAACTACAGTGAGAAGACTGGGAAAATTGCTTTGGTTTTGCTTTGAACACATCAGTTACAGAAACAAATTCAGCAAGAATTTATTTTCTCATTTTTTTCTTAGCTTATCTGCATAAATGCCCCTCTGAAGCACTGAACATTGATACTGGATTTCCTTTTTCTAGGATTTAAAGGCTGGTATTTGACTTAGCCAATAATTAATATCTACTGAAATCAGGTCCCCCATGTCCCAGATGTCAAGAATTGTGGGAGCAGCTATGCCATATGGGTAAGAAACGGAAACCAGAACCAGCAGAAGAGTGTCCTCTCTGGCAAGCTGGTATATTTATAAAGGTAAAAGTGAAAATATTCTTGTCTTCCAAGTGTTTTTCTGTGAGCAGGAGGGCATCTCTGCAGAGGTGTAGAACACAGCCAAGAATAGTGGATATGGAGAAAATAAGGGTTATGAGGCTAGCAAGGAGAAAGACTCTCTGTCGCTGGAGCAAGAAGTAGGAAAGAAGAGCTATATAAAGTATGTGCAGAGCAAGGCACATTGTCTCAAGGAGGCCGTTGTCTTGGCCAAGGCACTGTTAAATGTCGGGTTTCCAGCAGCAGCAAGGCCTGTACTAGGAGGTACTTGTTGCGTAGTTCAACACACAAGGTGCATTTTATTCATCTCTTGCAAGCTCTAAGGTCCCATCCATTTTCATGACAGAAAGGAGCAAGGTGAGGGTTGATGCTATACGGGGGGAGAGGGTGAGAAAAGCCTGTGAGCTTGCTCATCTTGTCCTATGGTAAGGGCTGAAGGAGACTGTGCTTCGTGCAATGTCCAATGGATGCAAGGGAATTAGGACCTTCCATTAGGCTGTTGCATGTTGTTGTAATGCACACAGCAAGTAACTATGAGGGTGCTGAAGAACTGACAGTGGAGAGAAAAGTGCTGACAGATGGGAAAATGTGAGGGGAAACTGGGAACCTGGACATTGTGGGAACAGGAGAGAGGTGGGTTTTGCAAAGGGAAACAAAGGGAAATGAAGACAGCTTTGTTTTGATATGTTTGTAGTTTCTGACTAGGATGCCAAGAGGCACATGTGGGTTCAATTCTATGGACAAGCAGGGCAGCGTAACTAATTTTGAGCCTGAAAGAAATTATTCTTGGGATTTATTCTCATCTGGAAAATAGTAGAACCACTACACTGTTTCTGACTCACAAAAAAAAATGAGTGTCAAAGTCTTTACTGTCTGACTTAAAGCCACAGATCCATCTGTCAATCAGTGGGTAAACAATTCCATGTTTTTAAGAAAACACATTTTTAGCTCTAAAGTTTTTCAAGAAAAGTTTCAGAACTGGGCTTATATGATCTTAAAATAATAGAAAGGAAGAATTCAGAATTCCTACTATTTCTCTTATTTTCCCTTTCATTATCTTGGATCTTGTGGTTTTAAGAGAGTTACTTAATTTTGGTGCTGTTTTTATATGAATTTACAACAATACACCTAAGAGTAGGTTACACAGAATATTTTAAAACCACATTTGGTCTTATGTCGTCTTACATTTACTTGTGACTGTTGAAATATTTATATGTGAGAAACATAAGTTTAATCTCCATGTGAGGAAGAACTTCTTTCCTGTGAGGGTGACAGAGCCCTGGAACAGCCCTCCCTGGCCAGAGAGACTGTGGAGTCTCCTTCTCTGGAGATCTTCCAAACCCGCCTGGATCCCACCCTGTGCCACGTGCCCTAGGCAGTTGGACTAGATGATCTCCAGAAGTCCCTTCCAACCTTAACTGTTCCGTGGTTCTGTGAGAAAACACATGTTAATATATGAGGGAAAAAAAAAAAAAGGTATTATGTATGCTAAAAAACGTCTTTTGAATACCTTATACCTCTCACAAAATAAGACACTAGATCACACTGTAAAGCTAAATATCAATGAGGTCAGCTGTTCTTTGAGGAGTTTCATTTCTGTTCTTTGGAAAGGCATGTCCGAGGAGGAAATGAAAGGAGAGCAATAAACAGCCTCGTTTTAGGATATGTCTTACAGTTAGTTTTGTTTCATGAGTTAGTTTCATTTCTCCGCCACTCTCCAGTTCTCATCCTCTTTTTGTGGGAGGAGATGATAAATAGGGCCAAGAGAAGCAGGAAAAGGCTATTGTTTCTCCTTGCTACTGTGGACACTACACAGGTAATAATGTCTTTCCCTTCTCTTTTAAAGTATCATTCAAGCTTAAATTGTCTTTAATTCATGGGATCGATTGAAAGATGGCATGTAAACTGGAGTGCACTTTTTTAAATACATAGCTTGTGTATATGTAGCATGTTTTTGTACTGAGCAAAAACATGTTCTAGATCATTTATAGCATTATAAGCAGTGCATTGCTTCGCTTCCTCGGAAAAGGCAGACAGAGCTGACAACTGACAGACAGCTTTGATAAGGAAGAGTGTTATTCCACTTCTGTTATTATCAGGTCATTCACATATGAAGTTTTGCTAGTTTCAGAGGAGGCTTGAAAAATATGCCTCTCCTTTTCTTCCTTCTGTCTGTCTGTTTTTCTGCCTGTGGTTCTGCCTGCTTTTGAGGTTGTGAAGGCTCAGTGCACAATGTCTGCATGGCACAATGCAGGGTTGCCTCAGTTTACCTCACTTTATTCAGATCTAGGGGCAGAAAAGTTGGGTAGCCACTGAAATAGCACATTTATTCACTCTGCTGCTTTCTTTAGGTATCTTTCATATGCCTGCATATCCGTGTGGCACTTTACTCTGCACCACAGACCTAGCTGAAAAGGAAGTTGGAAGGAAGCAGGAAATACTTCAGAAACTGAAATGTTTCAAAGTTGGCACTTTTTAACTAGATGCTTCAAGTTTCCGTACCCTGGTTGTGTCACAGGTTTATCTTTCAAGATCTCCTGTGTTCTTGGTGGCCTTACTATGTTATTTTTTGCATTTTGTCTTATTTTTTTATAAGGACAGCTAAAATTTCTGTGAACCACTCTGTGAATGAAATATGTCCATATTTATGAGACCACCTACTAAAACTTATACACTAATGACTCTTAACCCAAGGAATGTGAATAAAAATGTCAAAGGGACAGAGAATTGTTGCTTAGTAATATTTCAGGTAAAACAAAAAATCATAGGAAGTGTTCCTTCTTCTAAATTGAAGGGAAGGGATAGAACAGGTTGCATAGACAAGAGAGGCCATAGAAGGAATTATTATTAGAGACATTATTATAAAAAAAAAAATCTCATGTGGCAATAGGACAGGACAAAATAATCTGACTACCAGAGAACAGAGCATGTATATTCATTACAGGTTAAGCACTGAGCTCTCACTCTAGTGGAAAAAAAACATCTTTATATCCATTAATAGAAACAATTGTTGAAATCGTTGTGAAAAGGAAGAGGCGGAGAAAGATGAAGAAGTGTGCAAAGAATAATTATAAAGAAAACAAAGTAGGTTAGTTATTTCTTATTTCTGGTCAAAAATTGAGCTTATTCCCTCTAGTCATTTAAGTTTATCTTTATTTTAGCATTTTCTTTTATGTATCAGCAATATATTGCTATTTGGGTATCTAAACATAGGAATGGATTATTTTCTGGAAATACATTTGAGCTCATGATTGTTCAGTCTGTCTGACCAAGATCAGGACTAAAGCAGAATCAAGACTAAAAACCTGTAAAGTCTTGTTAATAAGACAGAAATAAATAAAAAAAGCAACTTTGTAATTGTTTTATTACAAAGAAGGCTAGGAAGTGTGAAATTAATGTGTTCCTTTTTTTTCTTTCTCTCTCTTTTAGCTTTTGTTGTCTGATCTTCCTGTTTTGACATCCGCTCAAATTAGAAAATCTGCAAGCTTACTTCATCCAAAAAAAAAACCCCCAAAAAATAGAACAAAAAAGAACAATATTTATTTTTTATAAATGCTGCTTCCCATTCTCTTTTTTCTTTTTCATTTCTCTTTCATTCTCATTCTGGCTCCGAAAAGTACAATGATCATTTCTTCTTTATGTTATTTTCCTTGCTCACACTTTTCCTGGAAAATGGCACACTGTAAACCTCTAGGCTCTTTGACCACCCATCAAATCTTCCGGAAAAGCTCATAGCTCATAGACCCTCCCAGATCACATTTTTCCAACACAGTGTTGGACAGCGGTCTGTATTTGATTCTTGAGAGGTAATTTTAAATAGGAGAGGGAGCCCTAAGATACTAAGGGGAGCCCTAAGATAGTAAGCTTAGGAGCTTAACAGGAGCAGGAGGAGCTATTTCTCCTACTGCTTCCCTTGTCCATGGTCCCTCCATGAGCTCCTCACATGCAGCTGTGAGAAGGAGACCTTGAGTGACTGCAGCTAACCAAGCATTCACTCAGTCTGGGCAAACCTGCCCAGTAGGTGCCGTAGTGACAGAGTATCTCAAAACACTTTTCAGCAAAATCTTTCACTGAGGAAGATGAGTTTTCCACAAAAACTAGCTTAGCATTTCTTTTGTTGTTGTTCAGAATATCCTTGCTTACTGTCTTGCCACTTTTGCTTCTGTAAACTCGAAAAAGCAGAGGAGAGGTAGAGAGAAGTTTTTCAAATGTATCTTCTGGAAAGCAATCATTGTTTTGGCAAGAGATGTAGCATGAGATCTGCTGAAAACTTGAGTCAATAAAAAACAGTGGTGTGTTAATTTTCTCTACTGTTGCTACTATTGCAAGTTGGATTTACTTAGCATTCCATGTTTGATTTCAGAAGCTGGATAGAGGAGTGGCTGGACCAGCGATCACCTTTTTGTGAAACACTGATGGACACGCCACAAGATAAGCCAAGAAATCAGCAGATCATGGATGGGAAACATTTTCATTCTTCTGTGGAAGAAAGGGGCACTGTGCCACCTTCCAGACAAGCACTTAGAGATGCTTACGCAGTACCTCTTCCACCAGATTTTGATGATGAAGAAGCTCCTCTGAGACAAAACAAGATGGCATCACAGGCAGCAATGCAAAAGTCTCCATCTGAGGGAAAGTCTCACAAGGTGCAGAAGAAGTTAGAAAAATTATTTTACCAAGTGCAGGATGAGGTAAGCCAGGTAACAGAGGAGGACACAGATCCTCCCCTCAGTAGCTCTTGTGTTTTGCTTTGTGCCCCCCAATCAGTTCCTGTGTCTCCTTGGCTGATCTGCGCTTGTTACATCTAAGGGCAGGAGTTCTTCTGGGATCAGGGCCCAAGCAGCCATTTGTATAACTAGGAAGATGTCTACATACAATTAATCTGCAGGGATAAAAAGTACAAGTATAAAAAGTAGGATGGCAATAGCCAAGCAACAAATTTACTGTGCAATATATATCTGTTTCATTGGTCACAATTAGCAAATGTTAAATGGAAATCCTAGAATCTAAGATATTTTTTGCATAAGGCTGCAATACCTTCAACAGGAATATAAAGAAATCTTAATATATATCCATATTCTGTTTTTAACACTGGGTTGACAGAGTATATTTTTTTCTTTTTAAGTCTGTGTCATAGTAAATGAAATTCTGAAGAACGGTTAAGCATTTACCAGGTAGCCAACATTGTAATGAAGATGTTACCATGTTACCAAAATGCTTTTAAAATACCTGCATTCAGGAATGAATACTGTCTTTCTTATCTTTGAAAGACAAATTCACTCTTCTTGCTTACATCTGATACACATATTTCCAAAGATGGTTTTCTTAGACCAAGGTCATAGTTAGCCACTTCAGCTTTTATTTTCTAAAAATCAAGGATGAATATGGTTGGACTGTTACGTCTTATAAAATACTGATGTTCTCAAAATTTATAACTGCTTTTATAAATCAGCAGTCGGGTTGGAACATGAAAGGAGGAACTGTGAGAAGATACCAAGCTGTCCCTTCACTTACGTGGCAATATTTAGCAGCAAGTAGACCAGTTTTGGGAAAGGCTGTAAAAAAATTGTTTCATAAAATGAAGATCCTGTGTTAACATCAAGAAATTAAATTAATTTGTCATTTGCAGGAAATCACTTTCACTTACTTTACTTTGGATTAAAATGAGGCAAAAAAGAAGACATCATGATTTAAAATCATCTTTTGCCACTTTATTAAAAACACTAGAGCAGAATCCCTTTAGTGTCTGCACACAAACTAAATCTTCAAAATTCAAAATAAAGATTTAATATACTTTTCTGTACTAAATTATCTTACTTGTGATTGTATGTCTTCATTTGCATATATTCTTCAGTACATTTGTAGATGAGTAAAAACAAGGAGGGCAGTTATAAAAAGATAAAATGAACAAAACACCTTTAGTAGTGGGGTCTCTTCTTAATTTCCACCTGTACAGTTCTCAGATGATAGCTTACAAAGTTTGGTATTTTTATCAAAAATATTTCAATCACTAAGCCAAACTCAAATGATTTGGTTGTATATACAGACACCTATTTATAACATGGTGGTGCAAGGATGTACAGTGATAAGAAACATAGAGTGACATCAGTACATAAGGTTTATTAGAGGATAATAAGCTGGAAGAAATGCATAGAAGGTTTTGTGAAAGTAACTTAGCTAAAAGTTACAAAAAAAATTCAACTTTAATTCTAACAGACAGAAGAACACACGTTGTACAAGCAATATGAGCAAAAGATCCGCCCCTGCATTGATCTCATTGACAGTCTGAGGTCTCTTGGAGTAGAAGATGACATGGCTCTGCCTGCAATTGCAGTGATTGGAGACCAGAGCTCTGGAAAAAGCTCTGTCCTGGAAGCCCTGTCTGGTGTTGCTCTTCCGAGAGGAAATGGTAAGAATTTGTCCTTTCACCCGAATTTCTGAATTTCACATTGATGAGATGGAAGAGCTTTTTTTTTTTTTTTTACTTTCCATCTGGGAGTAGATAACTCATGATAGAGACTGTATCTAAATTGTAGAACATGGGGTGTTCTCTCAGCTTTGTTTTCCATTAGAATAAATGGATGTGCAGGGGGGGAACTGCAGTGTTGTCCCAACAGGTTGCATGTTCTGAACAGTCTAGGAATCAGGACTAAAAGAAGTATAATGTAGCATACTTGCCCAAAATTGTTGACAGCCTGAGAGGCAGCATCAGCTGACACAGTGTATTCCCCAGAAAGCTTTACTACAAGTGCATCAGAGTGTTACTTCCACATGAAACACTAATTTTTAAATTTGCTTTCTTGGGTTTAGTGTTTTGGAGATTTTTTTTGGATCAAAGTTTTCTTACATTTTTTAGCATAAAATATAAAATAATCTTTACTTATAATCACCTGCCTTGGATGTTATCAAATCAGAGAAGGCTGTTGGAAGAGTTATTTGCAGCACAAGATGATTCACCTTCCAGCATATATGTGTGTATGCTTATATTATAGGCCTACACACCTATAATTTCCACAAGTTCTGAATTAGTTGAAATTGCCTCAGTTCTCAGTGCATCTAGTCTTTTAGGGGGGACTTGACTTGATAAAAAAAATCTTTTCCAAAGGATAGTGGTGCCGCACTGAAACAGGTTACCCCATCCTTGGAAGTTAGCAGGATGTAGTTGGACAAAGCTGAGAGCTGATCACATCTAGAGCTGGTAATAGTCCTACTTGGAAACAGGAAGCTAGATGGCAGCCCATTAAAGGTCTCTTGGAACATTTGTGTGGCTATCTATCTTTGTGTTCACTACACCATTTGCAGCCTACTCTCTATGTATTATATGTAACAATTGCTAACGAGTCAATTCCATCTTTGGAACTATTATAGGTATTGTTACTAGATGTCCCTTGGAACTTAAACTCAAAAAAACAGCTGATACACAGAAATGGAAAGGGAAAATTAGTTACCGACATATCAGTGAAGAACTTGAGAGCCCCTCAGAGGTGGAGAAAGCAGTAAGAAGAGGTAAGCTGTATTCCCCTCTGAAATGACTTGCTCAATCTCCTGTCACTACCTTTTCCTCTTTCTTAGGCTGGACAGTCCCCATATTTAGCAATCCCCATACTGACATACAGTGTCATCATAACTGCTAAAAAAAGAAATTTAAAGCAGAAGAAGGTGGGATAGCATAGATACAAGAAGAGTCTTTTACTACTCTCCACTTCAATGGTGGATATGATCCATAATGTCTGATAAAAGCTCAAACCAAGTCCTCAACTGGATGTTGTTTATCTATTTTTTGTCTATTGAGTTGTGAACATGCCAAACCTTAAATGACTCATATTTCCAGTGCAAAAGCCCAGGGAAAGCTTGTGGCATCTAGGGCTGGAAACCTAATGATTTTGGAGAACATGAAACAGCACACATTGGAGGACATAAGGGAAGGACATATACCAGTTACTGTGAACACAGTCTCAAGCATTGTTTTACTTTTATGATATTTCAATCAGTGCAAGAAAACACTTTTTTTTTTACCAAAGGGAAAATAAGCTTGTGCTCCAAATGTCTTATGTTCTTGATTTGCACTGCTCTGCCACATTGTCAAGTTGTTTCACTGTATTTTGTATAAGTTGCTTGGAGTTTTTCAATAAATACTTCAAAAATTAGTGGTGATATTAACTGAGTAAGATAACTACAGAGCTCATCTCTCATGAGAAGTTACTTGTTTTGCTATCAAACATCAACAGAATTTATAAAATTGCATAGCTGTATGAAGTAAATGTAATGAGTGTGATTCAGCGCTCACAGGAGAATGTGCTATTTCCCCACACCTCTGTGTTGTTCACAGTGCTCATCTTATTTCTGTATAAGACATGGAGTAAATTACTTGAGCTCTCAACCCCACAGTCGACTTGTGAAGAATATAGATTAATATCTATTTATCTTTCAAAGCTGCCAATAATTAATTAATGTCTGATATTGAGAAAGCACTTCTGCAGCTGGCTGGTATCTTATCCTATCATTTCTGTTATAGTTTGTTATATTGATTTGTTATAGTTTTGCATATTGGGATGCATTTGTCTGTTTACGTTACACTTAACAAGTATATACTCTGCAAAATATTATAGTTCACATTCAAAAAGGAGGCCATATATTCCTTAGTAATTTCCTAAAGATTTTGCATAAATGCATTTCTATGCTTGGCTGTGCCAGAGAAAAAGTCATACCCAAAAGAGCTTTACGTGGTAGTAGATACTTCTCATTGTACAGTTATTGTATTCCTTTCTCAAATTCACTTTGGTGCATTTTTTGAACCTTGCCTTTTTGAACCATTGCCTTGCTCTTTTCTCCTTGTAGCCCAGGATGTTGTGGCTGGTACTAAAGGTGCCATCAGTAGAGAACTAATTTCCCTAGAAGTCTGGTCCCCAACTGTCCCAGACCTGACACTAATTGATCTGCCTGGAATTGCTAGAGTGGCTGTGGGAGATCAACCAGAAAACATTGGTGACCAGGTAAAACAGTCTTATGTGCTACTCTGTGCAAAAGGTCACTTTTGTAATCTACCTTAAATGTGAGTCTTTGGTATAGGATGCTGGGGTTGTTATACTCGACTTCCAAGCCAGAATGAAAGCTACAGTGTCGTAACTAACAAGCAAGGACCAGGATCCTCTCTCAGTGCTGTAGTGCAGGAACAAAATGGCCAAGCTAGAGGCCATTTTGAGTCTTCTTAGGTGCTTGACACAACCACCCATGGCAGCTTGGCGTATCCCAGTTGTATGGACACTGTTGCACCAGCAGACTGTCTCTGAACACAGTGCTTGGCTGGACTGCAAGTGCTTGGCAAGACTGAAGATAGATGGGTCTAAAAATGTCTTATATCTAACCAGTTTTGTGGGTGTATTTAGCAAAGGTGGCTATACTTGAGGTCATGGAAGGTCTTCTGGAGCAAGAAGGAAAACTTCCTCCTACCACCTCAGTGCTCTGTTGTGCCTCACATATAGGGTAGATCAGAATGTGACCCACATTGTTTTTTTCTGATCACCTAAATGATCTCAGCAGACTATTACTCATGTAGGTTTTAGAAGAAATGGCTAGGGAATGCCAACATAGCTGCATGAGGACAGAACTTGATCATGATGGGCAGGAATTGGGTGTATTATGTCGAGTAAGATAGCTTGAAGTACAAAGTTGAAATAAGAGTAGCATCAGCTAGACATGTCAGTTTAAGAATGAGAAAGGATTGGATAATCTTGCAAGAGCAGCAAAGGAAATAAAAATGGGTTTTACTCTTGGGACAGGAGTAATTTAATTTTGGAATTAGATAGTAATTTTTCATTTATATACAAGAGAAAGTAGCTAGTGCAATATCATCCATACATTTCCATTGTCTCCAGAAGCCAGCATGTTTCAGACGTGGAGGTTATATAATTTTATTTTGTCAGAAATCAATCTGGAGGGCAAGTAGAAAACGTAGAGACAACTTAACCAAAACGCTGAATAAAGAGTTAATTTAATTCATATAAGCACAATAGGGCAGCATGAACCATTTGCAATACAACACAAACCATGAGAAACTCTGTTAGTGTAGCATTGCAACATGGAACCAATGCCAACTAAATGTCTCGTAAGATTTGTTTTTATGCTAATAGTCCACTGAAACACAAGTCAAATGCATTTTCCTTTCCATCATCAATGTGATGGGAATTTTTTTTGTAGCTTTCAGGACAAACATGGTAATAGTTTGTGTTCATTCATGTTAGGTGATTGGATATATCTTTAGAGAGCAGGAGGCTGCATTCTTTTGCTGACATTTCCAGGATATCTTTTAGCATGTAAAAGTACCCGCAGTGTATATGACATTGCATGCCATGAGACAGCAAAGTTAATTCGTATTGACAGAGATGGTCACATCCTACATGCTAGCATCTGATTTTACTGAACTTCATTACTGCTGTATTATATTACAGATCAAAAACCTACTTAAAAACATTATCAGCAGCAAAGAGACACTTAATTTGGTAGTGGTGCCGTGTAATGTGGATATTGCAACAACAGAAGCACTGAAAATGGCTCAGGTGGTGGACCCCAGGGGAGAAAGGACACTTGGTGAGACTTTTTTATGCTACAAGTTGAAGTGTGTTTTTTTTCCATGCAATCTGGTGTTTTGTACTCCACCAGTTCTGCAAAGTTTACTGCTACAAATAAAAAAATAAAAAAGAAACAAACAGACAAAAAAAAAAAAACTAAATAAGCTCTTGTGAATTTATTTACAAAACTGGAAGAGAGCCAGTACCACTTGGAGTACCTTGGTTTTAAGTCTTGTTGACACTGGAAACGTAAAACCTCAGAGTTAATGGTGGGAAAACCTTGCTGTTGTGTATTAGAAGGGTGAGCAAGGTAAAAGGTGTGGTTGGAAGCCCAACTGTAGAGTAAGTTTTACAGTGCAAAGCCCAAGAGCTCAGAGCTTTCTAGGAAAGACAAAGCAAAACAGAGATAAGAAGTTACTTTAGAAAACACTGTACAGAACATTCCTGCTCTGATGATGAGATATCCTAATGGATCTTCACCTTTACTTTCTGTGCAAGTAATTTTCTCTCTGTGTGACTTCACAGGAATCCTCACAAAACCTGATTTGGTGGACAAAGGAACTGAGGAGTCTATTGTTAAAATAATACGAAATCAGATCATCCCCCTCAAGAAAGGTTACATGATCGTGAAGTGTCGTGGGCAACAGGACATCCGCAACAATCTGTCCTTAGCCTCCGCGATCCAGCAGGAGAAAGTGTTCTTTGAGACTCATAAACATTTCAGGTAGTTCTCACGTAAAGAACCTAATCTAAAGCACTAAAGTGACTGAAGAAAAAAAATAAGTGTCCGTTGACTTTCTGAGATTTCAGTTAGCATTGCAAACAGGAATTCTATCTGCTATTTTTTGCCACTGCCCATGTAGTGTTGCCCTACAGTAAGTGAGCAGAATTCTACATGTAAAATGATTGTTTTAAATATTTTTTAGTTGCAAGTTTGATGAATTGCTTAACCCTCAGAGAAGTGCAATGAACCTCATAAGTTCAGAATAGCCTCAAGGAAATGAGGCCCAGTATCTGAGCACTTCAAGTTAAGTACTTCGCTGAGTATTTCTATTCACTGAAAAATGGAGTGAAACTTAGCCAGATAAAAAATAGCTGCTTGTGTTTAGGGCACAGTTTTCCCCAGAAGATGACTTGGCAGTAAAACAGCTGCAGTATACATAGCAGTGAAAGGGTTTTCAGTTCAGCATGCTTATCACATGGAGCAACAGTGCAGCAGTATTCTAATGCGGTGATAGTAAACGCTACTTCCAGTCTTCTGTGTTTCCTCGTCTTCAGCAAGCGTCAGTAGTTGTTAATTCTTGTAGAAAAGCTGTTGGGCTCAGACGCTCCTGAGTTGCTCCTGTCTCTACACTGGCACTCCCCTTTTTACTTAATTTCCCTAGCAGTAAAAACAAAGGAGTGTTGCTCCCTTACCCTGCAAAAGTGCTCAGCCCATAACCACCTTTTCCCCCTTCTTTGCAGCATTCTTCTGAGTGAAGGAAGGGCTACTATTCCTCTTCTGGCAGAGAAGCTCACAAAAGAACTTGTGGGACATATTATTGTAAGTAACAGAAATGTCATATTAAGCTTTTTGTATGGATTACTATTTAAAAATAAGCCAAATCCTTTAGTCTTGAATTACAGTTAAAAAAAAAAAAAAAAGTTAAAAGTTATTTACATAGTGTTTATGGAAATTCATATCTGTTCTCAAATTTGCCTTTGGCCTAAGTAAGGATTGACAAGCAAATCACTTCATTTGCCTGTGACTCGTAACCCCTGCTTTTTTTATCGGTAGTCATGATATTTCCTTTTGTTTGTGAAGGAGCTTTGATGGCTTGGTGACAAGTTATTACTGTCAGGTTGCCAAAGCAAAATAATTTCTGTGAACTGAATATGTCTTCAAAATCTCAAGTAAAAACTTAATTACTTTATTATAGTATAATGCTAATATACTGTTTTATTGTTTGATTCTACCCCTCTACTCAGCCCTGGTGAGGCCACATCTGGAGTACTGTGTCCAGTTCTGGGCCCCACAGTACAAG
>JAWLRI010000285.1:5359084-5385782 GCA_034781795.1 Crypturellus tataupa
TGCGTGTGCAGGGGGGTTGGACTAGATGATCTCTAGAGGTCCCTTCCAACCTTAGGCATTCTATGATTCTATGATTTATTATATATGTAATATACATTATTCTATTATGGGAAAATGATGAAATACAAAGATCTTTTCAGTTCAGGGCTGCAGGAGGAAAAATACATGTATTTATGTAAATTTAGATAAAATAAGAAATCAAATAAGCAACCAAAGAGCTATGATCATAGCTCATATTTATCAGAAATTGAGGATTCAGTACCTTCCCCACATCACCACCTCCCTGCTACCAGGGAATGAGACATACTTTTTGGTTCACATAATAAGTGAAACCTTCTGCTAAACTAGAGCTGTTCTGCCCACGTCACCACAAGGCCCATCCCTGATATCAAAGCCTTTCCTTGTCTTTTTTTCTTTTTAGTGAAGGTCATATTTGCACTTCTGTGCTGTCCCACTGTCATACAAGGGATACAAGCAACAGGGAGGGGAGCTGCTCTCAGTCTCCCGAAAGCAACAGTTTATGTGCAGGCTTGAGTCAGTCTCCGCATGGTTTTCTTTTCAGTTCCCCACTCCTTCACACCCCATTAAAAAAAAAAAAAGTCATGTCCAAACTACCTCATCATCTTTCATCTTTCTGACTCCCACCCTACAGAAAACTCTGCCTACTCTAGAGAACCAAGTACACACTGAACTCCAAAAAAACATCCAAGAACTACACAAATTCAAGAGAAGCACGCTCACAACAGAATATGATAAGTTGTGTTTACTCACAGATGTAAGTATCAATGCTGGTTTGGTTACGGAACAGCAAAGGGAAGCAGTTGCTGGAGAGAGACAGGTTCTACAGATGGCAAGGCATCAGTGAAGCATTGGTGTGCAATACTTGTAGAACCTGCCATTGAAGGATCTTGACAATAAATTGCACAAATATCTGCCATCATGTCTCCTGGCGAAAATGATTAACCTGAAGACCTTTCAGCACTTTCCTTTTTTTTTTTGTGATTACATGACAAGAGAACTAAAGAACAACTTGATTGATTGGTCAAAATCAGTCACTGGAGAGGGAAAACTTATAGTCTTCCTACCATAGCATTTTGGAAGATTCCCACTGTTTATTGTTCTCATAAATTAAAGGAAGCCCTGATATCAAAAAGTGGTTTGCAAGTCCAGCTGAGTTTCTCTCCTCACGGGAAGAATCCTAACTCCGAGAGTATTTTCTGCAGGCCAATGGCAGTGCTTGTGCAGGCCTATCAATCTTCAAAGATTTTGTTTAAGTCTGGTCAGTTAGAATTTAGTAAATGGTTGTGAGAGCCCACAGATCAAGTTATTCTCCCCTGGATGTGCTGATTTTGCGGAAATACCAGGAGCAAAAGTAAAGGATATTTTCAGTGAACAGTGAGCCTACTTGAACATCAAACAACTAAAGATTTGCTTAACATATATAAATTAGTCTGAAAAAAAATGAAGTTTTACTACCTTGCTTGCTTTTTTTTTTCTTTTTTTAATATATTACAGCTAATCAAAGATTTTAATGAGGATATTGCTCATTCAATAAAAGGAGAAGAACATATATCTCATAATGAAACCAGACTGTTTACAAAAATCCGCAGAGAGTTTCAATCTTGGGAAGGAGTTCTCCATGAGATTAATATGAAGGGTAAGCAAAGAAAAGTATCACTTGCATTTGATTTGAAAGATTCGATATCTCTCATTTAAGATAGTAAATTCCTATAACGTTAACAAAGACATACTGACTATGCTGTCTTAACTAAAACTATCCAGGCTACATTAGGTTCCCAGAGGTAAGTCTGTTTAGTGGATTTTACTTAAAAAAAAAATCTTATTATTTTTTAATGCATCTCAAAATTGGCTGGTAGTGTCAAAATCTGAGAGAGCACCGATTCCAGAAAGAGTCAATAACTTTGAGCCCTATTGTCATTAATGGGTTGCTTTCTGTCATTTTGGATTATTACTCAAATGAATGAAATGTCTCATTCATAAAGCAATGAAGTCTGTTAGTTCAGTTCTGTAATAACCACATTCCTTGAAAGATCAGCTCAGTAGTAGTTCTTCCCAACAGCATTTTCAGAGAGACAACATAGACTTCCTTCTTAAATATGTAATTTGTAAATTTAATATTAAAGCAATTTTTATTAATTTTACAGTTACAGATAGTGTACCTAAAAACGTAGAGAAATACGAAGCCCAGTATCGTGGACGGGAGCTCCCAGGCTTTACCAATTACAAGACTTTTGAGGACATTATAAAAGAGCAAGTCATGAAACTGGAGGAGCCAGCTATTGCAATGCTGAAAACTGTGGTTGGTATGTCTGGTGGCTCTCATGTGGCCTTCACCCAGGGAGTGCAATGCACAAATGCTGAAGTAGGAACCCAGCGTCTTTGCAAATTCATTGCAACTGTGCGGATAGGTGGAAGTGTCCGTAATTCACCCAGTGTAAAACACCGAAGGAAGGAGTATATCATCATCCCGTGTCTCCCATTGCTGACCCACCTGGCTAAAGTCCCAAATTAGACTTTGTGACTGTGAGATTTTATTATCAGTTCCATCCAAGCAGGGGGCAGGGGAAAAAGGGTTTATTGGAGGTCTTTTGCCACCAGGCTACCAGGCAGGGATGCAGAGGTCAGCAGAAGAGTAACACAGAGAAAGCCTGACTTGGTAACCTGTGAGCATGATGCTGGCTTCCAGTTCCCGTGCTACTCTCCTGTGCAAACAGCTCATGGCAAGAACATGAACCTGACTGATTTCATATTGTTTCTCTCTTCTTCCCTTAGGCCTCGTTGAAGAGTTCTTTCTGACAGTCACTAAAAAGCATTTTGCTGATTTTCACAATCTATGTAGAGTTGCCAAGGTGAGAGACTACATATAACTTGGTATAAGACAACAGTAAGACAGAATGGCGCTTGTAAATACAGCTTTGCTTATGGTACAATAGAACATTTATAACAGAATTAATGAAAGTGTATTTTGCCAAATGCACTTGACAAAGCGTATTTCAGTATCTTTTGGCAAGGTCTAAAATGCAGCTTTTCATTCATTCTGGTTGCATTTTTGATGCATAAAACACTGGGCTAAGAAAACCTAGTATGCCTGTCTTGAAGAGTTCAGAATTGATTTCAAATTTCAGTTCTGCAATGATTTATAAGCATGTGGGTAGTCTCAGAGAATTTAACGGTGCTTTTGGGTTTCTGGAAGGCAAGCCAGAGTGTTAATCAGTGTGGAAGTCTTACCGTACTTGAAAGACAGCAGGAGTAGACAAGCCCAAACCACCACCCTGTGGGAGAATTAGATGATGCCTGTTCATGTTTTGGTGGTCTTGGATGTTTTGGCAGAAATCAGCTATTTCAGCCAAGCACCGATGTTTCTAGGGAGCCTCTTTAGTCATAATACGAGAAAGATGAATATAAGGTAAGAAAAAGATTAAAGATAAGAAAAAGACTTCAGTTTTTTAAGACTTCAGTCTAAGGAATGCTAAAAAAAGTATTTCAAGAGACTTTCAGGATTACTAAAGGGACCCTCCTGCCCCCTACAAAGTTTCAGATTAAAGTTTCAAAATGGTCGAGAATTAGGGGTGATTTGCTGACAATAGGTAGAAGACCAGAGTTTTCTGAGGAGGGCAGGAGAGGAAATGGAGTTCATATGGGTACCACTGTCACTGTTCTTGCAAAAGCAAGGTGAAAATACCCGCAAAACCTGAGGGCAGACTGAACTCATTACTGGAAATTGCTGCCTGCTGCCTGCTCCCATCAGGCTTGGTATTTTCCAGGAGCCAGGAGCTGCGTTTTGCCAGATCTTATGCAGGAGTTTAGCGAGGGGACATAGTGTCACGTTTCCCTGCTCTTTCACCAGAGAGGAATCAGTACCTAAACCATGACGATGAGCTCCCAAGAGCCAGGCTGGGATTAGACAGTGCAGCAGCAAGAGCTGTGACCAACCTTGCCTTTCCCTGGGGACAATGCTAAGCACTGGCATCTTCATAAACGAAGCAAACTTCTCAGAGTTCACCATTGTCTCCTATCCTAGGCCAGCATTGAAGACATTAAGGAGAAACAAGCAGCAGAGGCTGAAAGAAACATCCGGACCCAGTTTAAAATGGAGCAAATAGTGTACTGCCAGGACTACAGCTACATTGCTTCTTTAAAAGCTGTCCAGGAGGAAAGAAAGAGCACTCCGGTGAAACCACAGGTGTTCGGTCAGGGCTCTGGAGCTGTTTCAAAGCCAGATCCCTCCATCGCCGAGGGAATGATTTTGCACACACAGGCATATTTCAGCGTAAGTTTACAGGCTACAGAACGGTATTTCTGCTGCTCTCTGCATGCTGGGCTGCATGCCCAGTCTTGATGCAGTGAACACAAGCATCAGTGCCAGGCACCAAGCAGTTCCCTGCGCTACCATGCACGAAGAGCGGTCACGGGGTGCAGGTGCCCCGTCCACGTAGCTTCTGTCCAAATCAGCTTCTGGCAGCCAGTAGTGAAAAACCCGGGTAAAACTGGCGCCACGGGCTGCGTCAGGTTAGAGCGCGGCAAAGAGAACACCTGGAATTGAGAACTTGCTTTTCTGGTGTTGACCTTTGCTTCATGTAAGTCCCTCAGAAAGCAACAAGTTAAATATTAATAACCGGTAGCTTAGGTAGTGGCTCACCTTGAATTTCAATAGTAGGGTTTTCACAAATTCCTACATTTCAGGGTTCAGGCTGCCCTTCCAGGAAATGGCAGTAAGAGAGCAGGAGTCAAAGGCATATTTGCAAATTTCCTTCCTTAGCCTTGCCTTCCCTGCTGTACACATTGCCGTCGGACAAGTCTTGAATGCTAGTTGTACTTTTTAATAAATGCCTCAAGCACCAATTTTTCAACAGTAGCAAACACCAGGGCATGTCGTACTTAATTCACCTCCTGTGAGACTGGAGCCCTTAAATGTCCATGGCTTTTGAAAATAGTACCCTTGAGCCTACCTCATTTATGGCAGCTCTGTGAAGGTCTGGGTGGGATTTAGCTTCAGAAAACACCCACATTTGAAGCACCAGCGTGCCCTCTCCGCATAGTCAGTGGTGCCCAGAGAAAGGGTAGGCTCAGTAAGTGCTTTATCTGACCCAGTTCTGTATTGACTACCGCTCCACAGGCTAAGTGGGGAGCTTAAACACCTAGAGGTAGGGATCTTTTCATCTTGAGCTCAAACCCATCCTCACGTAAAGGACTGGCAGCTGGTGAGCTCTGGGGGTATTTAAAGCCAGTAAAAGTTTAGACTTCACTGGTAAGGGACTACTTAAGCCCTTTAGGATTTACAAAACAGATGTACCTTCACCTGGTTTTCCCAAAGTCGTTCTCAAATCAGGCTCCCACATGCAGAAAGGAAAACAGACTACATCTGGGTGAAGGATAGCTGGATTCAGGTCGTCCCCAACAGTGGAAAGGCTTTGAACCTTCCCTTGCCCAAAAGAACAAGCTAATAGCCGTTTTCTCACCACAGTACAAGCTTCTCTGTGGCAAGACCTCTCAATCTCAGATAGATAGGTTGTCACATTAAGAAGAAAATTATCTTATTAAGATACAAATAGTTGTATTCACAATCAAAGGTTGTTATTGTCATAGACATTTTGTTCCTTAAAACTAATGCTTATTCCAAAGTATTTATACTTAAAAGGACAGCCACATCAAAAATGACATCTAAAGGATAAAGGATTCCTAAATATAAGAATTTGCCATCTTGTAAAATCTCTGTCTTATCTCCTATATCATAGTGGATTGGTATTGCTCATGCAAGTCAAGTTTGAAACTAGAAACTGGAAACAATATTTATCAGATATGTCCCTAGTACAGTCAATAGCCTTTGATAGCCAAGAGAGATGTGTATGGAATAATCTATACTGGGTTTAGTTCCTTTAGGGAAAAAATGAGCTGGTGACATTCTCAAGTCTCTTAATTTTTGTTGCTGGTGGTAGTGGTGGCTGGAGTGATGGTGGTGTTCTTCAGGTACTTTTAAAATGTGCTGTCATTTCTCACTAGATTATCTATAACTCCTTTCTATTGCTCAGTTTGGAGGGAAAAAAAATCTAATTGTCATTCCTTTCTCTCTTCCTTGCAGAGAACAAGGAGTCGCCTCTCCAGTCAGATTCCTTTGATAATTCTGTTTTCTGCCCTTAAAAACTTTGGAGATAACTTACAGATCAAAATGCTATATCTTTTGCAAGAAAAAGAAAACTTAAATTTTTTACTCCATGAAGAAACTGAAGTTGCTAAATATAGGAATTCACTCCGTGAGCGAGTTGATCGTCTCTCCCAAGCCTCCCAGTATCTAAGACGCTTTGCCACTCTGCATCTTTCTTGAATTTTGAAATGTTTTTTTCAACTGTTGTTTTCTAGTGTTGTTGACAAGCTGTGTATAATCTGCTAAAATATTAATGCAGTTATTGACCTTCAACAATTACTTTTAGAATTCTCAAAATTGGGCCTTCTGCTTTATTTCCCACAGTATGTACACACATTTGCCTATATATGAAATTAATCACATTATCATGTTATAAGCATTCATTTTATGAGCTTATTGCATATCATTAAAATAATTATTAAAAAGCTAGAGTTCAGAGGGATTTTTTTGTTTGTTTGCTTTTTTAAGTGAAGGTAGGGAAATTTCTGATTATCTCCAAACTTTAGAAATCAAACTCGCTTTCCTAGCTGAGGCTTGTATTTTTTAGGGTGGAAGGTGATTCTCTGCTTCCGTTTGCTCTCCTGCTTCGTATGTGTTCTTGCCTGGGAGATGATCATACAAAGCTTTGCTCCTGAAGTCCCATCCCAACAACCAGAGATGTTGCACACAACAAGCATGAAACTGCTCCAGCCTACTGAGAAAATGAAGTTACCCTAATGACAGCTGGTAAGTGCATTGACAGGGTCTGTTTCTCCTTTCTCAGTTCTCTGATTCGTAGAAAAATCCTAAGGGTTGTTCTGGTTGCCTGGAGTATTGCCTGAAACTTTGAGGCTGATAGGGAAATTCACTAACTGCCTGGGTTTGGATGGCCAGAACAGATTAAACCACACGGGGTATTAAACACCAGAAGGATGTCTCAGCATATGGTTTGGTACCTGTCTCCTTTCCCTCTCCATCCCTAAGTGAATTTTCCAAATGGTGCCTTTCCCTTCATGGAATAATACTGTTTAACATTTTATTTATAGTATCCTTCATATAGAGGATTTATTTCAAATGGACAAAGCTGTGCTTTTGCATAGCACAAAGAAGGTCTGCATTCAGCTTAAGGAAGTGTGGTTGAGTGTTATGCAACAATTTCCAAGAAAGATGAAAAAGAAATGCTTCCAAGAAAAGCATTATTTTAAGTGAAGGATAGAAACAAAGGAAAGTGTGTGATCCTCTGATGTGAAACTGCAGCAGCAGCCAGTTACACTCCGAACCTGCCGCACAGCATTCACCTCAAGGGGAGCATGCAGCTTTCTTACCCCTCTAGCACCAGGTCAGAGGCGTTGCACTGCAGTGTTTTGATACAATTGCCCTAGAATACTGTGCGTCCGAAGCCCTCTGAAAGCCCGCTGCCTTAACACTCAAACTTCTGTTTTTTTATTTCTGTGTTGAACATTCCTTGCATTTGTTGACTCTTCATGGTATTCCCCAGGGCACACTTCATGCTCATGAGCTATTGCAAACACCCTCTCACACCTCGAGGAGAGAGGCAGGTACACATCGCTTCAGGCAGCAGTAACAAATATGGGTGCATTAACAGACTGTATTAACAGAACAGGGTGTGACTAGCTCAGCCCACTGCCCTAGGCCAGCTGCCTGATCTGGCTCACGCTCACCAGCCACAATGATTTCATCCAACTCAGGCACTGAAGAACCTCAGCGCATGTGGACATGCATCTTCTTTTTCTGTCCCTGGGTTTGGTCCAGAATTGGAAGTATTGATGTATTGGCATTAAAAAAGAAAAAAAAGAAAAAGAAAAAAATCTTGAATCAAGCACTGGAATTTTGTTTAAAACAGACTTTTAGAGGACTTCAGACACTGCTGAATTCAGCAACTGCTTCCAAGAGTACCCATGAAAACAAGTACAAACCACCACTAAGGAAAACTATTTGTAAAAAAAAAATTTTATTTGGTGTAGTGTTTGCTTGCAAGACAACTGCATTTCAGTACCAACAGAGAAAACAAGACTAGTAGAGTCTTTTCACATAAAAGATGCCTCCTTTTTATCAAAAGTGACTTGTTATGGCTTTTTGATCCTCTGTACTATGATTATAAATTATTTAAAAAAAATCCTAGCTGAGATGGCGCTCTGATACTTAACACATTTTACTAAAAACATACATGTAGATTCATACAGGAGAGCTTTAAGGAATTAAAAGCCAAATTTAATAAATGAGGTAGTCATCTGGTTAGGCAGACACAGATCTGTGTTCTTTGCACATAACATCCAGCCTCTGTATGCACAGCTGCAACCCGAGGCCTACAGCTTGCAACACAGCTATAAACTGAACAAACCTTGCCCCTCGGGAGGCCTGCTCTGATATATGTGCAGTTACCGACCTCCCCAGCAGGTCCCTTATTTCACTGCTCCCTGCTACAGCCAGGAGCGACGGCAGGGCTTGACCTCGGGGGATTCACAGTGGCTTAAGGCAGAACAGCGCTTCTAGTTACTGAGGCGGTCGGATGGATCTTGCCTTGAACAATCCGACCTGGATAACAGCTGTCAAGATCCTGAGGATTTTTAACAGGTTAAAGGTACAGTATTTCTTCTGTGCCTCTACAGTAGTGCATGAAAGCTTCCCTTCATATATTCCATATATACCAAAAAAAATTACTTTTTTTTTCCTTAAAATGCCAACCAGCAGCTCAGAGATTCTATGTTCACATCATTTTAAAACACTACTAAACCAACTGCCCCAACATCCTGCTACAAAAATCTTAAGTTGAATTGTGATCAAGATTGTCATTATGAATGTGCACCTGATTATCCAGTGAAAGTTACTTAAACACAGTGAGCAGTTGACTTTCTGCTTTCTCCAAGCAGAACAGCTTTCTGCCAGGCACCACATTCAGGAGAGAGGTGCTTATTGTGATAATTCTTCATTAATTAAATCAGTCACTGTAACCAGCACAGAACCGAGTGTGTGATCCTTCATGTTGCTTTTTAAAAATAAAATTCAGAAAGAAAAATCATCTGTAAGGTGAATAAATATCCCAGGCACCCATGGCTTCATTTAGGCTTGTTCTCAGAAACATCGATCAGCAAAAAGGACAGAGAGCATTGTCATCTGTTTGCCTGTTTAAAAAATAGAAAAGAAAAAACAGAGGCTTATTCAAACAAAGCAGCTCTAAGAGACTCCGTCTTACCAATTATTCAGATACTTCTGAAGGAAATAGCTTTAATCTCAGACAAGACTTGGATTATAAATATTTATCAAGTTTCAGGATCTGGGGTATTTAAAAATATTAAAACCTCCAAATATTATACCTGCATAATTTTATAAATCCAGTCTGTAAACACAGTCATATTCCCATAAACTCCAGGTCTGTTGGGAGTAGCACAGCCAGTTCCCCAGCTGGTATCTCCAACCAACCACCACAAAGAGTTTTTACTGGTTACTAAAGGACCTCCGCTGTCACCCTGCACAAAACATAAGCACATCATTAGTTAACAGACTATTCATATCATTTCAGAAATAGGTTCAGATAGGCTTAAAAGAAAGAAATATAATTTCCGGAGTAAAACAACTTGCTGTAGCAATTGCAATATTAAATGACTATGTGATATGCATGAAAATTGTGTGCCCAAAGCACCAAACAAGACAGTTTAGAGACTTCCCCATTCACAAGTGTGAATGGGGCTATGAAGAGTATTATTCATTTATTTTCAAGCACAAGACAACAAAAGCCATCATCAAAGCATTAAAAAACAGAACTGCCTCACTCTCCTCGTGTTTTTAGCAAGAACTGAGCACTGCCAGCTATTCAGAATATTGTAACAAAAGCTCTCAGTTTTAAAAGGATGCAGCACAAAAGGAACTACAAGCCTACCTGAAATGTTAGTCACTCTGCTTTTTTTTTTGCACAATTGCTTTACAATTAGCAAGAGATTTTTAAAAATTACTTATGACTTGAAATAATCACATCATTATTAGTGTTTAAAAGAAAAAAAAATTACCTGACAGGAATCAATTCCTCCTGTGAGAAATCCAGCACAGATCATTGTAGGTAAAATCACGCCATTATAGATATAGATAGAATTACATTTAGAACGTTCTATTAAGCGCACCATAGCAGAGTTCAAGCTGTCTGATGTTTTGCCTAAAGTTGAGACATATGCAAAAATACAGACAAAAGGACAAAATTAGAACAAGCATCAGACGATATTGCTGTCACAAATCCCAGGATGAAAAAAAAAAATTACTGGAAACATGGGAACAGACATTTAGGTGTATGATCCTTAGCATGACATTAAAACTCCCTTACGAGAGGTCAATAAGTTCTAGTGCATATCGTAAAGTAAGAGGAAGTGGAGCCTGCCAATTGCAGCCACAAATAATATGGAGTATTCATAGATCTGGCTCATACCTTCTGCTTATAGCCCATGAGGTATTTTGGCAGACTGAAGGGGACTGATTTTGCACAAGACAGAAGCATCCTGGAGCTGCTCTTACCTCCTTCGTACTCTGCTCCCCATCCAGATATCCAGCACTCCTGGTTGGGCTGGAACATCATTCCCGGGTTGGGCAGACAAACTGCCCTTACATTGTCTACAAAGCAAACAGTGGCAGGCGGTCATGCCAGATGTCCAGGCATAATTCAAAATAAACGCACTGCAAACATTTGAGCATGGGCAGCTCTTACTTTATACATAAATACATACGCATTGCACATTTTCTCTGTACCTCAACTCCTTGCAGTTAACCAATTACTGCAGTATGAAAGTAGCAGAGAAGAGCTTAGGAGCTGACCTGCCCCTGATGCTGCTTAGCCTTGACCTCAAAGCGAGGAACAAGCAGAGTGCACCATACTAGCCCAATGCTTGGGGCTATAAAGGTAATTAATGCCATCACTTTTGAGTAAAGGGGTAAAAAGGAGAAAATCTTCAAACTTTAGCAATAACAGATAAGCAACAGGCCTTTCAAAATAGCTTTCTGCACTCTCTTTGCAAAACCCTGCTGAAAACTTCAGCATCAGAAAACTTCTTTCAGGTTGTTTCTAGTAGCTTTAACTTGAAGCACTGAAACATAAAGCATCCATACAGATAGCACCTGTATAAAGTCCTCTATGTTTAAATAATTCTTCTAGGTTTTACTGCTTGCTTACAATCAACTGACATCTTTTAAGAAAAGTTTATTTCAATTTAACAAGTTTCAGAAACAAACAAAAAGAGTCTGAGAGGGAACTTGGAACATTTCTCTTTTTTTCTATAGCATTTTTCTATATTTGGCTTAGAGCTTAGTCAATTGCTACACCATTACATCCTGAGACTACACATATAAGAGGCAATGATTCTTAGGCACCATATAGTATTTTGCAATAGAAGTACGATATTTAGAAGGAGAATAGTGAAGGAGTTAAAAGCTAACCCAGACCCTGCAATAAATTTCTATATACAAACCCCTGGTATATACTAGATTTAAATAATCACTACTTAGAAAATTCTGTGTTTAGCCCCCATCTCAGGGGGACCTTAAGATATCTCTATCTACACTTCATATTCTTCCCATGGGTAAGTGTCTAGAAAGATCTCTTGACTAACTTGTAAGTTTTAAAAGATATGTTTATTACAATTCTTTTTTTTTTCGCATTTAGGAAGAGCAGAGTACATACCATTAAAAGTCAATGGACTCTCTAACTTCATAAGGGCAACATCGTTGTCTTTAGAATCTGCATCATAATCTGGGTGTGAAATTACTTTTTGCACACCGTGTCCATCTCTGAAGATCATATCTTTCTGATTCAGGATCCCAGCATAAACTCTCCAGCTGTACGGGTTAGAATATCTCCTACAGAAAAAGCAAAGGTTAGAAAGTTTGCTTCTCTGGTAAGGAGTCACAGTTTACAACTTCAAAATTTATTATCCTCGAGAACGCGCATACATTTGACAACCCTTTATGAATACAAAGGTAAACAGTAACTCTTCATTTTTTACTTTTGGCCAGGCTCTCCACACCTGCCCACTTTAATAGTGCTATATTTTACTGATGTTAGTCTAAATGTATTAACACATTCAGAAAAGGAAGAAACCAGTGTGCAGACACTAGTGTTCTATAAACATCAAAAAGCTGCAAACAGAAAAACTGTGTAAGAGGAAGATAATTTAACAAAGATCCCAGAATCAGTTTTTTGAAAGCTTGACTCCAGTTTGTAAAAATAAATACATAAAAATTCTTTGATACAGGTTAGGTATCACTGGCTATCCCCTTAGCCACTTAACTCAGCAAATTATATGGGAGTCTGCAGCACTGTCATCTCTTTATTAATTTCAAGACATAAAAAGTCATTCCTAGGTCTCACATGTCAGTAGTATTACTTTTTTGTAATAAACCAGGATCTTTGAAGAAATTTCAGGCTTTAAAAAGTGCTACAATTATTTTACATTAAGCACACTTGCTAGATGCATGTTAAGTGGTCTCTTAGTACAGTTTACAAATGCTTTGTAGAAAAATGCCCAGAAGGGTTAAACCTCACTCTAAAAGAGCTGCCAAGGCTGCAACCAACTGTCCTGCAAACAGTGAGGACTGAAAACCAGTTTTGTACCAGCTACAGCTTGGTTGCCATTCCTAAAACTTTCACATGTTACAGAGCCCAAACTAGCAAACAGAAGAGGGATAAGATCTTCAAATAAAAATAAACACTAGCATTCCTTTCTCAAGGTTAAGGACGAAGTCTTTTTTCCTTGTCTTAGCCCCTAACTGTGATGCAGCTAAACAACAACCATTACATTTTTTTCCTTGATTTTGGTGGACACCTCCTATAAAAGTGGCTGCCTGATAACACATTCTGCCAGCAAACACAAGCAATCAGACCTCTGAGTGCCCTCTAAGATTCTGTTTTCATAGGTTAAAAAAGACAAAAGCACCGGCTTTTTATTGTTGTTATTGCTGATAGACATAAAGTAGGACTTTGTTACCCTGTAGCCCAAAGATATGGGGAATTTAACAGTAGATACATCTTAATCTAGATCAACTTTAAACTGATCACATGCACAGTTGTGTGATATTAGACGGTTATGGATTTTTCCCTCCAAAGTGTAATTCAGCTTCTGCTTCGCAAGAACATATCACTGTCTGAAGTAAATTTGGTATCTTGAATTTGCAACTTAAGCTAGCCTGATATCCGATCCAACAACACTGTTAAATTTAATTTCCACCTTTACCAAGTAAAATCAGATTTGCTTTCTATGGGATGCAAACAGCAAATCTGCATCTAGTTTCTTCCAAATCAAATCTTCCCTCGGCACTTTAAAGCCACACAGCTGCATTAGCTAACAAAATGTATTAGCTGATACTTGCATTCAAGAGGGGAAAAATGGCGTTCAATTTAGTTAAAAAGTGGGAAGCCAGAAGTCTTCAGTGGTTAACCTCTTTTTGGGCCTGAAGTGACAAGAACAGCTATTCTGAATGCAGAATGCAGATGAATACATTTATTTCGTGGTACTGTGGATGAGCTGCCCCAGGGTTTCCACTCACCCTTCCACGCAGTGAGCAGCAGTCACTATCCACTCGGGGGTGATGATGGAGCCGCCGCAGATGTGGACGTCATGCACGTGGAGGCTGACCTGCCACGGCCACTGGCCCAGCGATGCAGCGCTTCCCCCCACAATTCTGCTCATAATATTTGCATTTTTAGTGGACAGGCCGCAATCTAAAGGGTTACATATGCAGACATCAGTTAAGGAGCAACGTAGTCTGGAGGACAGTTTCTCCGGCTCAGTTCAAGATGACCACAAAACAGTGGTTTGCTACACCTTTGAATGCTGTTGTGTTTAAATATCTTTGTCAAGCCATATAAATACACATTTTTGTGCTATGAAACAAAACAGAACATAGTTGAGAGGTCATCTCTTCACAATCATCACAGTTTGGAAAGCAGTGCCCACCCAACAGCCACATGTCACACAGCAGAGGTGTTACAGGCTTCCCACCGCGACTGCATAGCAATGGCCAGCATGTCTCATCACAGGCAAATCAGTATAATGAACTGGCTGGCGATAACAAAAACAAAAGCAAGTGAGGATCCAGCATCTTCCTTGTCCCACCCTGGTTCGCGTATGCCCTGTTTGAAACTTGGGAACCACAGCTGAACCATCTACCCATCAAAAGATGGTAAGTGTGAGAAACAAAGACACTTACTTATGCAGCGCAGAGAAACCACATTTCCTGAGACACAGGAGTCACTGCAACAGAAATCAAAAGGCAGAGAGGCTTTTAGATACACAGAGGAGCCAGTGGCGGACACAAGCCACCCTGTAGCTGTCTCCTGTCCTTCCCTGCTGTGTGCCCTGCCTTCACACTCGCCTTCCAGATGACCTTCCCTCTTTACCCTCTCCAGCTACTACTGGCACCCATCTGGCCACCACTGTTTTGTCCATTCACCAGAATTTTTATGTGGAAGAGTGCAGGCCCTAGCACAGGCAGGCAGTGTAAACCCACTGAGGAGCAAAACGAAGGAGAGCATAAGAAAAGGTTGAAGTGATATATGAAGAGACCTTTGTTGGCACAGTCATCTACAGGCTAGAAACTAAACTCTTCAGAGGTGCTTAATGATAAAAATGCCTTCTGCAGTGAAAGGCCATTTTCCAAACCATGTGTTGACGTGACTTGGAGGAAAAAAAAAAAAAAAAAGGTACCAAATGCCATGAACATATTGCAGCTATTAGCTATCGCTGTCATTCTGGAATTCATATTAAATGACTGGATAGCCTTATGACTGCTTCCTCAACATGGAAATCTTCTGGATAGCATAGAATGGGATATTTTCTCTAGGAGAAAATGAGAAGTGGAAGGATGGAAAAATGAGAACTGCCGTTTTAAGCAGGGAGAGGAGTTGCTGCAACCACATTAAAACCAAACTCTCCTCTGATAATTCGCATTAAAATATGTCCTAAAACTTCTGAAAAGGCTCCAGATAAAAGTGAAGCAAAGTTAAGCAAAGATACCTGATATAGAGTTTTCTGTACAAATCTGTATTCTCAGCACTTGTATTCAGCATCATAAAGGTTTTAAAGCCGACTTCTGGTGCTACTCCTTTACTATAGTAATATGTATTTCTGCAAAACAGAAAGAATCCATTAAGAAACCCCATTGTTTTAGATTTCAAACATGCAAAAACGCACTGTACCAAGCTAAAACTTCTGACATGAATAACAGTAAAATACTCTTTTTTTGGCATTAAACACACATGTTAAACACAGTATACTGTCAGAAGCTCAGATACTTTAAAGATTGATTTATCAAGTTCAGTTTCACATCAAGCAATCAGATTAAAATCACATTTTCATCTAGTACGCACACATGGTAGGAATCTCCTGCCCTGTGAAATGGAGCATGATGAAGCAATGCTTCTACTGGTACGTTTCCATATACAGCATAGCAAATTTCTAGTCCAAAGAGCGATAACAGTAATATTTGCATAGGACAGTCCCAGTGATAATTAGTGTTAATAAATATCTGTCCTCCTTTTTGGTGGAGGACCACTCTGTGTAGTTGCTGTGAGGCTGTCTCACTGATTTGGAGACACTCCGGTCATTGCTGGTTCAGAGATCCTACTACCAAGTGTCCCCGTGCAGTGTGGTCACATATAAGCTCTGCCTTGACAAAAAATTTGCCGCATGCTCTATGCATACCACAGGACAGCACCTTAGAGAGCAGCATCATAAAGTATCTCAACTACAAAAAAAAGTAGGCTATGGAGTTATGTAGAGTCAATCTGGCTAGCCTATTGGGTGCAAAAATTTATGATGATCTTTCATATTCATATTCTCAGAACAAGAGAGCCTTTCCATGTAACACTAACAATGACAGATTAAAAGTCAGATTGGGTGTTATTAAGTAGTTACAAAGAATTGAAACTAAACTGAAGTAAGTTCCTAAAGACCTTTGTGAATGAATGTATTAGATGAATGATCCCACACCATAAATGCTTCATAGATGCCAGGAGATGTGATATGTTGCTGAACTGAAGTTTTGTTACTGTCGCTGGGGCTGTCGTTGTTAACATCAGCCCCATCTGCGTTCATGTCAGCTAGATTAGCAACTGCATTTTGTGTCAGATAGACCTTCTAAGGGAACCACAACAGGGCAATTTAATCTTTCTACATATTGCAAAGTTTGAGCAAGATTATACTTACATATTGTAGCCCATGTCTTGACATGCTATCCTTCCGTAATCATCATTCCAGTCATCTTGGCAAACAGGATACCAGGACTTGCTGACAGGTGAATAAACTTCCAGGATAAAGTCTGGTCCATAAAGTCTAACTACCAGAAAAGGAAGAAGACCCAGGAACATCACAAACACTATATTTACTACTCATTCTCTACTTAAAGTTATTGTTACCCATGATATTTCTTAGATGATATTTGTTTGCATGTACGAATTAACTCATGCTAATTTAATGATATCCTCTATACAAGTCTGGGGTATATACCCAGTAGACAGAAATATCACAATAATTGAATTCCTTGTGTAAGGCAATTAAAAAAAAAATACTATTGTAAAATGCAAATGTACAGTCTTTTCCATCCATGTTTCATCTCAGCTTTTAACCCCTGAAGATTTCTTCATATTCTACCACTGCCGACTGCAACATCTGATTTTTAAAAATCTTTTCTCTACATACACTGTGGGTTTCTTAATATACTATATTTTATATATAAATAAAATACATCAGAATATATTTATATATAATGTATTAGTACACTGTATTTTAACATACTATATTTCCTCAGCTAAGCTTTTGTAGAGCAAGAATGTAACCAGAAATAGTCATCATGTTTTTATTTGTAGAAGGATTTAATATAAAATAGGTCAAACAAAAGAAAAGATGGAACAAGTTTCTACAGAAACAGAATATTCAATTAAGTGAAAGGAACAGATTTACAGCTTACTTCCTTAGATGCTGACACTGCATGAGGCATGTACAGAAGACTTCAGAAGAAGAGAATAGTACACAGCAAGAGTTTTCCAGAGTGGCACTGACACAACATAAGTATTAGAAACAAGGTGTCATAGTCTGGAATGGACAAATTAATGGTATTTACACCTTATATTCTAAGTTCTACAATAAAGCTTCCTTTGTCATCTTTTCAGCTAAAAACACTAATCAAATCAGGCTGCTTTCTAACACAGTGGAGCTATGAAGTAGCTGCAAAGAAGTACTAGCAGGTTAAGGAAAGAAAAGTGTTAATATGTAATAAAAGGACAACCCAGACCACGGAATACAGCTGGATTCGTACTATCACATCAAGAGCTACCAAGAATTCACTGACAATGACTGCCATTCAAGAGCATACATTACATTCAGATCTGCACAAACTAGGTCTACCTCAAAAGATGATGTTTTTAAAACTGATTTCAAGTTAAGCCAGCCTAAACCCCCAAGTTAGTCATTTTGTATCAGCAATGCAGTATGACCAGAAACAGAAGACCAAAACTGGTCTTCAAGCCAACCTCAACCAAGACTGATTTAGATTTCAACTTAGACAAGCTTTGGGCACAGGAAATTGCTCCAAACCTCTTACAGTGAGCTGAATCCCTATCCCCACCACCTGCAGATACTCACCACACCGATTTTCGTCCTCGCCGTTAGGGCACTGGATCACCCCGTCACACCACTGCGAGGCCGACATACACACTCCTGAAGAGCCACACTCTATTAGGGAGCCAAGACAGCGATTCTGCACTGCAGGCAAAGAGCAATACCCAGGTGTTAGACTGAGCATCAATTTAACACGAGGTGACTACCGCAGCCTGTATCTTAAGGAGTGTGCTGGGTTTGTCAGAGCAAAATAATATCTTAATCAAATAAATTCAGAAATGAGAGGAGACCTAGCCTGACACAACAGGAGATTTACTGCTCTGTCCTTTACATGGCTAGTCAGATTAAGTCATTGATGCAGCTAATTGGATTTTGTCTGTTGCCTCCCTTGAATTAAGCAAGCATCATCAAGTTGACTAAAAGGAGTCAACCTTGCACTGATAGAACTTATAAACAGGAGGAAAGCCACTAACTCCAATTACAACCGGTTGCTTTTGGTGCAATTCAAAACAAGATTAGTCTACTGAGTATAAATCAAAGTGGTAAAAAACAAACAAGACCCAAGAATACAAAAGCAAGTAATGTTATCCTAATAGTTTTAAATGAACTCTCTTGTCTCTTATGTTTCCCTTTCCTCTACTACAACAGAAAAAAAAAGTTTCCTAAAAATACAGTAAATTGTTTTCTACTGTGCTTTTAAAAGTGTTTTTCACTGAAAGTGGAATTAAGACAGCACCAGACAAACTTTACCTAAACTGAACAGAATTGCTCTAGCCCAGTTTCAGAGCTCAGTCACTCCACTTGGATGATTTCCAAGGTTAACATATCATTTGTGTTTCCACCCAGTGTGGTTAGGCTCACACAACTTTAACATACTTTCTAAAGGAAAACTCACAGAAAATAAAATAAACAAGTGTACATGAGTTACTTCATCAACTCCCAGAAAGAAAATAAATCTTGACTATACTCGTATGGTTAAGTTATTCAAATTTATTTCAGTCAGCTTCCTTCACTTGAAGCTAAGTGAAGAAAGAAATTAGACTAAAATTTAATTCCAGAGACAATACACAGCAGAAATTTTCCTAAAGAAATTCCTTGCAAAATATGCTTTCCAGACAAGGTCATGCTCCAGCTTTTCCTCCATATGAGAAGTCAAACTATTCTTTAGTAAAGTTACTGCACTAAATTTGTGTAGTTCTGCAGCAGCTTTTGCCAGAGTGATTGTAGCTTTTCAGAAAAGCCAGACGAATAAGCTGCTCCAGAAGAGTCAAAAAGCTGATGATATCACACAATGTCTAAAACACATTTGTTCAACAGAGGGAAGGAAAGCAATAGCAGCACTGTTTATCCAAATAACTGAGCCACTAGGTAGCAACAGAAATTGGTCTCTTAAGAGACTGATGGCCAAGAGTTTCCTGTCTTTAATTTCAGCACCAAATGGAAAATAAAAATGTATATTTATGATTATAAAAGCTAAATACATCTTTATTTAACATATATTCTGTTAGAACAACAACAACAAAAAAACTTACCAAACCACCAAATTAAGAATGCAGCAATTATACAACATATGACTATTAAAATGGATATGATAATGATTATGATTTTCTTTATGTCTGAAATGAAAGCAAAGACAAAAAGACAAATTAGGTTCCTGAATAAGGTAGTTTCTAGCACTAAAGCTAGAAGTTGTTTCTAGCACTATATTTCCTAGAAATTAAAAACAGAGTTTTTGATAGTCAGACTTTTCTTCATTCCACCACTCTTCCTTCAGATCGCACATGCTCCTATCCAGTTACATTGGCATCCCAGCTACTAGTACTACTTGTTCATCCATAGGGAAGTAGTAGTCCTTGTGGACTTTTTCCATGGAATTTGAAAAGAAGAATCCTTTTATTTGTAAACTCCCTCTAAAAAGCATTAAGCCTAAAATCCTGACAATCTTACTTGGTGCACTGGCTCTCCTGGATGAACGTGCCACCGGCCTGCTCGACTGAGAGGTAACGACTCTTGGGACGTAGTTTGGCACTGACGGAACATTTGTAGAGAGGTATGGTGGATATGCGTTAGCACCTACTGGTTGCCTGGCAGGCTGAAAGCCATGATTTTCTGGCTGAAAGCCATGATTTTCATAGTATGGTGGTATTCCCTAAAAGATAACATTTGGAGAGGGAAACAGGAGAAGGCCAAAAAAAAGGGCAAAATTGCAATTAGAGTAAAATAAGTTTAAGATATCATGTACATACTCTACTGTAATTTTGCCAATGCAGAAATTCACCATACATAAATTCACCATATGTACTTACACATATTAGTGACTCAAATTCACATTAGGAAAGAGATTTACCCTTTAAATAAGAAAAATAGCATACAGTGCTGGTTAAGCGATCAGCTTCCTGATCCAAACCATTCAGCCTAAAAAGGATTATTGAATTCAGTCCACCAGACTTTCACCGAAGCAACTGACAGGACAGAAACGAGCAGCAAAGACAGTTTAAGACAGTATCACCATCAAAAATGTTAGCAAAGGACAGTGTCGGTGTATTCAGGAGTCCTTGTCCAGGAAAAATGCTTACTGACTCATTTTGTCCTATGCCAGGACTAGCCACATCTAAGCCGTTTCTGAGACACATTGGCCCACAAGACCTTGGAAGACCTCTAAGAACTAGTTAGAAGCCATTCCAAACTGTCCTTCAAACACAAGTTCTAAGAGTATAAAACCCTCCCAGCAGTATCTAAGCATGTGGTAAAGTAGCTATTTCAAGTCTCTTTCACCTCTCTTACACTGTATCTTTCCCATATTTCATAAAAGAAAATGGAAGAAAAACTTACATCCACATTTAAAAACATTTAATAGTTAAAAATAATAATAAAGAAGAGAATGTTTTGTTTACTTACTACAGTAGAGGTCATCTTCCTTTGTCAGAAATGCTGAAAAAATTCAAGTGTTTGGAAATAAAGTGTCAACCTACAAACAAACACAAAGTCATTACAAATCAAAAGCTTCACCCAGCTTTGTTCTCAGCTCTCCATTGGAAAAAGGCCAAACCAGGGAAAAAAAATGCCAGAAGGATTTCAGGAGAGGGCATACTGTAGGTTATAGCAAGAAATCAGATCTTAATAGCCTCTCAATACATCCTTGACTATTACACAGTGGCAACTACTCATTAACACGAATGCTACACAGACTGAGAAGATTAAGTTAGTGTTCACTCACTGACAACATGAGAGTTAAAGAAATAATATCCTGGCAACCACCCATATGGTATCAGTACCAAGTTCAGTTCCTCCCGTCTCTCTCAGCGCTTACTCATATATCATTCTGAAGTTTATGACACAGAAATGAGAACATGAACAAAGCACCAGGAAATGCACTTTCAACTAACTCGTTTAATACTGCTACAACGGCTAGTCCCAGGAGTCACAGTATTTTGACTCTTCCGTATTGTGAAAAATTTCTCTCCTTGGTTGTATTGAAGCCAGCACACCAAAACCAGGGAAACAGGTGCAGCAGGAAGACAATATGCCATATCAATATAACATTTTTAAAAATAGTTACATCTCCCATTTAGATCATATCAGTTTATTTCAAAGTCAGAAGAAGCAAATAAAAAAATGAAGACCAGATTAGAACAGATAACAAAAATTCAAAGTATTTGGTGCTACACTTTTAACATAGGCAGTTACAGCACCCAAACAATCATTTTAATAAAGAATTAATTTAATATGTGGAGACCTCTCATAATATTACTCTACATTAAAACACAGGAAGATCCTCAGTCATCCTGAGGCTGAAGAAATACTGTTCTCCAGCCTTCACAGTGGTACCCTGTGTGAAGACACAGTCATAAACCCTGTTGAAAGCCACTGTTACAAAGAGTAACTGAATTAAAACACAACATAGTTCAGCCTGAAGGATAACATCATATTTTAGAGCTTGTACTTAGATGTCATTTCACCCCAGACTGAACTGCAAATATCTTAAAGTATATTTCAACAGCAATTTAGCACACAGAGCATGTCCATTCTTTAGCACAGTCCAAGAAGGATGATTCTGGTATTTGCCCATTAAAGACAGAAAAATAACTTAATAACACACTGTTGAACCCTTAGTTGTGCTGCGTATTGAGGAAAACAGGCTTTACTCCTACTTACAGTAAGTGCATCAAGATTGGTGACTAAGTCTTCAAACCTTCTGGTTTTTGTCGCATCCATTCTCACTCAGCTCGCCATAGTAGTGCTGGGAAATGCATTTCTGCCCAGACGTAGATTGAAGACCAAGTAATGCTTTGAAGGAAGATACGTTTGTTCCTTATTTCCTGAAATGTACGCCAAAAAAGTGATACAGAAGCTTAGTGATAACTGAATGAAAACTACTAGGTATTTCTGAGGCGAGCCAACAGGCACGCTATAACCAAAGGACACCAAAACTTTCCTTCCACAACATTACAGTTTGAAATGCTTTGATGGTTGGAAGATAACAATCTTCCTCATTCCATTTTTTTCCAATTAACTGAGAAAAAAATCTCTGCTTTTTAACCAGCTTTAAAATCACTGTCACCAAAGCAGTTCTTATTAATTTACTTCTAATACAACTGATTATTAATATTTTTTTTCTGTGTCAGGAAAGACTCAGTTATATATGTACTTCCAAGGAAATATTCAAAGGCTATTAAAAGGGATTAAACCAAAACCACTAGTTGCACTCTTTTCAAAGTTAGGCAAAATCAATGGATAGGATAGCATCCCATAATCTGTTTTTATATAATCTGTTTTTATAACAGGCATCCTCATTACATACACCTTCAGCTTCATACACAAGCCTTCAGCTAGGAAACAGAGATGGAGCTCACCCATGTGGGAGGCAGGTTCCCACAAGCCCAAGCCTTGCGGGACAGCTTGCTAAATCCTCACGTTTCCCATGCACCTCTTAGTTTTGGAAGGAGCACACCCAGGTCAGGATTTAGTAGTACTAAGTACTACTGCCATTTAGTAGTAGTCAGCCCCTGAATTTCACTATTCCAGTATGGAAGTGTTTGGACTTCCAGAGATGCAGATTTCCCAAAGTCAACTATGCTCTTGTTTCAGACCTCTGAAAATAAGAAATAATGCTACTGTTCCTAAAGACAGTCAATAATAGTAGGGAATAAAAGATCCAGTTGTTACTCACGGTATTTAGTGATAAATATAGTGAAATGCACTGTGTCACAGCAGACAGTTAACTTGAAATATCTTCCCACATATGCCCTGGGAGTATTGTAATTAGAGCCGTGTCTTATGTCATCAAGGCTAAAAAAAAAAAAAGCACTTGTTAAAGAAAACTTGTTAGAATGGGACAAAAAAAAACATGAAAAAGTTTAGATTCATCCAATAGAAATTGTAGAAATTGAACCCAACAGCTCTTTTAGGAAAGGTTTTCAGTGACATATTTCAGAAGAGATCTCAACCTCATAAATTCTTCATACTTAAGCAAAAACTGCAATAGGTTGTTACTTCAACTGATACCATTTACTTAATTTAATAAAAACATCTTAAAGCGTCAGTCCTCCAAAGGCTAGTTCACCTCCTGACCTCCAGAAGGACCATGATCTCCACTGAGTGTTGCACTGCGCTGCCAACCCTAGGTGGTCCTCCCTGCCAGGGCATCTTCCTAGCCTCTGTCCTCCTCACCTTGCGCCTGTTGTTTGAAGGAAAGCCCCTGCCTATGCCTCTCTCAGGGCATTTATAATACACTTTCTTCACTAGTTAAGAGCTAACAGCCCCCAAGCACAAAGGAGAGAACAAAAGGCAAAGAAAGTCTAAAAGTTTAACCCAAGTTTTGTTAAAAGCTGCTGCCTGCCTTCAGATAAATTGATTTTTGCCTTAGTTTCTGCATCCAAAGAGTAATATTTCTGATTATACAGTATGCTGTAACTGTTAATTAACAATCATACCATGATTTGGAGGTGTAGAGTTCTACACAAGCACCCCTAGCTATATTAGCTTCCACAGACTTCTATATATGTTACTTCTACACCTGGACACATAAGTCCATAGGACAGAAAAATTACTTCTAGGTATTTTAATGTAGCACTGCTATTTTATCTTGGCCAAGGAAGCCAGAGGGAGCCTGACAATAGTATGTTTCTTGTACTTTGGTTTTACTTCAATACATATTTTGTGTCATTTCCTGAAGTAAAGACTTTGTTATCTGCTTGCTTAGCTACATGATAGCTATCAATAACTGAAAAACAAAAAAAAAAAACAAAAATCACAGACGAAGTCTTTGTAGTTATACCTATATAAAAACAATGACATGCAAACAAGAAAGAAGAGGAAAAAAGCAGTTAAAAGTCAAATTCATCAAAACAAGTTCATCTTCTAAAAAGAAGAAGCCTCCCAACAATCTGCATGAACAATGGCTTACACTCATACAATGTCATATCCAGGAAATTAGGATATCATATTTTCCAGATAGAAAAATTGAGAGACTGAGAAAATTCATTAAGATAGCAAAGGAACAACTCCAGCGCAAAGTTTCATCTCAAACAAGAGCAGGCAAAATTATAGCTGATGTTTATGCTATAAAGGAAGTATGCATTTATTTACTATTTCCACCAATTTCATGTCCTTCTAGAAGTCTCAGTAGTATATAAACATAGTGGTTTAGCCACGAAAGAAGAGAGGAAGAGTAAAAAGAATAAAAAAATAAAAATAAAAGAGAGAGAGAGAAAATATGAATGAAGAGTTGATTCCAAATTCACTTACATGATCTTTCTACACACTGGGCAATTCCTCTTTCTTTTCTACCTGGGGTAGAGAAAAGGAACATGTTCAATACTCCTATTTAACAAGAAAAAAAAAAGGAAAAAGAAAAAAAGAAAAAAAAAGGAATATAACTTAAAAATGAAGTCGGGAAAATGATGAAAAGAAGCGGAAAAAAAGAAAAAAAAATCAAATGGGAATGTTCATCTAATTTAATTAACAAGATTTCCTTAATGCTTCAGGAAGTGATACTGGATATTTTTATTGATGGTTTAAAAAAAGTGCTGTTTACACCACAGACTTAAATATACCCTGGGGAAAGAGCCAAAACCAAATTTACGAGCAACTGAAAGTTTTACTGAAGCAATCAAAATTATATTCTTCCGGTACTTTGTTTTTTAGCTAAGCTTCTCAATAGGCATAAGCTCTACTCCGTGTACCCATACAGCAACATAAAGCATCTTGCTGAGACCTCTAGGAGACTATACAAATATTTATATGAAAGACAGGCTCCCGCAAATACAGCCTCAGCATTCCTAGCTTTCCCAAGAAATTGTTTGGGAGCTCTTCAAGATTAGCTTCTAAGATATCCTTAAACTGTAGGACTACTTATCAACAGGTGTTAAAAAACAGTGCCTCTTGATAAGGACTACCAGCAATTCAAATAAAGTCCACAATACAGCAGTATGCCCAAGGCCAGCCAAACAAGATTATACCAGTACTACTCCCGCAGGTAGGGGGGGCAAAAAAGTGTTAAAAAGCTCTAGGAGTAGCAGTTTCATTATAAAAGTTAATGGGCACTGTAGTCATACTATGAGTAACTGTATATTTGTCTTGTCTCAAAACAAATGAGATGAAGCACTGCCTACCACATGCGTGATAGCACGTCACATGATTTCATTTGAAAAAAAATACGTGACGTGGTCAAGAAAGGTAAAGGATACATTTGTCAGGAAATAACCGCAGGGCAACTGCTGCCCAGGACTTCCACAACCTGGTTCACGGATCACTTTTTTGCTAGAGCATGTGGCAAGCACCAGCAATGCATTTGGATACTCTCTTCCCCTATACTATATCCCCCGTTCTGTCTATGCCCTTGTCCCCCTGCAGGAACAGCAAAGGGCTTCATCCCTCTCGTAATAAAGTCCAAGCCTCCCTACAGCACTGAGAGCCTTTGGCAGGCTCTGGGGGAAAATAAAAGTGCTCTCAAAGATACTTGATTCCTATATGCAGGTTGCAAATGAAGAGCTTACCGGTAAGTGATAACCATGTCTACAAGTATGCACTCAGCAGGGAAAAAAAAAAAAAAAAGGCATCATTCAAAGGGGAAACGAACAAAACTAGAAATGCAACAAAATACCTGTCTAGGGTCTAGGTCTGCTGCTTTCTGCCCATGAGACCCTGAGGAGCTGTGAGCCACTTAGGGGCTTACACTAGATAAGAAGGGGTCTTACAGTAGATAAGAAAGAAAAACAAGGGGGAGTCATGAATTCCCTCACAGGAGATCCCTGCTGCCAGAGACAGGCTTAGAGACCCACTCATCAGAACCAGAGGGGTGGCACAGCCCGCTGTGGCTTGGCCACCATCTCCCTATCACAGTCATTGGTGGGGACTGGCCCTTGGCTGACACGGTCTGCACATACAGGAGCCAGAGCCCACACCTCCAGCAGCGACATCTCACACGAAAGTATCTGAACCAGCATCCTTGCCCTTAACTTGCCCTAATCCTAGAAAAACATTTTGACTTTTTCTCACTTCCAAGTGAGGGTACCGTAATACAGTCACCCTACGCTAACTTCCCTGTGTACCACTGTAACTTTCAAAAGTTTAAAAATAAAGCAGGGAAAAAAAAAGAAAAAAGAAAAAAGAAAAAAGAAAAAAGAAAAAAAAAAGTCCAACTTTGTCATTGACTTTTATCCTGTCCCCGACATCATTTTATATGGCATTTGTGTTGACATAACTGGGTAGCAGCCACGGCTGCACCCGTTTCCCCGTTTCACTTATCTTGCCGCGCACAACACCCATCACTTCCCGCAAATCCCGGCGCCTTAATTCGCGGGAATGAGCCTCCAGCGGGGAGGCCGCCTCCTCGGGAGTTTCCGATGCGCTCGGGGCACCGGGGACCCTTGACTCGGAGCAAACAACCCGGGACACTGAGCACAAAGCCATCGGGGAAGAAGGGTCGCCCTCCTCTCACACC
>JAWLRI010000285.1:5402902-5413377 GCA_034781795.1 Crypturellus tataupa
TGCAGTGGAGGGGAACGCCAAGGGCAACAAAGCCAGCATGGTGAGGCCTCTGCTTCCCAACCCCATGTATTTTTCCCAGTGCAGATAAGATCCTAGACATTCCTCTAACAGGAGTGGGGAGACATGGGCAAGGGGAGACTGTGCAGCCACTGTGCCGCTCACAGTAATGCCAGACTACGGGTACCTCGACTGGGGAAAAGGGGTAGCCCTTGTACTGCGTGTTATGACCATGAGCAGAAACCCACCTGATGCCCAAATCAAAATCCCCGTCCATGGCAAAATGAATGATTATATAGGTTCTTGATCCAAAGTGGAGTTGGGCATTTCAGGGTTTGGCTTAACGATCTTCTCTTTTTCAGCAGGTAGGAGGTGGAAGGCATGCAGCCGAACTGAAAGTGTAACAGAAAATTCAGGCTGTTTACAAGACCTAAGTATTCTCTGGAAAAAAAAAAGTTTGACTCAGTTCTTACACAGGAAGAACGTAATATGCAAAAAGAAGACCTTCTGTTTCACTAAGTGCCTTCTCTTCTTCCATTTGATTTTTGGTATAAATTCTTAAAATTGGTTCAGCCTTCAGAAATGGAGTTTCACTTTTAATCTCAGATCCAGTCAGGTAGTGTAGGAACTTTATTTCTTTAGTATACCTTGCAGTATTCCTAAATACTGAAATAAATGTTATGAATCTGCTACACCTTTTCCCCTATTTTTTATTCCTTGATGGGCTGAGTTATCTATATCTAGATTTACCTAAAGTAAACAAATTTTGTAAAAAAAAAAAATCAAATGGTTTTCAAATGTGAAATATATTTTAAAATGTCAAGTATTTTTTTTCTGAATGTGAGAAAACACTATAAAGGAAAAAGATACTGTATATTTGACTTCTAGACAGAATGATTGATTCACAGATACATAAAGATACATACACAGATAGATCTGGGTTTTTGAAAAACAGAACTCTGGGGGTTAAATGGCATAACTGTTGCTGTTTTAATTATTCAGTAGTACCCAGTGAAGGAGCTTTTCTACATAAAGGTAAGAAAATAATACATAATTGCACTGGGTATCTCGTTAAAACTGGTACTCTCAAAGATGCTGTTTATTTCTGAAAAAAAAATATTAAAATTGGTTTTGCCTCCACCTAGCTCTTTATGCTGAATAGAGATTAATTATTAAAATTGCACCAAGTCTTCTTACACATCAATGTGTAAGAAAATGCACATTTTCTTACACATTATTTAGTTTTACTTTCACTATTGTGCATACTACTTATGGTCATTTGAAAATTTAAGAGTATGCTTAGAGAACAAAAGCATAGCCACTATAACATTTCCATTGTTGTAATTGCTTTGTTTGTCCACAAGCTATTTCATCATCAAACAACAGTTTTATAATATTCAGACATTTACATAAAAAAAGCATTCGCATGCTATTAAGCAAGCTGGATGTATCACAGGAGTCAGAATAAAAATAAATCTATGCAATATTTTAAGCAGAGTTTGCCTTAGTTTACGCATGTGTGTGAGAGCTATGTTAGTGGGATTTTGGGAAGAGTGTTCTCATTTAGACTTTCTGTCTCCCACCTGCATTAGACACGTATAGGTCCATGGGACAAGGTGGGTTGCACCCAAGGATGCTGATGTCCACACTGTGCTGAGGCCACATTGTTATCTTGGACAGGTCACAGTTATTGGCTGAGGTCCTTGTTGGCTACAAAAACGCAGGCATATCATTCATCTTCAAGAATGGCAAGAAGGAGGATTTGGGGCATTGCAGTGGTGTTCAGCCTCAACCCGATCCAAATGCTCTTAGAAACTCTTTCCAAACACAGGAAATACGCAGGTGTTTGGGAGCAGCCAACATGGATTTACCAAGGAAAATTATGTCCTTCCAGCCAAAATGCTTTGTCTGATGGTAGAATTGGTTCGGTGGATGAGGGGAGAGACGTGGATGTTGTATTGCTAGGCTTTAGCAAGGCCTTTGACACTGTTTTTTCACAATATCATTATGGTTAAATTGGTGAGATACGGAGTGGGTAATTGAGTGATAAGATAGGTGGAAAACTGGCTGGAGCGCTGGGCTCATAGTTGTACAATCAGTCAGCGGCACAAAGTCCACCTGGCAACCAGTTCATAGCAGCATCCCTCTAGCCTCTAGGACATCTAGCAGCATCTAGGGATCAATACTGGGATCAATACTGATTAACGCCTTTATTATTGACATGATCAGTGGTGTGGCATGCATGTCTGTGACGCCACCAAGCTGTGGGGAACAGTGCAGGAGGGCAGGCCTGGTGTTCAGACACCCACACAAGGGTGTAGCCAGCGGTTTGATGGCAGTGATCCTCGCCCTCTATTCAGCACTGGTGAAACCGCATCCCGAGTTCTGTGCACAGCTCAGAGCTCCCCAGGACAGCAAAGACATGGACATGGTGGAGAGAGGCCAGCACAGGGCCACAAGAAGGTCAGAGGCTGAAGCACAGGACATACCTATGAGGAAAGGCACAGGGAGCTAAGTCTGTTCAGCCTGGAGAAGAGAAAGCTCATGGGGGACCTTATTGGTGCCTGACCCTACCTAGTGGGAGGGTGTGGAAAAGACGGAGCCAGGCTCTTCTTGAAGGTGCAAGGTGACAGCACAAGAGGCAACAGACACAAGCTGCAACATGGAAAATTCTGATTTGGTGCTAGGAAAAAAATGTTCACCATAAGGCTGGTCAGACACCAAGCAGTGTCCAGTCTTTGGAGATAGCCCAAATTTGACTGGACTAGTGCTGAGCAATCTGAGCTAATTGGTTCTCCTATGAGCAGGGGACAGAACTCCCTTGCAATCTCAATCATTCCTTGAGTTTACAGTTCCTCCTCTTATTCTAGGGTGTCGAATATTGTCTGAGTTCTATTCATTATTTAGCTGAGTGAGGATAAATCTGACACTACTCTAAGAAGAAAAAAAAAACAAAGAATTTTACAGGATTTTTTATGAACAAAAATAGTTAAATATATCTGTATCAAAATAGACATGAGTAGCCTTTTAAGCCTGAAGAGACCATATCTCTTCAGTTGTTCCACCTTCAAAAGCTTAAAGGGCGCTTGTAGCAAGGGCAGAGTTGTTTGCATATCATGGTTCAAGAACATGGGAATGAGATAAGAGGAAGTTAGCCTGAGTTCCAGAAAGAGTACCAGGAAGAAAGCTTTCATATATATTCACCCTCAGAACAAGCTTCTAAGGAAATGTTCTTGGTAGGAGGGAACTTCAAAATCTCTCTTATAGGGAAGCTTTCTGTGTTAGGCAGATTATCCAACTGCTGAGAAATATTTCCAGTGTATTAGTTATGTATCATTATGCTCTATAAAAATCCAGGTAGCTCTATTTCTCCATGTCTTCTTTATTATTTTTTGAAATTCAAGCAGATGTTCTTTTAGTATATAGTTTTTCCAGAGCTTTGCTTTCTATTCAGTTGTCCAACTAGATTATTTTCTATGAAGAAGGCAGTGGACCTAGCAATCTATCTTGGCACAAAGTTTAACTAAAACCTAATTATACTATAACTATTCCACATATTTTTTTCACATATGCAATACACTTATCATTTAATTTGTTTGAAGTTTGATATTAGAACATACAATTTCCCAATCAGTTGTAAATAAGGGAGTATCTTTCCCACATTTTCCTGGTTGCCTGATGTATTATCATAACATGATAAAAGTTATTAACAGATAAACATAAAACTGAATGTTTTGAGTTTCAAGTCCCCTTGGGGCCTTGTAACATGAAGAAACCAAAACTCTGAATAATAACGTTTCCTTTGGGCTGTTCAGTTTCTAAAGTGCTATTATTTTATAATCTTGTAATTAGTAGCTGCACAACTGTATGCCTCTTTGGCATGTAGCCATAGGCTATGCCTAACATGTGCTGGGTTTTGGGACTCTGGGAAGCTGACATTACACGGACAAATTTAATGTACAATAACCATTTTAGCCAAAGGACTTGCAGTAATTGTAATTGAGAGAGGGAGGTAATGTAATCAGGTGAATCCACAAATACTTGTGAAGCACACGTGGCGGTATTTGGAGAGATCCCTAAGAGGAGGTGTACCTATGCCATATACTTCTTCATAGTCTCCTCCCCTCACCACTCCTTCATTTTAAGAGGAAACCAGGAAAAAAATCATAGGTACAACTGGACTTTTTTGGACTCTGTAGGAGTCCAAAGGAAATAAACACTGGATCTGGGGTGATACCTGAGTGGGAGTTTGGGGGTCTTCCATGGTCTTGCAAGTTTGGACTTGAAAGAGTTTTGGGAGATTTAACCCCATTTTTTCTTTGCTTTCTTCTCTCAGCTGTTAAAATGGGAGGTGACAGTAGTTTCTTGCGCAGGTTTGTGAGGATAAATATAATAAATACAGCGGGAGACACTATGAAGATGAGGGAAATAGGTTACCTAGAGAGAAGAGAGAGGGAGGGGAGAAATGGGGTTTAACTTGGCCTAAAATGAACACATCCAGCACTATGTGTGTGTTACACAAACCTCTGTCATGCTGCTCGCATGGCCCTGAGAGGGCCAGTCTGCCCTCTCATCCAGGAATGCTGTACGCACAGTGCTCTCTCTTAAGAGGACAGGATAAGCATCGAGGCTGTATTTTAATATAAATCTGCATGCTTATAATTTATCAAATTTGGTTGAACTGCTTGCAACAGGTTTTCTGCTCCAGAAATCTGCTCCAGGTTTTTCTCCCTTTCCTGCATTTCCTGCATTGTTCAGTTTTCCAGTCACAACTGGGAGAACAGGTAGCACCTTTAAGGGAGAAGAATGTATAAAATGTGCCATCTTTAAACCGTAGATCAGGCATAAAAAGATTATTTTAATATAAATACATAATAACATAAATATTACCAAAAAAGTATTAAAATTTCAAAATATAATTTATTTTTTTTCAGTTCTGCCCAGCTGCATATGGAGCCATACCCACTTACTGTGGTGACAGAACCCTGTTGAAACTGACCTTTTCCTTCTTTCTGTGACTCTGGAAGCTAATGGAAGCGCCTGGGTTCTCGACTTAGCTAATGGTTAATGGAATTAAATTCTACCTGAGGTGATAAATCTTGCTTCCTGTTTCAACCCATACAACTTTTTCCGCTGACTTTCTCTTCTTACCAGTAACACTAATCAGAGGGTTAACCGGGGATTTACATTTCTCCTCCTTCATCCCCTGCCCTTCACACACACCATTTTCCACCTGCATTTGACATTTCTCCAGGCCTGAACAAAGTGAACTGTCGCAGTGAGAACAAAGCGGGTGGTATGCACCTTAGCCTGTGGTTTCCTGGGCTTGTGTTTTCTCTGGCACAGCATTGGCTTAGTTACCATGGCATCCGGAGTGAGCAGGAATGCATTTTAGGGGAGAAAATCTCACCTTTTAACTCAGCAAATCTGAAAGTCTAAACCAGTCTAATTTCCTTCTGAGACTGAGGAACAGACTTTGTAACCAAAGATAGAGGAAGATATTATATCTGGCTAGATAGAGAAGATGACAGAGGGATATTGAAAAAGAGAACAGAGATAGGATTTACTGCCAGATACAGAGTCCTACCATGGGGTTCTGCAGTGTAGACTTCATGTGAGCTTCATTTTTACACTAGGATGCAGTGAATTTCTCCAAAGATGTTGCTCATTGTGCAGTTCAGTGGAGACCTAGTCAGTAACAGACACAAAAGGTGCTTGTATTTGGGCCTGATTTTCCTCTTTGGCATTCTGCCTTGACCTGAGTAAAGCTTTTGAATCAATTTTGAATTGGTTTACTCTCTCTTAAGGGTAATATCCTGCCTTAGGTTAACACAGACAGAGATACACATTGCTTCGTATGACAATTCCATTTCATATTTCATTCCTGTTAACTATTTCTTTAACTATGTTTTTGTAGATATATCAGTGAAATATTTTGGTCTTGATAAAACTACTGTAACAGAGTGGGAGTGAAAACGGGGGTGAACGACTATGGCCTGAAAGCCAGTGGCGAGTCACTGGTCACTGCTCAGTATTGGTCTCATTGTCAAAATGGGAGCAAATTTTATAGAAAAGAATCCAAGGGCTACCTAGGTCTAAGTAGGGTTCTAAATGATCATAAGCTGAGCATCAGCCAACAATGTCATGCTCTTGTGAAGAAAAATAAACCAAACCAGCCAACCAAACAAGCAAAAAAAAAAAAAAAAAAAAAAAAAAAAAAAAAAAAAAAGCCCAGAAACCTAAATGGGAGGAGAACTTGAAACAAGGGAGGCCTGAAATTTTGGGCTCATTGTTTCAAGAACTGATGTAGTTCATTCAGAGAAAGTCCAGAGGACAGCAAAAAGAAATATCATGGTATAACACCCTTCCATGACTTCCAAGAAAATATCACTCAATTTATTTTTATTTAGCTTACAGCAGACAAAATTGAGGGGGAATGTAAATTTTGCAAGCGCATAAAAGTTGAAGGAGAATACTCTTTCATGCCTAGGGATTTGTAGACTATAGCATAAATATTAGGATAGACACTTATGGACACCATGTTATCAGTAGCATAGAAGTAGATGATCTAACCTGATTTCGGTCATTTTAAAATAAGCAACCATTCCAGGCAAACAGCTGTTGAAAATGATCTAAGTTTAGCTTATCCAGATCCAGGAAAAGTTAATTCTTCAGGCTCAAGTGGTACTAAATTTACTTCTGGGCAAATTACGAATTCTAGCAACCACTTCTGGATTTTACCTGTTTATTTTCTGTATCACTGTATCACTTCTGTAAGATTTTGCATCCCAAACAGATTCCTTTCCCTTGATGCACCAAGGTACATGTACTATAGGCAGTCTGCAGACTTTCTTAACAGTGAGGGTGACAGAGCACTGGAACAGGCTGCCCAGAGAGGCTGTGGAGTCTCCTTCCCTGGAGATCTTCAAGACCCGCTTGGATGCAGCCCTGTGCCACGTGCTCTGGATGACCCTGCGTGTGCAGCGGGGTTGGACTAGATGATCCCTATAGGTCCCTTCCAACCTTAGGCATTTTGTGATTCTATGATTCTAAAGAGTACTGAAGCAATAATTGCTTTTCCTGAAAGCACCCAAAGCTGAACAAATGCATAACAAACCTCAAATGATGTCACGTTACTAGGTAAATTACACCAAAACAATGGACAGAACCACACTCCTTTAAGCTACAGAAATGTTGCCTGACAGCTAAAGAGGAGCTATGAAATCCTACGAGTCATTACAGTATAAACAGGCTTAAAGTCATTATCTGGCAAATGATTAAGAAAACATTTCAATGCTATATTTCATTTCTTGATCATCTGGCTGCTTGTAATATACAGATGATATTTGTTACCTCGGGTAACAATTACTTTGCTATTTCACTTCATAATTAGTATTCATATTAAACATACAAATTTTGTATTTTAAGGTATTTGAATTGTGGGGAATATCACTATTTAAGAAAAAGCAAGTAGAGATGAAGTTTGACATTAAGCTAAACTGACAAAGTGACTACTAAAAACTGGAGCACTCATATCTTCCTTGGCTTGGGACTGACTTTCAAATCATATTCCTAAGCACAAAGACAAAAGGAAAAAGGTGAAGAGTGAGACCAAGTTTCCATTAAATCAGCAAAGGTCTAATGCCATACTAGCCTGCTACAGGAGAGCAAGAGGAATACTAGACATAGTTACTGATGCAAGGAGTGCCATGGGATCAGACACAACAATCTGCAGCTCTGCTCCTCTCCCTCTCCGACCTCAGTTCTGCGACCATGAGCATTTCACTTAACTATTTAATAAAACAAAATCCATCAAATATTCCTGCCCTGCCATCAATTATATTGTAGAGGGCTGTAAAGCATGCTGTAGTAGCATCTGGAAGTAGAACTGCATTTTTTTCCATGTATTCCCTAAATTTCAACATCTGTCTCCATATAGAATTGCCTAAATCAGATGGTTTTCTGAAAAACAGTGACTGATCAAGATTTTGATAGGGATTTTGGTCAAGTACTGAAAAGAGCATCTGTTCTTATGGATGTGTTACTCCTAAAGCTACAGGGAAACATGTTGATTCAGGACTCCTGTAGTTTCTATAAATCCTGCACATATATCCTCAGTCTATATATTCTAGATCATTTACATGATCCTTCTTCAGCAGTGGCTCCCCCTAATCCATCTTACAGTCATGAAATGCAAAGTGCGTTTGAAAGTTCTCCTATTTTGTGTTCCAGTCACCCGCTATTATTCACTATGGAGAGTTCTTTGTGGTTTTCAGTTCTTTATCTATAGAATCAGAAGCCACCTGAGAACTGGGCTAATAGAAAAAAAAAAAAAAGATCCTGAGAAAGATTCTGTGTGTGAATAAGCTAGGGGAGAGGAAGGCTTCCCATGCAATTAGCCACAACGTTTGTACTACTGCTAATGGAAACTTTGTGGCTGCTCCTCAGTGTACTGCACTGAAAATGAACTCTTAAGTCATAAGTGGGCTTGTTCAAAAAGAAATGCTCCTGGATATGTACATAATTTATTTTCTACCTTGGCAAACACAATGCCTTGACTACTTTCAGTCAAATTTGAGGAGGGGACTTTCCACTGACCTATTCCCTTCCCAAGTAAGATCATAAAATACTTGTTAGATTTAACACAAGCTAGACATTGGCCACTACATCTACACTGGGGCAGGAATTATCACATTGGGCAATTGCTTGTTTGAAGAAAGAATTCACCTTTCTTTGGTAGATCCAAGGATCTGCGGCAACTAATTAGGGAAAAAATTAGGGGAAGGGGCTAAAGAGCAAGATGAAGGAGCTCACTCCTGCATGTACAGAGTGACTCTAATGTGCAAAAGGGACCAAATCAAACAAACCTCAAATCTTCTCAGGATTAAAAATAGTGCAGAAAATCTTGGACTGCAGCTACATGTTGCCTTTGTTGGAGGAGTTCTGCTTGAGAAACTCCTCTTCTCTCCTTGGCTGCTCATTTGCTGCCCGCAACATCTGCTGCCTCCTTTGTAAAAAGGTAAGCATGGCCCTGCTGTAAACTACATCACTGAAATGGCCTGGAATAAAACTCAGGGGGGTTGTTTGGGGCTTTGTTTGCTTTTCAAGAATATTTCTTTTCAGTCTGGATCATTTGGAAATGCAAACATAGACCAGAAACCATTGCACTGAATGGAAGCACAGCAGCGGTGGCTGGAGCCAACATGTTTTGTAATGCTGCCCTCATCTGACTAAAAGTTAGCTATCTAAATATATATATCTGAAATATATATATATAAAGATATACAAATATATGAAATATACACATATGAATATATATACCTGAAATATCTTTCACCTCAGAATTAAATAACTTGTGTTATTTCTGTAGGCATTTCAGAGCAAGTAGGAGATATGGGAACTGGATGTTGATGGATATGAAACAACAGAGATTGCATAGGGAATCAGAAGACCAGAAGAAGTGTTTAAAGGAAGCTGAAGCTGCCTTTAAGATGGTCCTGCAGAGGAGCAGCAGATGAATCAAAAAGGGGCTAAGCTAAAACCAGAAAGTGATGTGCATGCATAACTAGGTATCTGTGAAGCAATGTAAAGAGGAAGTAAAAATGAAAAGAGAGATTCACGTAGCTCCATCTCAGGTAGGTCTAGAACACAGAGCATAACAGCGCAATGCTACTGCCCACAGCTGATGGGTAGCAGCTTCTCAAATTGAGGGGGTATTTGACCTGTCATTTCTGAAAGATTACAGATCAAATACTTTACCAAGCACAGCTGACCCCATTCTTTGGCTAGACAAACAAACAAATGAATAATAATAATTATAAAGGTGTATGAGACTTTTTATTGCCTATTATGATGCCTTGCAGTGTATTATTTTGGGATCACCATTCTGATGGTGATTTCTCTGATCTCTCTGGTGATGATGGTGATCTCTCTGATTTTGAACAGCGCTTAGTTTATCTTTAAGAGATGATAGGTCTCTTACTTTAGAAAATATGTTTGGATGCAGAAAGGCAGGTTGTTGTGCACATCACACCAGTCACTCGTCACAGAAAAGTCCCCGCTCCTGGGTTCTTCTTTTGCACATGCTAAGTCACATTGCCTCAGGAGTGATCCAGCACAAGGAGCAATGAGGGGAAATACCTTGTAACTCTGCATTCCAGTTTCAGCAACTCTAAAAGCTGTCTTGATGTGTTCCCTTGCTTAAGGAAAAAAAGAAAAAAAAAGTCCACTCAGGTCACTACTCAAGAACAAAATTTCCATGGCAGTGGCCAGTTGCTTTGTGCTGGCTAAAGGACTTGATCTCTGCAATTCTCCATTAGCGGCTCTTTTGGCAAAGAGCTGCTGTGTGGAAGGGCTGATTTATAAGATAATGTACGAGCACCAAAACAGGTTGTGGTTACGCTCTTTTCTGCTTGGTCTTTCCTTAGTCTTCACAGCATAAGCCTGCCTATGGACACTTCTGCCTTAGCATCATAGAA
>JAWLRI010000285.1:5414762-5474900 GCA_034781795.1 Crypturellus tataupa
CCAGCGACGGGGCCGAGGCGGGCGGGCGCCAGCGCAGCGCTCTCGGCGACTGGGAACGGGGCGGAGCGGCCGTGAGGGGGGGCGGGGAGCGTGGAGTAACTGTGGGCTCCCGTGCAGCTCGGGAAGACTAAATAGACACCGTGTGTGTGCCTCTCGCTTTAGGTGATAGCATGAAAAAAAAATCCGTTTTCTTCCCTGCCTGGAAATGGACCCGGCTCCAGTGCCCCCATGGCAAGGCAGCTGGCTATATGAATATGATGGGTGAGGTACTTCGGGCAGTAAATCGAGGCGGGGGGACCTTCTCCTCCCCTAGGAGCTACTTCTCAAAGGTCTGTCAAATAAATTTTCCAGCTTGTCCAGGGGCTTTCATGTCCAGGAAATGGATGCGCATTGCTCATCTCTTTGGAGGTTGTTTCTGTGAGGAATGGACCACAAGATAAATATATTTACCGCCGTAGAGTGCATGGAGAGAGGGGAAGAGAAGAAGCAAGGTGTGTAATTCGCATTCTTGGTGCTTCTCCCAAAGCGACCTGAGTGGCCCGCAGCGTTGCACGAAGGCTGCTGCCCTCAGAGGCATGGATGGTGGTGAGGGACAGATCATGCTTTCTGCTACAGAAAATTAGGTCTATATGGACGACAGAAAAAGTATCTAGTTTTAGCAGAAATCAGAGGGCCCAAGACAGCTGTGTAATTAGCTGTCTAATTAAGAGAAAAGTGTTGCCACCTTCATTATGCCATATGGAGGAATATGGGAGAATCTCCTTTGGGATATATGCTTCTGTTTTAATTAAAAAAAAAAAAGAAGTTTGAGGTGCAGGTTTTGCCTAAATCTTGAGATGCCTGCATGAGTTCTTGGTTCAGAACTATAAGAGAAGTCCCCATGCCCTTCTTGTGTTTGAAAAGTAAAATAAAATAAAATAAAATAAAATAAAATAAAATAAAATAAAATAAAAACTGTGGCTTTAACATCAGGGACTTCAGTGCTGCCAGGTTGGGATAGTCTCTTCTCTTTTGGCCATTTGAGTCCCTGGAACAATTGGTGGTCTGGACTCTAGGTGCATAGTTTTTGATGCCCCCTTCTTTAACTTTTTTTGTTGTCGTTTAAAATGTTATCTATTGGGAAATATAAAAACAATTGCAAGAAGAATTATGGGAATGTGGATGTCACATGCTTTCCACATACCTTTGTCATTAAATGCCTCACATTAATACGTGACTGTTTAACAAGGAAATAGAATATTGGAAGTATACTTCTCCGCTCCCCATCCAAATGAATGCAACACTAGGATTTCAATTGCAACTCATGAAGTTCGTGGCTGAAAATTCCCCTTAGGACTAAGTTTCATTTGTAGGGCCTTATTCTGATTTGACCTGTTTTATGATGGGTTTTTGTTCATTTGTTTGCTTTTTCATTCAGGTGTTATGCACTGAAATCATGAACTGCATCACTGCAGAGCTGAAGGCAGTTCTCAGATGTGCCACTTCAGCAGATCTTATTAAATAAATACATAAATAAAATTCCAAACTCCTTAGTGGCCACTCTGCTATGTATGGACCAGTCTGTGAACTCTCTCCACCTAGTCCTGTTCGTCCACTTTCTCAGCTGGGATATTGGCTGAATTCTAGGCTGTGAACTTTATGTCCCTTTTGGAAGGGCATGTTTTTATGATGTGCTTTTATAGGATGCTTTGTACAATGGTGTTTGCACTTGAAATTTCCCAGTGCAGAGGCAACAATAAAAAAATTCTTTGAAAGACTGCAGCAGATGAAGTGATTGTAGCACTAAATTTGTGTGAGAATTTACATGATTGTGGCAAAGCAAAAACACATGCATGGAATGATGATATTTAAACATTTTACTAGTAAAGGCATTAGCTGTCCCACAGAAATGGTTATTGCTAAACTGAGTTTGTCTTTCTCTTCCGGCTTGTGTCTCATGTGATTCAGCTTAGTGAAAGATACAGCCTGGGACAGATAGGACTACATAATTAAGTAGTTCCTTCTCTCATATAAAGGTTGTGTATCTGTATTTAAGTTATTTAGATCAGCTTTCAGTGTTTATGAAGTGTCCTGTGCCCTCCTAGTGCTGTGTAAATGATAGCAAAACCTAAGCAGAATTAATTTTTATGACAGGGATTAGAAAAATAAGCAAGTTGTATAATCATCCTTATTTCTTGCATGTGAAAGTTCAGCAAATTAATTAAAAGAGGTCAAAATCACATCAGATTTACTTATCAAATTAACTGCAAAATTCAGTATTAGTAATCCAAGACAGTCAAAAGAAAGTCAAAAAAAGGCATTTGAGGATGCGGATATTTTTGATCTCTTTAAAAAAAAAACTTTTCCTGCATTTCATGCTGAATCTCTAATCTTTAGAACATATATTTCTTTCAAGTTTTTTCTTAACTTTTCTGAGGTCTGGAAACCTGTTTTTTCTTCCCTTTTTCTTTTTTTAATGAAACCTGAGATTCCTGAATTTGTTTTGGGGAACTGAGACTTTAATTAAAAAAAAAAAGTGGGAGAGTCATGATAAAATCATAAGAATTGGCAACACATTTAAATTTGTAAGCCAGGTAGAGAAACCTCATGAAGGAGACGAAAACAGCCTGTTGGGAAACTTTCCGATGATGAAACCCTGTGGCATGGTCAGCTGTGGTACCTGTGAGACTCAAAGGGGATAGTGTAGGTCACATATACCCAGTACAATTGAGCGGAAATGAAAATCTTCATCATTCCTTACATGCCTTGTAGTTATGGCCGTGTGTGATGATAGCACACTTCTCCCACTCCCTGTCTATTGATCATCTTGTCGCATCATGCTACCCATTCAAGTATGTGCTTCTAGGGGGCAAAGTTAATGCCAGGACAGACTCTGCCTGGTGCCAAGGAGATACTTAGGGAGATTCCAAGAGGCTCAGGGCAAAAGCTGAGTCCGTGACTGTCCATATGTTAGGCTGCAGAGTTTATTTAATGATTCACAACTAGCTCAGAACAAGGGACTGCTGCGCTTCCTCCCTTCCCCTGGGGACCTTAGCACCTGATGCCTTGAGTTGTAGGAAAGCCCTAATCTTCAGAGAAAGGCCATGGAAGCTCTTCCACCAGAGAGGTTCTAGGTAATACTGAACAAAGTCTTGCAGAGATGTTAACTATAAGGTACTTGGAAAGGAGATATCCCAGCAGATCTCCAGCTTTGCACTGTAGTATAATTATAGGTGAGCTCTAATGTCACTGGCAATCAGCTGACTGTGTCCCTGGGTGCTGGGAAGAAAAACGGTGGTATGTTACTGCTGTGACTCTGTAGCTTCAGCACAAAAGCACACATCTCATGAACAGACATGCCTAGTTAGAGAAACCACATGGTGCTTTGTATTCATGGTGTTCAGCAGTGCTGAGGAGCTCATGCACTCACTCATGATTTGTCTCACTTCTGCTTTTTCTTTTTCTTTTTTTTTTTTAATCTCAGAATTCTGAATTTTGTAGCCTGTTTTCCTAAATGGATGGCCTGAGAGTGTCCTTCTCCTAGAATAAGATGTGGTTTCAGTAACACAGTGCATATCTCTGGACAGGAATTGAAAAAATGGGGTAACAATGGAAGCTGCATTCTGCTCTTATCAGCACCTGATGATGTAAGTTCATTCACTAAGACAGTGCCAAACACTGAGTAGGTAGAAAGGAAATCTCTTGTTTCAGAAAGGCTGACTGAGCACCCAAGTGAATAGAAAAGGTTATGTCCTTCAGCTCCCCAAAAGAGCAGTGTCCCTGTCTAATGCCTGCTTTGTGTTCAGGGACACGACCTTGCTCTTTAGACACAAGGTGTTTGTGAGCCAGTATGGTGGCTCATGCATTTCCCTCCTTTTTTTTTCCTCCTTTTACTGTGTTAGTTTTGGCTCTTGTACCTTCCCTATATTTAGGACTTAAGCAGAGGAATTTGTATTTTCTTGCGTGAAACCAGACAGCACTGTCTAGTGCCAGTAAATTATCCTGCACATTTGGGTGGATTCATCCTGAGAGACTAAAGCTGGACTAAAGTCCAGCTATCAATTTTGCATAATACCTCATAGTAGGAAGAGAACCTAAATTACTCTGGGGTTTCCATAATGAGTTCTGCTATTAAAGTATAATGGAGAAGCTTCTTTGTTCGGCTTCCACCCTGGCTGCTTTGACCCCCTTCACACAAGTGCATGTTTTTGGGGGGGCTGTTGGCTTTGTACTCCTACCAGCTGGAGGAGAAATTGTGCTGTTCCATCAACGTGCTCTTAAACCTCAGTATGTTTCAAAAGTATCTTCAGCTTTGATTGGGAGGGTGGTAGATGGCTCTTTTTGTCTTTATTTGTCTCTGCTTTGAAGGCATCAAACAACTTTGTTGCCTGGCTTCATGTGCCTCTCAAACATGGGTACCAGCAGAGAAAATATGATGAAACAGGTATTTAAGGCAATTAAGGGGCAGGCTGGAGCCCAGGCTGGGGTATCAATCATTGGATTGATACCTCCACCTAACTGGAGAGGTGAAAGCAGAGTGTGGTACCAAGAACATAACAGGTGTTGAAGAGGTCGTGTAGGGAAGTCTTTCTTGATGCTTTTTCTTTTCCTTTTTTTTTTTTTTTTTTTAATTAACTCTTTCATAGATTGCCTACAGTTTTTTAGTTTAGTTTCTTGTGCCTAAGAGTCTCAGATACTATTTTAAATCAATACCACGAAGGATCTGAGAACTAAAAATCACTTTTCCAGAACACTGATATAATAAAAACACAGTTACTGGGCTAAGCAGAAGATGGACTGAGAATCCCAAAGTAACACACAACATTTAACTCTGAGTTTTGTTAAACTTAACATACAGCTGTGGTAATCCAAAGCAAAAAATTCTCAGCTAAAAAATACAAAGGATATAAATCTTTTAGACATCCCTGTAGATGCACATACATATCTCCTAAAATGCCTCCATTCTGTTATTCCTGCCTATTAGTCACATATAAGGGAAGTTTTTTGTTTGTTTGTTTGTTTGTTTGTTTTTTAAGTAGTTGACTGGCAGTGTGTCATTGTCTGAAAATAATAGTTTTCTCTGAAACAGTGATAATGGTTTTCTCTGATAGAAATAACTTTATGGTGTTGGCATTTAAGAAAGGCACTAGGTGTCCTCAGTCAGTAATTTGTCATGAAAAGTTCAAATTCTCGTAGGAGACTTGTAGTCTGAGGTGTGGGAAACAGAGCGGGAGCGCTCTGTGGTTTGGAAAGCTGCAAGCTTCCTCCTCCTCCGCATGCTCGTGAAACAGGACTGAAAATTCACTCTGGTCCTGTGCACATACCTGGGTTAATAGCAAAGCTCTCATCAGTATTTCCATGCTACAACAAGAAGTCTTTAATTGTAGGAGAGTAAGCATGTCCTCCTGAATGCATTCTGACATGTGCAGTGAAGATGTTGTCGGTTTGCAAGCGTACTGGTCACTTTGTGTGTCTGAAATGCCAGTCGAAGGAATAGCTGTGGAGAATTGCATATTCAGAACATAAATACTTCTGTTATACTAAACAGGCTTAAATAATCAAGGAACCTGGGTATTATCAGGATTAGCAGAAGCAAAGCATGGGTGTGTACAGCCAAATCTTACCTAAAATTGCAAACTTCTTGACTCAGTGCAGTTGGTCTGGAAATCAAAAGGCTTTGTTTCTGAGTCTCTTGATATATTTTTGTTCTAAGGTGGGTTAGGAATATCCAAGTCCATTTTTCCTTCAGTGATTCTTGTCTGCCTCTTCTTGTTCCTAGAGGTGATGTCTGTTTCACTGAATTGGTTGCTTCATTTGTTGCCTGTTGTGTTGATAGCAGAGGGTTAAAATCTATGTAGAAGATGAAGGTGTTTGAAATCTTTCAGGCAGAAGATTAGTAAGTTGACAAGTACTGTGGTTTAGAGTGGCTGAAACCCATATTTAGCTTAATAGATTAAAAAAAATACCACTGAATGCTTTCTCTGTAGCCTTAGCAGGCTTGCACTAGCATCCCTAATGAGATTTGTAAATAATCTCTGTAAGAATCAAAATCTGTAATGAAACTCTGCAAGAGAAATGGCAAACTTAATGACAGAGCTTGGAACTGGGTTTATGTGCACAGTGTTGTTCTGAGTCTTCTACATGCTAATGCTAAAGGTTTGGGGATTGCAGGTTTTAAGCAGGGGGTGGGAAAGAAAGGAAAATTATGAGAAGGGATGCCACCAGGTGCTTATTGCCTATAGGTATCTGTCCCGATGCTGCATTTATTTTGCTAGTGAACACTTCTTGTAAAACATGACAGGAAATAGTCTTACTTGAATATTTCAATAAGCAAAGTCCATAGGAGTTCACATATTGGTGTTTCAAAATACTGAAACCGTTCTGTACGTGGAGATGAAAATTGCTTTTAATGAAGAGAAACTGCTGCTCAAAACTTATACTAGAAGAAATAAGGCTATTAAATAAGCTAAAACATTTATGAGATTTGCAAATGGACAACTTCACAGGAGAAAGTTCTCTGTATAGCCACGGGGCAAATAGAGCGAGGGCAGAAGAAATACAGGCCCTAGCAAAGCGCTGTAACATTGGCCGCAGGTAGTTCTGCTTCCTGTTTGGTTTAATGCTCAGCCTCTTTTCCTGAAGGCTGAAGTTGCTACCATTTCTCTTTGGTTGGAGTCCTTCAGGGCACATCTGTGACCCTGCAGCCTCCTCTGGGTAATTCCCCCCTGCCCCTTTCCTAGAGTTAAAGGTCTCAGTACGACTTTGGAATAATCATCAGGGGTGCCTTTGTATTTATCTATTCTTTAAACATCAGCCCAGCCCTCTCTGAGGTAGTCACGTGAATTCACAGAAAGAAGCCAACACTTTAGCGGGGTAATAGGATATGGGAACTTGGCCCTCATCCTGCCCCTCTCAGATAGACAGACCTCCCGTCCTAAAGGCAGGAGCTGGCATGACTCACTGTAGCTTCTGAATGGCATGTCTCCTGATCCAGCACTTCATCCGAGGTACTTCTCATCTTATTCCGATCTTAGTCATAAAGTTTTATGAGCAGTCTTCTTCCTGGCCTTTTTACCCTAGCTCTACACTGTTAAGCAGCCCTTTGTTCCTTTTAGTCATCCACCCACAGCTTTCCCAGTTTTATTAGTGTCAAAATGAATGTTCCCACTTCTTCAGGCTATTCAGTACATATTGATTCACCCAACTTCTAATCAACCTTTTCTAGTTCCCAGTTTGGGACTGTGAATTAGCTGAAATTTAAATAGAAGCAAGATTAGGATGTCTGCAGAAGCAGATCCCCTTTTGTATGGCGCAGAAGATAAGCTTTGGGTTTCTAAATTCTCCAACAATCTTTCCAGCATGATTAGCACTTTAGGGAGTGTTCTTGTTATCCGAAAATGCTTTAATTGCGCCCTTGAGGTATTGTGTGATGGGAGGGGAGCAGACTCTGGTAGGGAAAGATTAAATCATTTATCACATTTCTGGATGTTTTGACAGTCCCCAGCACACAGAGAATTCCAAGGAAAGCTCAGCAGTGATTCTTACTGGGAGGCAGGTGGCCCTGGGACGGCTCACAGATGGCTGCGCTGGCGCAGGAGGTTGGCACATCACCCACCTCCTCAGCATGTGCTCACTCTGGCTCTCCGTGCAAGCACCTACTCTTTGAGAAGCGAAGGTGGCGAGTGCTGCTGGGGCTCTCCCTTCATTACAGTCCTGGTTAGCTGGGGGTTTCTCAGACCAGACAATCTTCTTTGGCCTTGTGTGTGAGAGTAGGGTTATTTGTAGCTCCTTTATAGGAATAACTTGCTTTAAGATCTTGTGTCTGCTCTCTCTGTTTTTTTTTTTTTAATTATTATTATTTTTTCCTCCTTCCTACAGAAGAATCCAAATATCAAGAGGAAGCTTGCATAGATAGTAAGGATGTAACTTCTCTTGTCTTTATTTTTTTTAATTTTCTTTATCTGTTTCTTTATAAAATATTGGTTTAAGTTGCTACTAGTTCTGACTCCACTGTTTGCTTCCATCCCTTGCCTCTTCATTTCTACTTTTGTAGCTCTTGTCGAATTTCTTTCCCTGCAATGTTTCATACCTCTGTATGATCTTCTTTGCTTAATCCACCAAAAAGATCATGAACCAGTGTTGGTCCTCATTTGTCACTGCTGTCACTGTGCCATGCAAGGTTCCCGTAAGATTACTGGAACAGGACTCGCTGCTGTGTCATTGTTTGGAGAGATCTGCAAGCTTGGGCGTGTGTAACTCTCTGTTCTGCAGCCTGTTGGGAGGCCTCCTCTGCAACAGGGAGGGCTGGAGTCTGCCGCTTTAAAGAACAGTGAGAAACAAAGCAACCCTCTAAAGTGAGCTTAGAATCCAGATTCATAACCAGAGTGAACCAGGCCTACAGACCCCATACTCCAATGCCCTTCTGTGGAGGCATATGCAAAGTACTGTGGGGCTGATGGTTCTCAGTCTTGCTGCTGGTGGGAAAAGCAGACTGCTGGCTGATCTGCTGTTAGTAGTAATATTGAGAATGCAATTTAGACATTCAGCTGATTTTTAATATCCATATAAAGAATCAGACTTAAATTTCCCTGGGATTTGAGTTTGCTTGCCCGCAGGATGGGGTTCTGGAACAAAAATATTTAGTCGCAGATTTGCATGCGTGGACTGCAAATGACCATAAGGAAGGAGTTGAATTCTGTGCTTTGGTTGGAGGATATTTCTAATATCCTCAAATATTCAGGGCAGCTCCCACTGAAGTCAGCAGGAAGACGTTCTGCAGACTAACGTGGTATTTAAGCAACACAAGAAGTTTTATGTGACCATTGGGGTTTTCAGGCAAAGAAAGAGCAGAGAGCAGGGAGAAGAGCGGGGTATGTATTAGGCAAGTGGAGGAAGAGCCTACTGCCCACAGGCCACCTTCAAGTTGCCCTCCCTTGCCCATCCCCTGCACACCCCAGGCAGTCTTGTGCCCTGCTGGCTGACAGGGGTGGAGAGGGGAGGAGGAAGGAAGGGGTTCAAGCGCTTCCTCTTCTGGTAGCAGCAACTTGCTGAGCCCTACCGTGAACTTCTACCCCAAAGCAAAGCAGGGAGTGCCAGTGCTAGTAGCTCTGGGGCAGATCAGAGGCTGCAGTTGCATCTGCCAGCAGTGGTAGGGCTGGAGCTAACACAAAAGCTCACGCATGACCTGGGCACCAAGGCTAGATCCAGGAAGCAGTGTTGGTCTTGGCCTCATAAAGCGGGCAACAGGTCTACAGCCTGTGCTCAAGAAAATCCATGAGCAACGGGCTGTTTTGGGAAAGGAGGGGAAAAAGATGCATAGGAAGGTAGGAAGTGTGGAGGGCAAAGGGGAAAAAACAAAGAAATGAAGGTTCATAAAGACCTATTTATGGATTGATTTCTTGAATTAAGGAGACAATGGAAACTGTCTTCATCAACACTGTGATTTCCAATTTGAAAAAATTACAAATAGACTGTTTTCCCCTTAAAGCTTTCTCAACGTTTAAGAGTTATTTAAAATATTTCACTAAAATGTTTGCCAAATACCAGGTTTGTTTTGGAGGAAGGAAGTAGTTTTTTCAATGACATTTGGGCAAGAAAAACATCTTTAAAATATTTTTTTAAACTCTCAGGAAAAAAATCACAAAATTGCCTAAAATACCTAATGCATAGATTCAAAAATGGTAGTTTCAACACAGAAATCTAATTAGAAGATGCAACTTTTTTTTTTCTTAAATGAAGTAAGTAATCCTGTATAGGGCTGTTACAACAGTTGTGTGCTGGGGCTCAGATTTCAGCATTTTGTAGACAAGCCACTAATTGGATGCAGAAGGAAATGACCTGTAGTTTCTCAGGACAAAGAATATGGCTTCATAATGGCTTCATAATGATTGTCTGCGACAATTCTATAAGGTAGAATCCTGTATAGACAGATTTGCATAGTAACGATGATACATGATTGGTACAAACAGAAGTATTTCGTGCAGTTACAGCCTAGACCTCTCCCATAATATCTTCTTGTGCAAGTGCATTGAAATCTCTGTTGACAGTGAGCGTGTCTACCTGTGTCATTATGTTTCCAAACAAGCCACTCCTTCTCCCCATTGTTTCCTAAACCTCTTTCTGGAGAAATTACTTGCTTCACTAAAATGAGGAAAAAAAAATATTATTAAATAAATAAATAAAAAGTAAGCCCAAGAAATCATTAGGATGGCACTCTTCAACTAGTAAAGGGAGGAATGCTTTTGTGGGGTGAGGTTAGAGGAGGTTCTTTGGTTACCTTCTCCTGAATCTTCCTCTTGCTGAAATTTCTTCAGGAGAGGAGACTATTCACAATAGGCAGATGCATTGGCCGACAAGTGTCTCAATTTCATCTCGCGACTGAGTTGCCTTCGAAAGACTTTTATTGCCACATCAATGCTTTTGTCTCTTGACACATTGTCTTCCTGCTTCCCAGACAGACTACTCATCCACACTTAAAATAGCTGGGATTTTTAAGAGGAGGGGAGACTCTTATTTTTTATCAGAGTATTTGTTTTCCAGCAGTGATGAATTGTGTAAAATATAGAACAAAGGGAATCATTCACATAAACACATGTTTATTGTTGATACGGGAATGCTTTACAAGTACAGGGGTCAATGGTTAGGTAGGTAACTATATCTCCACAGATATGAAGAGATAAGTAGATGAATTAAATTTGTAATTTCTCTTGAGAAGTTTATGTGTTTTTATGCTGAATAGAATTATTTTTTTATAAAAAAAAAAGGGGAAAAGTCAAGAAATGATCTAAATTAATGCATATGCATAGAAGATTTTGTAAATAAAGTCATGGTAGTTTTTCAACGAAAAATCTTTTGGACAGAAAGCTCAGGTTGGGTGTCTGTTACTAACAACGTGGCCGAATGTCTCTGTGGGACTGTGCACGTACGCTTGTTGCCTCCTGTACCCAGTCAGCCAGAGTGCAGAACCATTTGTCAAACTGACAAATTCAAGTGAATAATTTTTTTTTTCTTGTAAAGAGTTTGTGCATGCAAGGATTCATATATCCTGTTGCAATGTAGCAAAGTTACCATAAGGAGTACTTTTCAGAGATGAATTCAATGTGAACTTCTTTCCAATTAAGGAAAACTATATAGGTCTGCATACTTATCCTGGAAATTGCCAGATTGCAGAACAAATTCAAAATAATTGATATCAATGTTGATGCTAAAAATATGGCCAATGGGAAGAGGGGACATCATTGGTCTCTCTGCGCTCAGGCTGGATAGGATGCCTTGCTGCTGTCCAAATCTAGTAGGAGTTATAAGTGCGAATCACTTGTCTTGCGGCAAGACCCTGGGTTACAAGTGGCTTGAAAGATGGCAGCGTTCTAAATTGTTGCTGTTAAACTTGCCATTGCCTGCTTGACCTGTGCCCTTAAAACTTATCCGGAAAAGCTCTTCTTTGTTAAGCCTGTAACTAGTGCTTTGCCTTTTCTACGTTTGTTTTGGGAAACTAATCTTATCTAAAGATCAAAATAGATTTTAAAGGTGCCAAATACTGTACTTTGTTTGCAGTATATCTCCTATGGCAACACATTTCTTGGAAGAGATCAAGGTTTCAGACCATACAGTACTTCAGGCTCAGTGTCCCCTTGCTCTCCAGTCAGCTTTGATGGCTGCAGGAGAGACTTGAATCTTCCTGTTGTGCAGAACTACATGAATTTTGTTCCATGGAGTATGTATTGTACCCTGTGATCTCTGGTTTGATCTGTTGTTGCAGGTTATGTTTTATAAGGTCAATATTTGGTTTGGCAATTAAGGCATTTTTCTCTTCTGTATATTACTATTACATTCCTGATTGAGAACATGTTACTGCATACCTATGCACAGACCTACTCCTTTGGATTTAGAAATAAACTTACATTTGCTTAAATTTCTGTCTATTCAGAGGTATAAGACTATCTTCTAAAACTGAAAAGTGTACTTTAGCTATTTTAGCCCCTCCTGGAATTAAATATGCAATGCATTTTGGTGACTGGTGTTTGTGGTCATTTTTATTTTTTCAGGAGTGACATTTCAGTGATGCTCAATCACTTACTTAATGAAAGATTCTGAGTGTTATATAACAACTTAAGTGTACGCTCACAGGAGTCAGAGAAGCAAGTCTCAGAAACATAGTCATTGGGGTCAAGTGCATGTCAGGATGTCTGTGGTGGGGAGGAGACCAAGGCGTCTCTGAATCTGGGAGCAGACCTAAATGGGACACGCTGCCTCTCTGATCTTTTCCTCAGATGTGATGGGGGGAAGCATTCAAGCACAAAGACACCAGGATGGCTGTCAGTCTATAGGCAGTTTTGTAGATTGTCATCCTGCGAGCTCAACACAGGTGCTTCACAATCTGTGCTTTTTTAATAAATTCCGGTTTACGTGCAGAGCAGAAATTGTGGCGAACAGACAACACCAAGGTGCTTAACTCGCTACCCCAGCTGCCCCTACCGACTCGCGCGTAGGTGGCTCTGAGTCATCGCGTCTTTGCCCTGCGTTGGCGCTGTGGCCTAGTCACAGCACCCTGCTGGACAGGGGATGATGGATAAGTGCCCGCGTGCCAACCAGGCACAAGGGTGGCACTGCGTCTGGTTTGTCCACAGCGACAGTGGAAGTGCACGTACGTCTGTGCTGCAGTCTGAGGCAAAGTCACTGTTTCCCTGCCACCATTCCTGGAACGTGCCTGAAGCCTAGACCCAAGCGCGAGCAAGTGATTTTGCAGCTCAGGGACCTTGCGGGCCTTGTATCTATGCTCAAATTACGGTGTAAAGCTAGGCCGCTGCTACTCCCAGGGTTTTCTAGGTGCATTGTAGGTGCTGTTAAATACAGGAAAAAAATGAAAGAAAACAGAATTGTTCGTGCTGTTTTGTCAAAATGCAACCAGGACAAGTGCAAACTAATTAGAAATCTAGACAACTCCCATATAAAACACAATGATGTGTCACGCATGTGCCAACACACAAACTCATTACTCAGTTGTTGTTCAGGCAAAATTCCCACTGAGTAAGGTCAGAGTAATCATCTCAGGATTTGGCCCTCTTATGTTACCTTCCAGTTGCCATAGTGCTTTCCATGGGATGAGTGTAGGGTACTTTCTGATCTCTTCGGGGTGCATGTCTCATAATTACTGTTTTGCTGAATCAAGGCAAAGCTTGGCATAGCACTTGTATAGAACTTGTTGCTCGTAAGAGAAGACAAAATTTCATGGGCTTCTGCACGTTATCCTGCTGCAAGTCCCCAGATCTCTTTGCAGTGTTAGCAAAATTGCGGCAGTGATTATGCAACTTCTCTGTGGCGATTGCTACCTATCATGGTTGGTTTGTCCCTGTTATCCGTTCATTTCATCTTCCTCCATCTCTGTACCAGTGGGCAGGCAAGAAGGGCTGTGCCCTTCACCCACTCTCCCCAGCATTAGCTCTGCTGTTTGTCCCTCCTGGGCAATGAGGGAGGAGTGACAGTGCTTCAGTGCAGACCCACCCATCATTAGGGTGGTTGTTCCTGGTCTTGCCCGTAGCTGCGTGCTCTCTGCCCATAGCCTCAGATGGCAGGCTCCTTGGGCATGTGTGTTTGTTGCCCTCTTTGCAGGGGCCTCTGGCTGGTTTGCATCTCAGGCTCCTGTGGGGTTCCCTCAAGAGCAGCAGAGCTATGGTATTTTTGAATGCTTTCCTTTGTGTGAAGACATGCTTCTTCCCTCCCCATGCTCCATGTTCAAGGCCTCAGATCTGTCCCAAAGCGGCAGGGAGGTATCAGCCTCCGCACGCATCTCTCCCCAAGGCTGACGCTAGAAGGCCACCCCAGAGCCTGCCTAGAGCTTTGCTGGTCTTCATGGGGTTGGCTTGACTCTGGCCCTACAGTCCCTTTGGTAGCCTGGCCAGTCCTGGGCATGGGCTGAGGTTGGCCTCAGGCATGCCACTTTCCCCACTGTGACCTGTCCATTGAGGTCCCCTGCATCCTGCTGCCTCTACAGTGCCATCTCCCTCCCTGCAAGGAGGGATTCTGCATGCAGCTTCAGTAACAGGGTCTTTCCCTGTCCTGCCATTACTCCGTGTTGATGAGGAGCCGCATGTATCTCACCTCCTTCTCTGTTATGTCTCCCTCCTGGGTTGTTCGTGCCTGTTCCCTGCCAGCTCCCTTCTGCCCTTTCTTTCCTGGGCTCCACCCAGGTCTATCATTGCAGGCAAATGGAAAGACAAGACATAAAGCTCAGCTCAAACTTTACTTCACTTGGCTAATGATCTCTCTCCAACTAACTTAAATGCAAGCTAGTATAGTGAGAAGGATAGCACATTGTAGGAGGGCTTGAGGAAAAAAAAAAAAAGTCATGTTCTGTGGCAATATGAAAGGAAAAAAAACCCTCTGATTTACAGTAAAATCAGATTGCAGGATGGACTTCTAGACAGTTAGCAGAAAAGTAATGCTAAAAGCATAAAAAGGGTGCAGTCTTTTTTTTACTGATTGTTCTGTGGTGTATCTGCAGTAGGAACCCAAAAGAAGGCTCTGACAAAGGTAATTTTGATTATTTGATGCCCCTTTTTGTGCTCTGTCTGTCTGCTGGAGGGACGTATCTCTGCAGTAGGGCAGCAGCAAGGGCATGGGGATCTGCAGCTCGGGTGCTGCTCTTCATCGTCCAGCGCAACTGCCAAAATCAGTGACAAGGGTTCAGTTACGTTAGTGTGCAGCAGACACCAAGCGGACACAGGGTGGTCATAGGTCACTTTCTGGCACCTCTGCTGTGAAGAGATAAGCTTTGGCAGAGGATGGAGTCTTGTTTGCAGACAGAACTGTTCCCATTTGACGACACTTTCTTAAACTTACTGTTGGTTTCACCTTTACAAGCCTCTGGCTTGATAGAGATGTGCTTTTTGGCACTGCATAACAGCAGTGCTTTCTGTAGGTGTTTTGTAAGGAAATGGTTCCATTTATGCTTATGTGAGTATTATGTATGGCTGCTGGGAAGGAAAAGGCCTGTCCTGCAGATGAGTTTTATTAAGGGAAACCAGTTATTAACAAGTATATATGGAAAGGGTGGGGTTCATCATTACTCCACCCATTTCAGCATCTCATATCTGTCTCAGGAGTGCATCATAGTGATATCAGCCTGTATTAATATAAAACTCAGTATTACGCACCCAAGATTACACCACAGGTAGCTAATTCAGTGGGTCTGTGACACTGTGGCGTATCTGATTGAAGTGGCAGTGGATGAGGTGATGGAACCCTCGATGGCAATAAATTAAGCTGTAGGTGTCAAGGAGCTCCTGGTACAAACTTTAAATGATATTCAAGGATTAAAACCTGTGAGTCTGTGATCCAATTAGCTGCATTTTATCCTGTGACTGGTTGGGATGCAGCGATTTAGAGATGCAGAGATGAAAATGCTTGATGAACAATTTTCTCTGTGGGAAAGGGAGAAATTAATTGGGCTGAGTATGTTACTACATGGCTCTTTTGTGGCTTCCTCAGGCTCTGTCGTGACAGCCTATGGAACATGCCACTGTGGAAAGGTATATTGACTTTAACTCTTTTCCTAGCAAGTATGAGTTTTCCTCTTTCTCTGAGGAAAAGTGTCTTTTTCTGGTGCCAGCATTTTTTTACAGGGATGCTTAGCAAATGAAACATGTTTTCAGTGCTGGAGCTGCTGATAAATTAGTACTCTGTTCTAAATCAAAATGCAATGCTAACACTTAAATCTTGTATGGGAACAAAAGTCTACATTTCTTGCAAAACAAAATTCAGTTTTTCATAATAAAAAATCCACAAATTTTCATTTTGATAGTATGGACATCTTACATTCTATTTTTATACTGTTGTCATTAAAATATTTTTATCTGTTTCAAAAAGAGCAAGAAAAGCAGCCTATCAAAGTAAAATGTTTTCCCATTCCATTTTGATAATCTGAAAAATTGTTTCCCATCTTTCCTGAAAACATTTGCATCAGTTTCTGCAAGATATCTTGATTCTGCTGAAATTGTCTTTTTTTCTTTTGATAGAAAACTGTCTGTTCCCTCAAGTATATTGATCAGCTTTATTTAATGGATGTGTGTCCAGCATCTCAGTTCCTGAGACGTACAACAGCATTTTCTGACTTCTGGGGTCTCAGCAATGTTCAAAGAGGCCCAGAATATTTACATAGAGATAAGACAACCAGGTGTAATTAGGCTAGCATGTTTTCTCAGAGGTGTCTGATAAGATATCCCAATGAAGACTGCTCATGCACAGTTGGTGATGAAGTGACACCAGAGCTGCCAACTGGGTTAGGGATGTTTGTATTACTGTTGTTGTTCTGGATTGCTAAAGCCAATCAGTTGTGGATCAGGACTCCTCTTCCTTCCCAATCTTCTTGCTTTTCCCCTACTCAGCTCTGTAAAGAGAGGTCCTTCTAAGCTGACCCTTGCTACGGAGAGCTTATGACCCCTTCTGTAAAACTTTAAAATAAACCCCACCTTCTCCAAACATCTATTATCTTCTGACCTCAGGATAGCCAGTTTTTGCTTTGCTTTGTTTCTTCTTCTTTAACCGGGGCTGTGTAGAAGAACACAATCCACTCTGCCTGGTAGGTTCACAGCAGGTTGTCTTTTGCTGTCCAGAATCAGAGGACTCTGATACATCCACTGGCCACAATGCATCTATAGAGAATAATAAATAGTATGTTAGACTGTGTTTAGTTCAAGTTTGAACAAGCAAAAGGAGGCCAACTGACTTCAAAAGATGAGTTTGTGGGAGCATAGGGAAAAGAAACATCTGAATGATGGGGAAAATGTGATCTAGGGAATGGAAATAACTGGGTGTCCCAGTTATTGTTGGTCCCAAAGGTTGGTTCTTTCCCAAAGCTCAACATTTAGTTGTATGAAATTTGATGAAGGGGTTAATTTGGGGTCAATACTCCTCTTTTGAATAGTGCAAACTTGTTTTTTTGTGGATGATACCAAATGGGGAGGAGTGGCCGACACTCCCGAGGGCTGTGCTGCCATTCAGAGAGACCTGGACAGGAGGGAGAGTTGGGGAAAGAGGAACCTCAAGAGGTTCAACAGGGACAAGTGCAGGGTCCTGCACCTGAGGAGGAATAACCCCAGGCACCAGAACAGATTAGGGTTGACCTGCTGGAAAGCAGCTCCGCAGAGAGGGATTTGGGAGTCCTCATGGACAAGTTAACCATGAGTCAGCAATGTGCCCTCATGGCCAAGAAGGCTCATGGGATCCTGGTCTACATTAGGAAGAGCATTGCCAGCAGGTCAGGGGAGAGGATCCTGCCCCTCTACTCGGCTCTGGTGAGGCCGCACCTGGAGTATTGGGTGCAGTTCTGGGCTCCCCAGTATAAGAACGACATCAAGCTTCTAGAGAGGGTCCAGTGTTGAGCCACCAAGATGATTAAAGGATTGGAGCATCTATCCTATGAGGAGAGACTAAGTGAGCTGGGCCTGTTTAGCCTGGAGAAGAGAAGGCTAAGAGGAGATTTGATTAACGTGTTCAAGTACCTGAGGAGTGATTGTAGGGAGGATGAGGCCAGGCTCTTCTCCGTGGTGGCCAGTGACAGGACGAGGTGTAACGGGTGTAAGTTGAAACACAAGACGTTCCACCGCCGTGTGAGGAAGAATTCCTTTCCTGTGAGGGTGACAGAGCCCTGAAACAGGCTGCCCAGAGAGGTTGTGGAGTCTCTTCTGGAGACCTTCCAGACCCGCCTGGATGCCACCCTGTGCCACGTGCTCTAGGTGTCCCTGCTGGAGCAGGGTGGGTGGACTAGATGATCTCTAGAGGTCCCAACCTTAACCACTCTGTGAGTCTGTGAATAATGACCTATTCATATGATGACCTCATTACTTAGTTTCTAAATAAAATTTCTGATAAGTAAATATTGCTGTTCCCAAGTGAAGTGTACAGGAAGTATAGGGGTTATTAGATAATCATTTTCCTTACAAGACATCTGAGTGAAAGCTGAGTGTGAGCTTCCTGCTGTAAGAGTTAAACATTGGAAATGTTCATCATTGCTCAGATTGTTTAGCTGGTTTCCTGTTCCCCAGGATTCTTTTGTTCTTATTCTATCAGTTTTTGATTTCTCACCAAATATATTTCCCAGTCCTTTTGCTCTTCTTGCTTTCTTGTTTCTTTCTGTCAACATTGCTTTCCTTTTGTGCTTTCTTGTACGCTTAAAATACCACCTGTATCTTTTGTGGCCAGAAAGCTCTCCATTCTCCTCCCATGACTGGGAAGGCAGAACAAAAGTTCTGGAATGAGCTTTCCCTCTCCCTCTTCCTATCTTTTTCCTCTTTTCCCTTCCCTTCCTTCCTTTCCTTTCTTTTCCCTTCCCTTTTTTTTTGGGTTTCATTTCATTTCATTTTGTTTCGTTTCTTGTAATAATTTGGATGGTATTTTATGGAAGAAACTTTTCATAATTTTCATATTTGATATTCATATCAATATGCATTTTACTAAAATGAAATTCTTGTTCCTTCTTCACTTTTAATTAATTCTTTTAATATATCTCTTACTCTACCTGTTGGCAAAAACAAACTATTTTTTTCATGCTTTCTCCCGCTTTTGGCTTTCTATTTCACTTTCCCAGGGGTGAGAAATAGAGATACTGGAGAAGAGTTGAATGAAAGGGTGGGGAATAGAGTTGGGCTCTGCCCAAGGAAGTCATTCCCCTCAAGGGGTGGAGGTTTTCCAACTCTTTGTGACAGAATTAGCGTCCAAAATCAACCAAACAAGAAACGACTTAATTTTAACCTTGCACAAAGGATTTTTGCGTATACCTGGGTATATTTCATGCTGGAAAAACATAGCTGCTTGTTTTCTTTTTTTTTTCAAGGAGAAGGAGAAGTTCACATGTTTGGGGAATGGGAATGGAAGGAGAAGATGGAAGTGAATGCTGGTGCAAGTACAGGCAGCATGTTGCAAAATGATAGCTGTGTCATCCTGTCAGAATGGATGTGACTGAGAGAAAATGATAAAATATGAAAGAGTAAATTAACTTGGAGACCATGTTTCATAACAGAAGAGCAGCCAACCAAGCCATGTGGATGTAATAGGGAGAAGTTATTTCTGCCAGCCTTTATCCTTGCTGCAGAGAGCCAGATAGGGCAAGATACAACTCTGTTAATTCAGGATTTTGCTGCTGATTTCACCTAGAAGAAAATCTTTAGAGTTAGTCTGCCTCTTTTTCCTGTCCTCTTTCTTCTCTTTCTTTCCCTCTCTCTCTGAGTTCCCTAGAAAGGAAGAGTAGTTGGCAGTGGTTTAAGGTATCTATTGCAAGTGCTGACACATCGCGGGTGTGGGGCAAAGGCAACACAATGCTGCGGGGTGGCCCAGGGCAGCGTGGGGCTGAGGGGCCTCTGAGTGTATGAGCTCCCGTACAGCTCCCTGGGGGCTGGGGGATGGCAGCCTGTGGTGTGGGCACAGCCCTCCGTAGGAATGGCCCAGCCCCTGCAAGTGCTGAGCCAGGCCTCTCACTTCCAGCAGCCTTCCCGCCCTCATCTCCCGAGGAAACCGAAGTGACATAACTGCCCAAGTGGGAAGTCTTGCTGGGGTGAGGAAATGGGAGTTGTAACGGGAGAAATGAGTGGGGGAGAAGGACCTGAGCGGGGAAAAATCTCTTCACAGGAAAGTTTCTCTCTGCCAGTCTAAGAGTAGCCTACCTGGCTGTTGCTGATCAACTTTCCACCCACTTGGGTCTTTGACTTGGTAGGAGTCCCTGTTCTCCACTCACATCTCTCCTATCCAGCTGGCCTGTGAGCCATCTTAACCCTTGCTGCAAAAATAAGGCTGCAGATTCCTTTCAGTGCCTTGAATTTTGTTTTGTTTTCTCCCTCTGAAGATTTACTTGTGAACATGAATACGGCACATCAGTCCTGGATACTGGGTGGCAAAATAAGCTGGGAAGAAACTACGTCATTACCTTTAAACTTACCGTTCACAAGTAAGATAACAGACAATAAGAACAATAAGGACAATACGAATAAGAAGGACTCTGATTATAGAAGTAGAAGAAAACAAGGACTTATGATAGGAAGGTTCCTATCACATTTCTATTGCATGAGAGGGATGAATGTGATTCATTAAGATGGCTGTTTGACCTGTTGGAGGGAAGGACTTTGTGCTAGGCCTCTTATTTTAACTGCTAGAAGAGCAGCTGGCCTACCAAATTCTTTGAAACAACTCATCTCAGAAATTGGAGAAAGATAGTGGAGGACTATTTTAGCTATCCTGGCTAATAGAAAAAACAATTTTGATACTCTGGGGGTAAAGCAGTGATCATAAAGTAGCACAAGTCTCTAGGATAAGAATCATAGATTTCAGGAAAACTAGGGTCACTTGCCTTTTCGATGAAAAAGAATTGACACAGTAAAACTGGCAGTAAGACACCATACTCAAAGCGTTTGGTTGAAACGCCCTGCAGTTCATGGAGAGGAATTTGGTACAGTCAGGTGCACTCCTGCTGCCAAGTGTGGCACAAGATCAGATGCAGGCAGCAACTCCCAGGCAGCAGCAGACCAGAAGAAGGGTCTGCTGTGAATAAAGTACACAGTACTTGCAATGCAAGCCTGGCCTGCAGCAAGAATAGCTGAAGCCCAAATAGGCTTATGCTTCTGTATTAGCTTTCCTCTAGGTTCGTTTGCATTTTGGTATTACAGCCTGCTATACCTCAAGTGGTTCCTGGAAGGGAATGCTTGGTTCACATCAGCAGGAATGTCAAAAGCATTAAAATCAAGATTAGCATGAGTGATATAGTGCTGTTTTGCAGTCTGAAATATAAATGAAAGTAGCCTGATGCTTGAGTCTGCTCTGAAACAGGTATTATAGTGTACCCAAATCATCGTGGTACCCCCGAACAGTGATTACAGTTGCTCTTTCTGCAGTTTGGAGACATGAGGCAGTACTCATTTTTTTGAGATTTCTTTCTTTTTTTTTCTTTTCTTTTTTCCTCTTTTCCTTTTCTTTTTCCAATATTGAAGTCCTCTGACTTAGTCTTGTGATCCTTTTATATCCTAAGAGTGTTCTGTTAGCTAATGCTAGTGGTTCCTTTTACTGTTACAAAGCTAGAGCTTGAAGTGAAATATGCAACATGTCCAGCTTTTCCTGTTCAGGGAGTGATTTTTTCCATGATGCCTAATCTTTTTCTTTTGCTGAACTGTCAATAAAGCCACCACTTAGGCTTGGCATTTAGCCCACATCCACCTACATATTTTTCTTACCAGCAAACAAACTAATTAAATGCCTTTATCATATGAGGCATTCCTTTTTCTCAGGTAGTTACTGATTAAAAAAATAAATAAAACTTCTCACTATTTTGAGAAAACAAGGGGTGAGTCACTGTATTCACAGCCTAGTTTATTATTAAATGAGAAGCTGGGATCAAAAAAAAAAAACAAGGAAGGAAAAAAAAAGTTAGTGCCATTGCATTAAGTTTGTGGCTGGTCAAGAGTCTGTTCTGTCTGCAGTGAGCATTTCCAGTATCTATTAAAATTCATGAGCATTACATTTCCACATGAAAGTGGACAGGGGTACATAAATGAGACAGCAATACCTCGCATGTGAAGACTTACTGAAATAAAATGTTAATTTATAAACCATATTCTGTATTTCTTCATGTTAGGTATGTGCTTCAATATCCCTTCCAGCAAGGCTAACTTGAAACAGAAGGATCATTGTCCAAACAGGCACAGGAGGTTCTTAAGAGCTAAGCTGGGGACTATGCGAAAATAACCTCATATTTGGGGCTTAAAAACAAAACAAAACAAAATCAAGCCAGGGAACAAAACCTACTTAATCCTACATCTATAAAATGAATGAATTAGAAACGAAAGAGTCCAAAGAGATCATCCAGGCCAACATCTGCTAAGAATGTGGTGGGGAAATAGCCATACACATAGATTGGAAGCTACTGCATCCAGACAATTTCCCCAATTATTTATCTGCATTCCCTGTGAACAGTGTAGCCTTGTCTAGTGCATGTCAGGACATGCCTGGGCGCCTAGAAGTGGGGAGAGGGCAAAAAACTTGACTAGGTGCTGTCCTGGGGGGTTGGGTGTGGGTTTGGATGGCTCCCTGGATAAGGTCTGAGGAGCAAAGGTGCTGCTAGACTGAGAAGGCATGCAGCTCTGTTGGTGCTAATCCTCAGCTAAGCCCTGGGCTCTCAAACCGTGAGCAAAGACCTTGTTCTTTTAGTGCTGCTCTCCAGGTGCTAGTCACGAGCCCCTACTAAACTCCACGTACCAGCCAGGCACCCATTTCTGAGTGCTGAATGTGTCAGCAAGCAGCATTACACAAGGAGAACATCCACTGTAGTGCTCTGGATTTAAGAAACCAGCAGGTGTCCGGTTTCTGCTGGCTTTTTCTCTAAAATTAAACCAAAATCTAGGCTTATCCATGTTTGCAGAACAGCCCATGTCCCAAGACAGAGCAAGCAATGCTTGCTGCAGTTGCCAGCAGCCCTGATTCCGCCTTGGGAGGTGTCACAAAACATGTATATCAGCTTAGCTCTTTATCCCTTGCTCCTCTTAATCATGGCTTCAACTCCTGCCTTTGAAGCAGGCTTTATTCGCAACAGGCCTATTAAGTTATTTGCTTCTGCTATTGTATATCCAGGAGATTCACACATGCCCCAGAGTAACATAGAAGCCAGGCTTTCTAACACCAGCGTTTATGCAAATTTTTCAGGATTTATCATTTGGCTTAGAGTCTGGGTTAAAGTGCCAACTCAATATTTAAAAACTTCTGTGATATGGAGTAGAATCCCAGCAAGCTCTCTCTGCCCCAGGAAGAAAAGCAGGAGCTGTAGACTTCTTGTGGCACCATCCCTAATCCTAGCTTCTCAGCTTTGCATGAGTCAGTAGCAGACTGAGATCTTCAGTGCCTTGTTTTGATCCCTAATCCTGCCCAATCCTCAACCTTTTGATATGTAACAGAGGGCTGTTGGCAGCTGCTCTGCGTGGCTGCTCTTTGCCCAGGGGTGGTTAGGAAGCACCAGTTGCTGGAGCTGAAGTATGTTGACATTGAGCAGGGGAGAATTAGCATGGATGGCTTGAAAAAGTAGATTTGCTGCTGAGCAGGGAAGGCCCTGAGGATGGAACTGAAAATTATTTTGGCCAGATAGCGCTCACTGGCATGCTGGGGATGGCTAAATAATCCTGCCTATGACACTAGCTCCCACCCTGCCTTCCAACTTTGTCAAATACAGCAGAAAAAGCGCATCTGCCTACCTTAACATTAACTGTAGGGCTACAGATATTTTCGGGAGCCCTCATGTCATCCCGAAATAGTCCAAAAGCCGTTCACCCCTTCTTAATGCCAGCCTGCTTATCCGAGCTTTGCAGATCACTTGGTCTCTTCAAACCCTGCTGTTCCTCAAACAACCCTCATCTTCGCACAGTACTTCCAGAACCTCGTTTAAAAAACAAACAAAACAAAACAAACAAACAAACAAACAAAAAGAATCAAACAGATGAACAGAAAATTATTAAGCCCTTAAGGGTTTTGCATATGGTCCCATCCTGGGCCATCAGACTTCATATGGTAAAACAGGAAACTCATCAGCTCCTGTTGAACCAAGCCCTGGTCCTGCCCTGGGGCTGCTGGGGTGTTCCACTGCCTCTGGGGCCTGGATTACTGCTAGTGGGTAGTGGTTTGGTGTCTGCTGCACGGGGAGAGAGTGAAGGGAGGAGTTAAAAGTGCTGAATAGGTCAGTTTATGCCATATATCCCTGAGGCGCAACCAGGAAAAAAAAAAAAAAAAAAAAAAAAAAAAGCAAGGCCAGTATCCTGAGGGAAAACAAATCATTGATTTGTTCGGGTGTGTTTTGGGACCAATGGCAGAAGGCACAATGGTTAGGGTTTGGCTTAGCATGCACTGGAGATCTCTTGGCCTTTGCATGCTGTCTTGCTGGGTCCTGTTACATGTTTAAGAACAGGGTGGCTATCATTTTGATGAAAGAGTCCTTGCTTGTATTGCACCAAGCTGGGGTCTGTAAACAAGGATATCAGGCCTGTGGTTAGGGTTAGGGCTCAAGCTCGCTCAGAGAGCTATGCTTCTTAGTTTGATTCTTGCAGTCCCGTAAAACCCATATAAGAGTTAGAAGCATCTGGGGCCAAAGTGGTTCATTTAGGTGATTCATTTAGGTTCGGCTTGGGATCACTGGCTTGATCATTAAGGGGTAGGTTTGGGGTCAACAGCAGAGGGGGAAATCTTGATACAAAGTAAGAATCAGCAAAGCCTGCCTGGCTAAGGGTTGCACTCTGTGGAGGTCAGTTGGGATTGATGTCCATCTAGGCTTAAGACAAAGGGTAGGAGGAATATTAGACTCAGAAAAGCAGAAAACTATATTCATGGGAAAGAAGTGGTAACAAGTTTGTCTGACCATTGAATCTGAGGAGATGGGCTAGTGCCCATAACACTGAGTGTAATATGTCTGTCTGGGACAGATGGAAACAATTGGGCACTATTGGGAAACCTGAGAGTTCCTTGTCCCTATTACTACTGTTGGCCTATGTCTGGCAACCCTGCTCAGGGTATTTCTTCTAATTCTGTGGCTTGCAGAATACCCCCAAACAAAACGCAAGCTAATAATCCCTCCTAGTGCCCTGCTTCATACCATTGCTTTTGATTCAGTGGTGAACTTTGTCAGATTCATCTGTGCCAAATGATTGTCTGACCCAGTCCTCCAAATGTGAGCCTATTTCAGAATCACCTAAAGCCCTTCAAAAACCTTCCCCCATGTCCCTGTGCCCTAGGGTGTCATCCATCAGGGCAAGCCTGCTGGCCTGAGTCCTAATCCTAACCACAGGAGCTCAGCTTGGGGGAGTGCTACCAGAGCTGATGACCCATTTACCACTAGAGGCAGCAGCTTTCACCATAGGTCTTTAGTCCTTGTTTTCAGCAAAACATTAGACCCAGTTTTTTAATTCCTTTTGTCCTTGTTCATAATCTTAACCCTAGTATTAGTCTATTAGTCTGGTCAACTCAACCCACACTAGACCTATTAAATAATTAACTTTTACAGAAATCCCTCACCAAGAGTGTTCCACCTAAGAGTATCCATCAGACAAGATACATTGTTTTGCTTTCATTGGCAGTTCTTTCCCTTCCTAAAGAGACTTCATTTTCCAGCTCGTGAACCACCTCTCATAATCCTGTGGTATCCTGAAGCACGTCACAACTTCTTCCTGCTGATCCTTTAAGGGTTTTTGAGGACATCTGTTTCTTGTTACTTCAGGTACCCCTGTTCTAAGGAGCTCATCTGGTAAAGCCATCTGCATTCCCACCTTGGCCAGCAAGAGGGTTGGGGTCCTGGGAACACCTGCAGACACAGGTCTATGTCTGAGAAAGGTGGGATGAATACGCACACTGAGTTTTCTTCTTTCCCTCTCCACTGACTATTGAGGGAGCTTTTGCACATGTGCAACCTATTAGAAGCCTAATGCTGAGTATGTTGTAACCCAAACAACTGTGATGAAGTGCTGCTGACTAGCCCTATCCCCCATTTTATTGTTTTTTAACTTGATCATATATTCCTAGCATTTTTCAAAGATTATTTATTTATTTATTTATTTATTTTTATGGTGGTGCTGCTAATTATCAGCACTTTACCCCTTTGATCTGTGCCCGGCCCCTTCATTATGATTTGGGCTGTGTGGGAGGGAGCCCATGCAGCCATGCCTACCTAGCCCTGCTGTAGAAGGGCTGTAAGCACAAGTCCTCAAACTTGTTTAGGCACTTTGTGCCATTGATTTCAGCTTTGGCACAGGCACTTGACTAAGCCGTTTCATGGGCATTGCATCTGGACCTCTGCCAATTGTGGAAAAAATGTCTGAGCTGCATCGTTGTTCATCTGGCACGTGCTGAGCAGAAGGTGTTGGTAAGAGGAGACGACAGAGAATTGCAGCACTAAGAGAAAGACAAACCAAACCCACAAGCTCCTTTTTTTAAGAGTTGTTGGAAAAACACCTGGTGGACACCTGATTTTAGACAAGGCGCTGTTATCTGATACCATCTTGATATCAGGGAGCCATCTTGGGTGGGGTCTTTGCAGAAAATAACTTTATTATGAGAACATTAAAGCTGTAACAGCTGGTTCAAACAATGCAAGTAAAAGGAGGAAATAAAGGCGGAGGATAAGAGAGCAATTGTCATAATTAGGCAGGAGGAGAAAATTGACTACACTGTGCAGGGGGCATAGGCAGCAAAGTGCTGCTGTGTTACCTGTTGCAGGTGTTGAGCTGTAATGGCAAAGAGTCTGTGGGTGGCAGAAAGATGCCAGTCAAAAAAAAAGAAAAGATTTAAGAGTTGTGTAATTAATGTCCTATGAATAATGCAAATAGGTGCCCTCCCATGTAGTTGAATAACTGATTTTGTTATAGAGATGCTACAGAATTCCATAATGGGCTTTTCTTTTCCAGATGCTTTCTTGTTTGATTTCCTGCCTCCTACTCCATATTTCTGTTGGAGGAGTTGCTGGAGGGTTGTTTTGTTCTGTTTCCAATGAATCAGGGACTCTTCCTCTGTTTCTTTCCACTTAACAAAGATGAGAGGAAGCAAAAGAAGGATCTCTGTGGACCTTTATCGCAGATAGTAGAAGAGAAAGGAATAAAGTCCCTGCGGAAAAGGGAACAAAAGGATTGCTGTGGCTGGGCCTGCAGTCCTGTCCCAGGGAAAACAGGTTACAGAGGTTACTTTGTACAGATGGCTTTACTCCTGCAAAACTCTGCAGTAGTTTCTCCTGAGTAGCAGATATCTGTTGCCTCCAAGTTCTGGAATCACTTGCCACAGCCCTGTAGGATACTGCAGTGAGGAAGAAATTTTAGCAAGGGCTGAACTGCCTGGCCCAGTCCTTTGTGTTTATTTTTTTTCCCCTTATGAGTCACTGGGGCTTCATGCTTAAACTCTGGATCTTTTCAATCACTGACAACTCAGAGGGCAGGCCCCCAAAAAGAGGAGAAGGAGGCAAAGATGAGCACATTTTAGGCACCCTTCCAGTAGCTGCTGGTGCACCTGACGAGAAGGCGCACAGGCTGCGCGCTCGGTGTGTGGGATTACTGTGGCACATCTGCTGACCCAGGAAGTGTGGCTGGGTCATGCTGCACTGAGAGCTCAGTCAACACCTGCTATTTTCAGGGACAAATGTAAGTATGCAGAAGTTGTGTCTCAGGCCTGTTGTGCTAAGTCTCAAGTCCCTAATGCAGGTACAGAGATCAAAATAGAGAGGATAGATATATTTGTAGACTAATTGTATTTTAAGACAAAAGAGGGACTTCTGACTATGGTATGTAACTGTGCATCAACTAGGCTGTAGCTTGGAGCAGCCATTCCTTGGACAAACATGTAATTTCTTTTATGTATATATTTTAGAAAAATATTTAAACTGGATGTGAGCATTTCCAGTGAGGAGGGATGAAACGTCAAACAGGACTGTGGAACTTAATCTATAGTTAAAAACTTTATTCCTCCTGGCTTTTCCATAGTGGCACACTGAGTAGAAACCTGATGATTTTTAAATATGTCATAATTAATAACCTACGAGCTGTGTCACAACTTGGCTACTGTAGCCAAACTTGGATAGAAATGCTGAGGTGCCTGGACTACCAGCTAACTTCACTGCTGGCAGCCAGATGCCTTTTGGGTGAAGTAGGAGGTGGATCAGGTTGGTTGTTTTGCAAGGTTGCTAATGAGCTAAAAGTGTTAGGAGTGGAGGGGGAGCAAAAGCCACACCAAAAACCAAGGCTGGCTCCCTGATTATGGCACGTTTCTTGCCCTCTTCCAAGGCCTGGCCAGAAGACAAGCTCCCCTGTGCGCCGGCTCGCTCTGCATGCACGCGGCAGGGCACAGGACATGCTCGGCCACAGCACGTTGGTGCAGTACCGCACTGTGCGCATGCGGGATGCCGGGGTGCTTGAGAACCTGAGGCAGTTGTGAAGCTGCGTGGCTGCTCCTGGCGTGGTTCAGCTCCCATGACTTGATATTGGCAGAGCAGCCTTGGTGCCTGATTGAGGAAGATAATTAAAGTCGTTTGGGAGGCCTTCTAGGAAGCCATAATCCTCTGGCACGTGGGCGGCGCGCAGCCAGCTCCTGGCACGTGAGAGGCGACTGGGGCCCGGCACATGGGCCTGGTCTGGCTGCCTTGGGGGTGCCCACAACTGCACCTGAGCACAGCTGCACCAGCTGCCCAGGCCCCTGGCGCCGCACCGGGGTCACAACTGAAACTCTCTGCTGAGATTCAGGCTGTGCCCACATCTGTGGATCACTGGCCTGAAAATTTGTAGTGAGGCAGGAGTTGGTCTCTTCTCCAAAACTACTAGCAATAGGACAGGAGGAAATGGCCTCAAGTTGTGCCAGGGGGAGATTCAAGTTGGATATTAGGAAAAATTTCTATGCTGAAAGAGTGGGAATCACTGGAACAGGATGCCCAGAAAAGTGGTGGAGTCACCATCCCTGGCAGTGCTCAAGAAACAAGTAGATGAGGCGCTTAGAGACATGGCTTAGCAGGTCTGGTGGTGACTGGTTTACAGTTGGACTCAATGATCTTGAGGGTCTTTTCCAACCATAATGATTCTATGATTCTGTCTTAGTCTCTAGTGAATTTTGTTAATTTGAAGTGTGTTCAGGTGTTAAACCTCAGCATTAGGAAAACAAAAGAAACTTGGAAAAAATAGCAGAAAGGCAAGAAGAGACTTGACTTGTTACTACTTGTGAAAGCAGTCTAGAGCGGGGACTAACTGCTTACAGTGTGTGTGCTAATACTTAGTAAATACCTCTTTATGGACCCAAGACAGTCTTTCAGTATATACTTGAAAATGTTGCCGTGTCAGCAGAGAAAGTAATTAAAAAGCATGTTGAGGAAGATGACTGGGGGACTGGGGAAGAAAGAAAGACAAAGGAGTGAAACATAGTATAAATATCTGCAACAACAGAGCTCCTTCCCCAGCTCCTCCCATGGCCAGAGCCTTTGGGGTGCCAATCTTTTCTGCTGAAGCTGCTGGATTTGGATTGTTAGGAGGGGGTGGGATTTCACTTCTATCCATGAGCAGACTTGTAGAAGAAACTATAAGGGTTTGTGTCCCATATTTCACATGACTGCTAGAAAAAAACAAAGATGAATACAGCTTACCCTGAAAAAATAAGCGAAATCTAGAAGCAGCACATCCTTAGACTGATGAAATACATTCTTTCAAGGACTTATTTTATACAATAGATAATGAATGCACTGGTGTTGAGAACAGTGTAGAATTCTGGATGCATTTAAATATTTATAATAGGTAATGTGAACATTGTGGTAAGTGACTGAGATGTGGAAGATGTTCTCCCTATGGGCATTGTATTTCCTAACTGCTTACAGCAGGATTGTTTCTGACTGTTAGGCTTTTAATACTGGACCTGCAGATGACCAAACTTGGTAAAATCTGCTCTGGTCCCTCTTTTGTTTGCTAGTTTGGGAATATTTAATATTCCTTCATAGCTGTGCTATGTGCTAGAGTGTTTCTTCTTCCATTCACAGGCTCAATGTTAATTCTTTTGACAGTATCAGCTTCTTAAAGGTGGTTGCAATAGGGTTGTGATGTGTCTGGTCTGAGCCTTTGGCAGCCTACGGGGTTGCACCTTGTGGTAACTTATCAGAATCCAGATGCTCTGATCAACCTCAAGGACCTCGGAGAGATAGATTTTAGGGGAGAGCTTTAATCTGCCGAGGTACTAAATGGGTGCTGGGATTAAGTTCCTGAAGCACTGCACAAACTTCAATGCATTGCTACCATCTCCTTTCTGATTTTTGTAATCTGTTTTTGAAAGAAAAGACTTATGGCTCTGTCTGTGCTTGATGTGGACTGGGGTGGGTTTGCCAGGTAGAAAGAACAGAGAGATCCCTGGCTTGAAAAGCAGCTGATAAATGAATGCCGTCTGCGAGAATGTGTGCGTGTGAAGGTCGGGCGCGGGCGTGTGGGTGTCTGCACAGCCAGCAAAGTGTGTGTGGCTGTGTGGGTAGGCAACACGTGTACACACACAACCGAACAATTGAGGAAGGAGCAGCCGGGCAATCCCTGTGATCCCAGTGAAGAAATAGCCACATTAAAAAAAAAAAAAAAAAGAATAGCTTTTGATCACGTCCTTGTTGCCTCTGGTTCTCTTACCTCACCCAGCCTCACCCTGTCGCATGTCCCTGTTAACTGCTGGGAAATAGCGGCACGGAGCCGGCAGCTGGAACAGCACGCGCTTGCTGCGGGACTGATCAGTAGGTTTGCGCTTTCTCCAGGAGCTGTGAGGGACTCTTGCGACATACACATGAACCTCTGACACCGCCTGCTTTGGAGAAGGAGGGCGAAGGACACAGGCAAAAGGGAGGAAGGACAAGAAAGTCTGCAAGGTTGCATGCAAGAAGGAAGGAATAAAATGGTGCCATGTGTTAGGACCCCCCATGGGATGTTCACAAGGAAACAGCTGACCTTTCAAGTCCCTGGGGCTTTTTCCAGTAAGTTCCTATTCATGGGGCTGTGTGCTGGAGGTAGGTGGCTTGATGCTGCAATGCCTGAGGAGAGACAGACATGGTCAGGGCTCTGCAAGGCAAAAGTGAGCTTAGGGGGTGGCATTTGAAGGACCTGAGTGGCAGTCACAGTGAGTTTTATTGGCCAACTATGAAGATATTAAGTGCAATCCATACCACTTAGGTATGTCCAGCATTGCACTTAATATCTTCATAGATGGGTCAGGGTTCCTCTGACTTTAATGGGAAATAAATGTACAAAACCCTGGGAAGTCAGGCTGTGGGCTCCCGCACTCCCATCCACCGCTGAAGGCAGATGATGGTCAGATGTTTCCCCTCCCTCTTGTCCCACTGCTGAGCAAATACTGTTGACATTGGGGCCTCTGCAAACCCCTGGGGACCTGAGAGCATCATTTAGGTGCTCTTAGCTCCTGCATGGGCCCTCACTCAACCTTGCAGATGTCCAGTGTCTCTCAGGCCAGGTGTTATCCTGAACACAGCTCTAGGCCCCATGCAGGGTCTGCTGCTCTGGCTTCAGGGAGCCAATGGGAGCCAAAATAAAACCTGAATTTCCCTATCCCCTTGTCTGTGCTGCCAGTGGGACAGGAGAAGTGTTGGGAAGCAGTTAAAGGAGAGGCAACCTCCCCTCAGAGAGGTGCATGGCTTCCCTGTGGTGCCTTCCAGCACGGAGGGACTCTGGATCAGTTCTGTCAGGAAGAGGCTGAGGCTGGCAAAACTCTTCCACCCCACGTCCCCTGCACCTGCAGAGACAAGGGAGCACAGCTTTCCTCTCCTCAGGGGAAGCTGGCGAGCCACGACACCTGCAGGGGCCCTCAGTCCTGCCCGAGGCCTCTCACAGCTTAACCCTTGTGCCACAGCAGGGTGAGGCGCTCCGCTTGTCCTCATGTGCGTCTCCTCCAGCAAGGAAAAGTGGGGAGGGAGAAGCCAGCGTGTTCCTTTGCATTTCTGGGTATCATTTTTTATTACATCCAGAAAGGAGGTGGCTATTTGACAATGAAAGGAAGCCCAGTAGGGGGAGAAGAGCAAGGAGGCTGAAGCCGTGCTGCTGGCCAAGCTTGATCATAAGCCCTAATGTCTACCCAGTCTTCTTCCCTCATGCTGGCCAAGCTTGATCATAAGCCCTAATGTCTACCCAGTCTTCTTCCCTCACTGGGTGCGCTGCCAGCGCAGCTAATTAACATTGGCTTTAGCATCAGGTTTTGATGAGATTTAAACTTGAAGCATGTTGTTGCTGTAGCTAAGGTGGGGTGGTATGAGCTCGTCACCTGCATCGGTGGCATGAGGGGGAGCAGCTGCCTTGCCAAAAGCAAGGCCCAGGCAGCACCCTTGGCCCTGCTACAGCCCCGGAGCACTCCTGCACCCCTCTTTCCCCAGACCATGGGAGCCAGGGATGGGAAATGAAATCCCTGGTTTCCCAATCTGCAGTTTGGGGTGGGTTTTTTGCCTTTTTTTTTTTTTTTTTTTTCCCCTTGGAAAGCATCCAAAGGAGCTGGTGGCATTTCAACAGGGCAAACACTGCCCTGGTGGAAGGGCGCTGCAGCCACAGCGGCAGGGCGCTGCCGGGAGCTGAGCTGTGGCGCGCACCGGAGGGAGTTTCCTTCTGGCATCAGGGATCTGAAAAAGCTGTCAGGAAACAAGAGGGTGAGGGAGAAAATGAGTGGTCTGACTTGCAGACTGGTGGAGTGATGCTGTCTGTTTCTAATAAACCCCCATTGAAGTCTGCACTTGGCTCAAGGAGAAGGGCAAGTTGCCCTAGTCACTCACATTAGGTCTGCTTTGCTCCTCTGCTCCCCGAGGCCACAGTCACTGCTATTCCAGAAGCCATTACCGCAGTGCATGTACAAGTCCATCTTCCTCCCACTCCTCCTCCTCTTCCTCCTCTGCCACTTCCCATGGCAGAGCTCAGTTGGGGTGCATCTGGCATCCTGGTGTGGAAAAAAAATGAGTAACTTCAATATGGGAAAGAAGCTTGGCACATCCCACGTGTCCTGAAGGTGGTTGGTCATGGGGAGGGCTGCACTCAGTAGAGAGCTGGCTGCCTTGGGCAAAGATTGGATCCCAATGGGAAGATGCTGCGGAGTAAGTTTTGTGCTTGGGAAACTGATCGTCAGACTAATCTCAAGGCATCTAGTTATTGTTTTCAAGGTCCTTTTCATGGATTAGTCTGCTGATTAGATCAAAAAGTGTGTGCATATTTTAAGAGAAGATCTCAGAGATTTTTGTGAGTCCCCCAAACTGGCACAGTAATCCTGAAGCTGTTATATTCACCATACTACTAACTCTGTATATGTTGAAGACAGATTGCACATGTCCTTTTGGACATGGCTGCGGCAAAAAACGCCCCGGAGGGCCTTACAGTTGTGGGCTGCTTGTCCCGCTGCGAGGCCCCTAGCCAAGCACCCCTGCCAGGTACAAACTGGTGCTGGTGCAAAGCCAGCCTCCACTGGCTGGGCATTGGCAATGCCAGCACAGGACTTGGCGTGTTTGGACTAAGAAAAACAATTCAATTTAAATAGAGAGCAGGGAGGTGCGGCTGGGCTTGGTCACTGCTGAGGCAGGGTCAGAGCCTCGCACCACTGCCACACTCATGCGCTGGCCGCACAGGCACCCTTCCCAGGTGCCTGCGCGAGGGCTGGCATCACTCTTCCTACCTGGGCTTCTGCACGATGAGGCCGAGCGCTACCCAGTCCCTGGGCTGTGGTTCCCTGGCAGCGCTGCCACGCGTCACGTTTGCCTTGAACACGATCCTTGCTCAGAGGGAGGGTCTGGAGAAGGGGCTGGGAGACCCTGCTGAGCTGGTCTGCAGGGTAGTGGCTTTGCTTGAAGAGAGACAGTGTTTCAGGCCTCTGCGTAAAGGGAAATAAATTAGCACAGAAGCTTTTCCCGTGCTATTTCCCCTGCTTTAGTGTCTGTTTTTGCTCATGCCTTTTCAACTCTCAAACCTCATAAAGTCTTTTTGTTGGTGGTGGTGGTGGTGGGTTTTTTTTGGTGGAGATTTTAAATGGTCTTCACTCTACCTTATTGGAGAGCAAAACCTAGAACTGTCTCCCACTTAAAAAACAGAAGGCAAGTAAGGCAGAAGTGATTTTAGACCTTGTTCTCACCCAAGTGTCTGCTGTGGGGCTTCCTACGGGCCCGTGGCTCGCTCAGTGTGGCGGCTGTGACAGTGAGGAGGTCCTGACCCCAGTGAGCATACTTCCCGCACGCTCCCCAATCTGCCCCGCAACACCCGCGCCTGGTGGAGAGGCAGTCAGTGACGTGGAGCCGCTGGATTAGTGTAGTAGTGCGACAAGTTGGGATCTGCCTTTTGCTCCCTGCTCTGTTGAAACAGCTTCCTGTGTTGTTCTGGGTTGTTTAATCAGCTTTGGGTTGTGCATCTCCTCCTGGCTCAGGTCCATGATGGGAGCACTAGAGCTGCTGTTCGGCGTTTTGCCAGAGCCCAAGGGTAAAGCACATCCCCAAAGCACTGAGCACAGAGGAGCTGGATGGGATCACTTTAGTAAGCACTGGTCTCCAATACCAAAACTGCTGGAAAAAAAAAAAAAAAAGTAAAAAAAAAAAAGAGTGGGCAGCTTCATGCAAAGGCCTGGACACATGTGTGAGAGGTTTGGCCAAAGGACAGGATGGACTAAGTGTGGCTGACACCTTATCTGAGAGCACTGGCCCCAGGACGTGCCTGCAAGGAAGCCCAGCACCCCTCCTGCCTCGCTTGCGTCAGGTCTCTTTGAGGAAAGGGATCCAAACCAGTGCCAGGCAGGAGAGGTTGGGGGCGAGGTGGCTCTGGTCACCCCCAGAACGCCTCTTCCCCACGGCAGGGAGGAGGGGTGGCTGCCCATCAGCTCCTGCCCCCGGGGCGCGAGGAGGCGGCACGGTTGCTGTCCCAGTGCTAAAGCACCTCCGCAAGTGGAATCTTTGCCGTTGTTTTCCGTGATGCAGCTGAGCAGGTTCCTTGCCTCCTACCAACCGGCATAACAGGGGTTAAAGGACAGTTGAGGAAAGCAGAGCACCCCCCCCACCACCACTATCTCTCTGCTAAAAGAGGCTTGAGGTGCGCACAGCGGCTTGCACATATCTTGTTTTTCTTGTAACCCTGTTGTGCAGAGTGAGGTGGTGCAAGAGAGGAGGCAGGAATGAAAGGGCTGAGGTTTGCCCCCGGGGTGCTTCGCAATCGCCCAGCAATTCGTTCTCCTCGCTGCTGAGCCAGGGTTTGCACCGCAGGCTTGTTGGGTCCTCCCGAGGCCTGTAGGAACAAGACGCTGCGGCTCCTCGCGCTAAGCTTTCTCAAGAAAGCGATGAGGAGCTGGGAACCAATCTTTGCAAAGATGGGTGATGTATCAGGGGCCGCAGGGTCCCGTGAAGGCGTTGAGGAGGCCAGTGGTGTGAGGAGCCTTCCTGCAGAGCCCCAACTTGGTCCATCCCTCCCTCGGCCCGCTCCTGCCCCAAGGAAGGGCAGTTATCAGCAGGGGCCATTTGCTTTGGCTGCCCTGATCCGGCTTCCCCACTGCAGTATGGGGAGGAACCACTGCCAGCACCAGGACATCAGAGGGATAATAATGTCCCTGCTCACCCTTGTGAAGTAGGGGGACCAGCTACACGCCAGCGCGAGGCCTGTCCCTTAGCCAAAGGGGACCTTGAGGTGTCTGGGCTCAGCCTGTGCCTTGGAGAGGAAATGGGGCACCTGGGCCTGTCTGAGCCTGTTATGCAGAGGCTCAAGATACTCCTGCTCTTTTGTGCTCTGCTGCTTGGGCAGAAATAGCTGCCTGGGCTTGTGGTTGGAGATGATGCGGAAGCTGGTGAGCCCATCACGTGCAAGAACCCGTGTGCCACGGCTACGGTGCTGGCCTTGTGTGAGCGGGAACAAGTGGTGCTCACTTCCATCTGGCAGCCCTGTGTGCTGCCAGGGAGCAGTTAAGGAGCCAGCGGGCGTCCAAAGATATGGGCTGTGCACCAAAGCTCGGCTCTGTGGAGCCCAAGTCATTTTGTAGCATGTACTCAACCCTGAAGGTGGGGGGAGTGGGTCTGTTTGTTTCTGTTTTTTCTCCTCCCAAGTGTGCAGGGGGTTGTATGTGTTAGGGGTTCACTTGTTTGTTTAAGGCAGGGGGGTGAGTGGGCAGAGCCTGCGAGCTGCAAGACGGCTGATGCCGTCTTTGCTTCATTCAGGACGCGGGGTGAAGTCAAGGGCCGTAAGACATTCTGGCTTTTCTGCAGGTGGCTTCTAAAGAACAGGGCTAAGATTTGAAAGCGGCACAGAAATCCTTGTAAGCTTTAGGTCACTGGTCCAGCTGGGACTTCAGCCAGTCCAACACGCGCAAACCCACAGGAGCCCTTTCCAAGGCAGTGATTCCTAATTGCCCTGTTAGTGCTAATTTTGTTAGCACCTCTCCTGCCGCCAGGGCAGTCTGCTTCATGGGGGGTTAACCCACTGCAGACACCATTGGCACGACACATGAGCCCTTCTCTGCTCTTTCCCAGGACCAGCCTTCTACGTAATGTACAGCCCGTGCTATACATTGTGAAAGCCTGCACGGAAAATAAAGACTCATGAGTGTGGCCTCATGCTTAATTAGAAGCCAATGTGCTGTTATTATTAGGCACTGAAGGAATGTACTGGCACGGTCGTGCTTGATGTGTTTTAAAAGCACTTTGTAAGTGCACTTTCCCCTCGTCTTGCTGGCATGCACTGGCTTTATTAGGAGGTGCAAGACTACTGCTATCTCGTCTAACAGCTCCTTTGAAGTTCGGGCAAATACTACCGCAATAAAAGCATCTAAAAAATTCACCCTTGCTGCTGCTGTTTGTGTGTAGGACTTTGAAAGGTGCATGGTGCATCCCAGACTAGGCCCAATGCTTAATCGCAGTGACCGAGGACTTGAGGTAATGAGCTAGTTATCTATGGTTAGGTTTGCTATAAAGATACCGATTAAGTGGAGCTGAATCAAACAGATGATATTTTTATTGGTCTCACAAGAGTCTGAAAGCAGCAGTGGGAAAATTATGATGATTTTGTTTAATGAGAAGTTTCTCTGTCATCTCCTTTAGGAAGCTCACCAAGACTCCATACTCAAGTAGAGAGTATATTTCTGTGTAACCTCCACCTATTGGCACAGCCTTATCTTCTCAACATAGCTTAACCTATGCAGCAGTTTGCACTAGGTGCCTATATAAAGTGCAAAGACTGGTGCTGCAAGAAACCTGGTGTCAGGAGTAGCAAGGTGCCTTGCTGAGATCCAGGAAGGGGACAGAGTCCATCACAGAAGCGTAGCTCTTATGTGATCCATGAACAAGTTTAAAGGAAGCAGAAAACAGGGAAAGGGAATATCAAGGTTCTGCCGTGTTTTAAGAGTGAGATCTTCACTACAACATACTGCTTTAAGATATATATATATATGCAGCAGTGGCTCTCTTAGGCAGCCTCCCTGCAAGCATTGTCATTGTTTGTTTATTGCCATTAGCCACTACTGATACCATCTTCAGTGGGAGAATGGAAGTTTTTTAAGCAAGTACTGGGTTTTAAGGGACTTGATTCCCATGGGAGCACTTTGGCTCCTAAACCAGATATTGAGCTAAGCACTGGCATTCATATCACTGACACCAGGTATATGTAAAAAAAAGTCTAGACAGCAGAAGCAGCTTGGCTGTCAGGGAAAGGTGAGAGTAAAGCAAGACACACGTGTGCTTGCCCCATGGCACGCGGGTATCTAAAAGCTATGGAGACTTTCAAAATTTAGGTTCTAGGCCTAAAATCTGTAGTCCAGCAGTTTTAACATCATTAAATACATCACAGTCATCAAAAACTGCAAATCATCAGTAAGCAACAGCACACAACCCAGACAGATATAGAACATAATCTTTTATTGATAATGGATCACATTTGAACAAAATTAAAAGGTGTATTAAAACATACCCACTCTAAGCAATCTATTTTCTTTAGTAGAAAAAAAAAGAAAGCATTCAACCGATAGAAATACTATATACACAGTATATCAATCTAGTCATCACAGAGTTTGATTCCCTTTGGACATGTACTATGGCATAGTTGGTTTTCTAACACACTCTTCCAAATACTGTTCTGCAAATAGCTATCATGGTGTTAGAATATACCATCCTCCTAAAGTCCAATATGAATTCTATTTTTTTTCTTGTTTTGTTTTATAGGACAAACCACTAAGCACCTAATTCAACTTACTGGTCTTAAGAGTACAAACAAGATGGTACTGTATGTGAATGCATCAGTGCTGGGCTTGTGCCAAGCTATTGTTGGAATCTCTTCCTGGTGCAGCTACTGAAGGCACTTGCTAGGGATAGGTCCTCTCAACCATCCCGAGAGCACTGAGGTCCATAAGCCGCATTTCCCCATTACGTAGAGGAGCGCCCTCTGACACTGAAAGTCAGCCAGCCTTTGGGTTAAGTATATCTTAGATAGCCCTTTCCTCATTTCTTGCATTCATTACAAGTAGTTTTGTGTTCTGTTTATTCTCCCAGAGAAGCTTTAAGCCTAAATTATAAATCACTATAATACACCATAAATTCACTCCATCCTCTTTCTGAAGAAAAGAGGGCAGAACACTAGTTAGCATGACATGACCAAGACAGACAAAACAAAACCCAAACCAGTTGTCCTCTCACATCACCCTTAGGAAAGGAGCCTCATTCTACAGATATACAGACAGGGCAGGCACTCAGAAGACCGATTCAGGCCACAGTGCGGCAGACTCCAGTTCTTGGCCTTACATTTAGCCTTAGTCCGTTAGTGCCCTCACTCACACACCAGTTGCTTTTGGCTGGCTGTACCTCAGTCCATTTGCTCAGGATCCTGCAGAGGAGGGGGCCATTGCACAGCCGGAGAAGGTCCCCATGAGCCAGGCTTCAGTGGCCTTCCTGCAGCAGGCAGGAAGGCAGCAGCTTCTGAACCTTTTGGTTAAGTCTCACTTAACAACACAGTAACCGAGCTTTTATTGGTCTGCTGAGTGAGCCGGAGCGGGGACTGAAACGTGGGTCTTTGCAGCGCCCCATGCTTCAAAAGAGCCTCAACGGCTTTTGTGTGCCCTCCCCTTACAGCCAGGTGAAGGGCTGTAAACCCCTCCTCATCAGAGACATCGATGTTTCCCAAACTGACAAGTTCCTCTACGACTTCAGAGTGCCCATTTTCTGCAGCAAGATGCAGCGCTGTCCTGTTGAAAGGGCCTCTGGCTAGGACGTCAGCACCTCCCTCCACCAGCAACTTGGTTGTGGCTAAGTGGCCGCTGCGAGACGCCAGGTGCAGAGCAGTGCAGCCCTCAGCTGTGGCTGCCTCCATGTCTGCGCCGTGCTTGAGCAGCAGCCGTGCTGTGCTCGTGTGGCCAGTCTCTGCCGCAATGTGCAAGGCTGTCTGTGCGAGCGCATTGGACACGTTGACGTTGCACTCCAGCTCTATGAGAAGGCGGGCAACGCGGTAGTGCCCTCGCTGAGCAGCCAGGTGCAGGGAGGTCCTCCCATCCATGGTCTGCACGTTCACGTTTGCACCCGGCTGCTTGGCCAGAAGCTTCACGATGGGCAGGTGGCCTTGCCAGGCAGCATAGTGCAGTGGCACCCAGTCATCCTTTCCTTTGATATCCAAATTAACGCCTCGTCTGAGTAGGATCCGCACAATATTCTCTTGGCCATACTGACAGGCTATGTGGATTGGGGCTCTGCCTTCAAAATCTACCTCATTTAAGGATGCATTCTTATCAAGCAGCATTTTGGTGCTGAATTCATCCCCATTCTGGGCAGCAAAGTGAAGAGCAGTCCACTGATCCTCATCCTTAGCATTAACATTAATTTTTCGCGCCATAATGAGCTCCACAATGCTTTTCACTTTCTTCTCAATGGCTATGTGAAGAGGGGTGGATCCTTTACTGTTGGTGAGGTTAGGGTTAGCATTGTACAGCAGGAGCCACTTGACACATTCTTCTTGACCAGCTTCAACAGCCAAGTGCAAAAGACTGGAGTTCCCATCTAAAACGATATCAACATCTTGAGGCTGGAGAATCTTCATCAGCTTGCTAGTGTCTCCAGATAAAATGGCCTCCGTTAGCTTCCTCTTCTGTATATCTGTAGTTCCAATATCTAGATGGGAAAAGACACCATCACAATTCTGACTCCTGCAGAACCTTATTTATTTGCCTCCAGACAGCACAGCTGCCAGCTTTCAATGCCCACTTTGTAGTACTGAACTGCGAAAGGGGAAGGGGATGTTGGGGTGACACGGCAAGCATTTATGAGAGCTGCTGATAAAGTAGCTTGAGTCTTTTCAAAATAAGTGCTCAAACTTGAGCTCAGTTTAACAGAGGAAAACCTACAAGCTTAGCTTACCCAATCTGTTTCTTATAGTCCTGCTCCAAGCAAAAAGCTGAACTAGATCATCTTCTATCCACCAACCTTTTTACGATTGATTCTGTAATTGCTTTTTATGGGAATTCAGGTCATTTGTTTTCAGAAGTAAATGAGATTTATTATTTCTTACTAGACCAGGCTTGGGAAACATTTTCTTTGAATGACCACCTCTGGTAAACAAATTTGTAGTGCTGATAGCAAGATAAAGTAAGGCTAATGGAGATTTCCAGAATTACTATTTTTAGTATGACTGCTCATGGACCACCACACAACACAAAAGAAAACAAGAGTGGAGGAAAGAAAAGTCAGCACACACACACACTTACCATTCCCAGATGTCTCCCTTTCAAAGGAAAGGGAAAGGGAGCCTCTAGATGAAAAAGCTGAATCTACAGATGAAACTCCTGAAAGCCGCTTATTTTCACTGGACGCAAGTTTGGACTCAGAAGAACTGCGACTGAGATCCTCAGGGCCTTCCATAGTCTGAGAAATCCCCGAATCCAGCTGGGACAACAATTCCGAAAGACTGTAATCCTTAACAGATGCTGCAGCAGGCTCCTGTTTTGGCTGGGATAGTGCAGCCATTCCCTTCAAGAGAAGCACATAAGCATTTTAGAAAACTCAGTAACAAAAAGAGAGCATGAGGCAGTACAAGAGGAAGCCTAAGTTCATTAATTTGCAGGTAACCTTTGAGCATTGTTCTTATTAAATGAGGCATAGGAACAAGGTCACTGAAAATTTTCAGATGCTGGAGAGCACTTTCTCCACACAGCAGCTAAAGCCACAAGGTTCTTTGTCTAGGGCAATTTTCAAGATCAGTCACACCCAGGTAGTTCCAACCTTCACTTCCTAACTGTCCTCTTCTCCTTTAACAGGGTGAGGAGCCATTTGAGCTCCGTCCTGCCCAGCGGCTTTCCTGACCCCATCTGTCACTTTTGCATTCCAGTCCTTTGCCAAGCCGGTGCCGAAAAGCATCAAAGAGAAGGTTGCTTGGGAAGTTACAGGTCACAGAAGGCCCTGTGTCTTCTCCAAAGCTAGCTGGCTTGAAGGCAGAAAGAGAAAATACCTCAGACTGCTGCGCTGGGGAACTGCTGGTGCCCAGGTCCTGAGATAGCATTTCCTTGGTTTCATCTTCTGGTTTTTCACAGAGGGTCTCCGTTTCTGAAGTGATTTCTTTGAAGAAAATATGACAAGTTTTTGTTTTTAATAGCTGAGTCCTCTGAGGTGCCCTGCTGCCTTTCTCTATCATTAGAGCTTAACAGCCTTGAGTTACTGTGGGTGAAAGTTTTCACCATCCCATCTAGCACCACATCACTAGGTACAAGTATGTAACTGAAAACACAGACAACTAACTGAGCAGCTCGTTTTCATGCTCACACCAGTCTCCCATGTAGCATCCATTACTGTATTGGCTACACTGAAAGGCTGTGAAATGGGAACCAGTCTGCTGCTGGCTGTTTGGCAGACTTGGCCACGTATTTTAGAAAGATGGGACCCCTCAGTTCCCACACTTGGGGCAGAAAGAGAGAGGTGGGAGGAAAGAGACTAAGCTCTCCAGGTAATGCTAAAATTATGATACTTGGAGATAATAATTACTACATTCTCCTGCATTTGCAGAAGGATGCAATTTTGCATCTGTAGCACAAGTGCTAAGGGCAAGCTGAAACCTTTGACTGTGGCTACCTATGTTTTTTACTGCCAGAAAAACAAAAGCAGGGGCTGTTTTAAGAAAATTCACTTTCTTGGCATACACCACCACGTTTCAGGAGCCAGGGCCTTTAATGCTTTGGCAAGACTAGAAAACACCCGAAATCCAGGCTTGGCATATGCCCTGACACAAACACACAGACACAAATGAACCTAAACCATCTCCCCTAGGGTATTGCCTAAACAGATCAACTGGTTGAGCACAGGTCTTACCCCTGAAGTGTTTACATAACACTGTCATGGTCAGACGTGTCCCCAGATAATCCCTTCCTCTGCAGAGGAATGAGTGGCCCGGATCACTGTCTGCACCACACAACGCACTCTATTTACTCTGTCACCAACATTCACAGCACTCACCCCAAGGATTGACAGAGTCCTGAGCAATAACGTGACTCACAGAAGAAATGGGCAGGCAGGTTAGGAGGAAATCTTACCTTGAAATGTTGGCCGCTCACCAGGATCATCTTGCCAACATTTTTGCATCAGTTTGATCAAGTTATTACATGAATGAGGTCTGGATTTGGAAACAGCAGGTAGCTCTGGGCGGTGGCCTTTAACTACTTTTACCATAATATGCAAAATGTTGTTTTCCTCTGTAAAGTAAAAGCTCACAGTGAAGAACTCCCAGTAAAAGATACGATTTCTGTCTTTTCTAAGAAAATAACAGTGTAATATACTGAAACTCAGTTCTCCTGCAATTTCTATATTCAGAATACTTTCATCAGTGAGGGAGAAGTTAAATCTTCCTCTCCCACAATTTATACAACAATTCAGTTACATTTACTTCTAGTATATCAGTTTAAAAAAAAAAATCACTTTCAGTGATTGATTGTGCTCCTTCTACTCATAGAAGGGTTTGGGCCAAAGGAGAGAGAGGAAAAAAAAAACAAAACAAAAAACAGTTCTCTGCTAAATTCTCTCTAGATTTTCATATCTGTTATAATAAAATTGCACTACAGATTTTATGAAGAAGGAAAGAAGGAAAGAAAGAAAGCAAACTGCAGTACTGTGGCTCTCGACTCCGAAGTCAAGCATTGAGCTAAATGGAGAAAAACTAGTAAGTAGACTGTAACCTGCTCAAACATGTTTGCTATACATAGACTAGTCATATACATAGCAAAATAGTCATAAAGAATAAATAACTGCTTCTAGATTGGTACATTTACTGTGGGGCAGAACAAGGCTTTTCTCGTAGACTCTTTTTCTTTTTTTTTTTTTTTTAAATAAACAGATCTCTGCCCACAGTCTACAAATAGGCTACAGAGACTCTCTATAGAATGGTAGCGTCTGAAGACAGCACAGCTGCCTGCCAGCTACCTTTGCTCTGCTCTTTGCACGCTCCAAACACCCAGGAGAAGGCTGAGCAGGCCATGCACTAATGTGGATCTGGACAGCAAACTCCAGCAAAAGGAGAAAGAGGTGCAGACTGGGGCACACTGTGACTGTGTGGATTCTGGGTTTTCCCCTGTAGGACAGGAGAGGACTTAATTTGACTTGAAATTGGACCACATGCAAGTGACCACTATACAAGACACTGGAAATCTTGAAATGCACCAACCTCATCTTATAATCTCAAGCTGGTAAGGAGGGAAGTGTGCTTACCAGAGGGAGAAAGGAAGAAAGTTCTGACACAATCCACATAAGTTGAGCTTACCTGCAAAAGGCTTTTTCTGCGTAAGAACTCCCCAAATCACAATGGAAAAGCTACAAAAAAAAAAAAAAAATCGCAAAGAAATGTAAGTTATTTTCATTAGTGGTCTGTCCTTGCCTTTCATTTCTTCATCTAATTCAACTGACAAACACACAACAAGATGTACTCAAGAACTATGACTTGAAAGCCTATCTTTTTCAGGGAGAAACCAGAAGCTGTGAACATGAGGACTACCTGCAGAGTACTGGCTTCCTGGTTACGCTTACTGACTACTTTAAAACAGCACTAACAAAATCAGAGTGCAGCAGAGAAGTACTGCAGATGCTGTAATTTTGCACTGCAAGATGATCTTAAAAAAATATACATTCCATTTAGAACAGGTATGATTTCCTCTGCCTAATAACCCCATCATGGAAAGGGAAGCAGAGACTCCGTGCTGAAATCCACTAAAGATTGCTAAGCAATGTGTCAAAGACTGAAGTTTCCAAGTAGGTCAAAATGTATCTTTTGATGGGAAAATTAGAGGTGAGCAGAGAGCTTCCCATGCCAGTTCCTAGTAAGTAAATATGAGCTGAAATTACTTACGCCCCAAACCCCAGGATTAGCTGCAATTTCTTAAAAGGCCTCTACCAGGCAAAGACTTTGCACTAAGCAAAACAAACATAAGCCTTTGCAAGATTGGATTCAAGCAGGATTTGGGACCTAGTGCTCAATTAAGCTTTATAATAATAATAATAATAAAGTATTATTTAAAGTTTTAGGTTTTTCCACAGTTAACTGACCTGTACACATCATGTTTGGTGTCAAAACACCTGTTTTTTTCTTTAATGCGCTCTGGAGGAAGGTATGCAATCGTGCCACACAAGCCATCCATACTAAGGTCATGGGAATGGGACAATCCATTGCACTTTGCAAGTCCAAAGTCAGAAATCTGCAAAACAAAGAGGATAGAGAAGTGCATGTTACCATCAGACTTCAAGAGAGTTAACAAAAACTTCAGTGGGGTAATGAGTGACAGATGAAACAGGAAAACCCAATGAAATACTGTGAACTGCCATTCAGAAACACTGAGATAAGAAAAACCATGGCAGGCTTTTCTTCATAGATCCTCTCCACAGGTACGTTAAAGACACACACACACACACACACAAATAGTTTTCGCAAGCAGCAGCTTGTCAGGCCATTATATGGCAAACAATAAACAGTTGGACAATTTACCGTAATTTAAGACTAGTCAAATTTAGCTAGTGCAAAGTGTAAGTTCATGCAGTTATTGCCCCCCTTCTTGTTTCCCTGTGAAGCATCACACTGTGTGTAATGTTTTATCAGAGCTCTGGGCACCTGCTTCCAGGCTGCAAGGAGGGCAAGGGAACCGCTCTTTTAGGCATCACTCTGTTCCACTGGCTGTGCCAGCAATGACGAAGCCCAACACCAGGGGCACAAAGTGGGAGCAGGGAAAGGAAAAAAGGCAGGGAATTCTTTCTGGCAACTCTCAGACAGAGCAAGTCGGTGCAGTGACGCAGAGAATGCAGCTGAAACGAACAAAACAAGTGACAGCAAGTTTATAAAAAGGAAAACACACCTCCACTTTAATTTGAAGTGTCAAACAAATATGCATTCATTTGCTCTCAGAGGCATGCCACTCATCGAGTCAGCCGATAGGCAAGGAATTTCCTTTGTGTTACTTATTTCCCACTGGTCAAAAATGTCTATTATGCCATGTGGAATTTTCAAGACAAGTAAAGCTCTTTTGGGCCACTCAGTCACTGACTTTTGCCTACCTGATAGATAAACAGACAAGATTCCCCCCAGCCCTCCAAACGGCTGTAAGCATTCCTCATATCTAATAACTGCAGAGGGTTTTCAGCGACTTGCTCCCCTAGCACCCTTTTGATCTCCGCAGCTTCTCCTTGGAGAGAGTCCTCCCCAAGACAACAGGGCATAATTAGAAAATACAGTTGCTGTTTTCTGAGGAGGCTCCGACTTGACGCTTTCAGAAGTTTCTCTCCGCAAACACCACAGAACTAGTCACAACATGGCGCTGCCGCCGCCGCGGCGGAGGGAGGAGACGGCTGCCACCTCTGTGCCCCGCAGGCCAGGCAGGCGGCGCAGCCTCAAGCGCCACACGCCTCCCCTGGCCGCACAGGGGACGAAGCCCACGCGGCGCCGGCAGCAACGTCCCCCCGCAGCAGGGAGCCGGGAACAGCCGAGCAGGGGCCTGCTGGAGTCCTGCATCCCAGCCCACAGGTACATCCATCCCGCTGGCCGTCTACATCTTACGCCTACAGAGTGACACGGGGAGGACTTGAGGAAAGCCAAGCAAGGCAGCCCAGAAGCCCTCCCTCTCCAAGCACGTTTGCAGGGTAGTTTCTCCAACCTCTAAGGTTATACTCTTGGAGGGGGATTGCTAATGACTTCAGGGAGCCGAATACTGGAGTCCAGGGACGCTTTGAACAGGCAGGAGACCCACGTCTTCGAGCCAACCACCCTGCAAGGGCCGAACCTACCGCCTCCAGGCAGCGCGGCGGGAGCCTGGGGCGCTCGAGCACCGAGGAGAACAAAAGCGCAACCCCGACATCGCACCGGCCCTTCGTGTCAGCTTAACAAACCACCCACCCGCTTCAAGTCTGAGCGGATCCGACTTGGCAGAGCACGACTAGCCTTTGATTAACACAAAGTAAGAGAATTATACACGTCTGAAGAAACCCATATGGCATGCGGGCGTAATTAAAGCAATACACCTTCCTCCTTGACTAAACACCAGCTTTTCTACTATGCAAGTTCAGTAAAAAAACTGAAATAAAGAGCACATTCAGTGACACTCCTGCGTTGGGAAAACAGCCACGAGCACTCGGTGAGTCTCAGTTCAGGGCACACGAGGCTCAACATGCTAGATGAGAAAGATCTCAACGTGAACCTCAGAGCTAAGGAAAGAGCCAAGATGCAGGGTACCCTCTCCCACAGGGCAAGCAAGATCTGCAGCACTGTGAACCCACTCCTGCCCTGGGTGAAGAGTTAGGTTTTATAGAGATTAAAAGGAAATTCATCTGCAGAGACGCGCTTTGGTAGTAGCAAATCCTGCAGAAAGTTCTGGGAATTAGAGCCGTGCATTGTTCAGGCTGCAGGTTCTCAAGACAGCGTTTGTGGGTTTCAATAGTCCCTCGAGGGTAAATTTTCCACGCTGCATGGGTATTAGTCATGCCGTTCCTTTTAACATCAGTGGGAATTGTGCAGTGGGTGGAAACACAGCCATTTAACTGATCTGTTTTGCCTTTAAATTGCTTGTCGTGTACCTAGTTCTGCAGGGTACACGAGGCTGGCCAAGGTGGTAAACACGGAGCGCCTGTACATGGGTAGCACCCGTACGTGGGTAGCACCGTCTCTTCTTCCCCGATAGCTGCAAGGTGACGGGGCAGCCCCTGCAGCCCCCCAGGCTCCACCAACCACAGGAGCTTGGTCCTTACTCCTCACTGCGGTTGGTGCAAACGGATCCCGTTGGGCTTCCAAAGAATCCAAAGCCCAGCATCAGCACAGGGCAGGGGAGGCACGGAGGCGACACGCCGCCTCATCCAAAACACACGACCAGGAGGCAGGGAGCAGGGAAGAAGCGCTGGCCAGGGCCCACACAGACAGTGGGGCCCTTCAAGTCTGCGCAGCGTGTGCAGGCTCTGCTTTTCAAATGCCTGAATGAGGAGAAACTCATGAGTAGCAGCTGCTGAAGAGACCTATCTATACATGCTTGCCTGCTCACATCATGGCACCACTTTTTTCAAGAGCCTCAAAATTCTTTCTCTCTCTCTCTTTTTTTTTTTTTTTTTTTTTTTTCAAAGCTCCAGATATTTTGCGCTTGTCAAGTTATTTTTTGGAGTTTCTGTAGAGACTACGATTCTTTTTCTTCTCTGTAGTAGATATGTTCAAGTAACTACACTGAGCAGTAAACCCAGCTATTTCCAAACAGGAAAGGATCTAGCTTCCAGAAACAAAAATGCTGCTTGGACAGTACTTTCACTGATGGCTCCTGATAGGCTATTCCAAAGTGTGTATTTAGCTTCTAAACTTGCATGTTATTTTTCTGCAGATAAGGCTCAAAAGTCCACTGCACTGGACTTGGGATCAGGTTCACCAAAAGGTTTGCTTCATACAACAAGTAATAAAGCGGTCAGATTAATTTTTAATCTCTGCAGGAAGGCATATCCTGTGTTTGTCCAAAGTCTCTGCACACTCAGATACTGAGAACACCACTACTTTTATCTGTGTCCTTTCTTCTGGAAATGCCAGAAAGTTTTAGAAGGCTTCCATAGGCTACTGATTTGAGGTACTAGAAATCAGGAGGGAAAATACTAATTTCCTTGATTTCAAGTGAAGACACAGCTAGGCGCTGCACTTCCAACACTTACGTTTGCTTCAATTAGTTACAGAAACAACTGTTTTCTGAAGCAGCCTGTGTTTTCATCCTTTTTTAACTTATTCTGACACTTGAACTCCTCAAAAACCTGTTTCAGGACCTACTGTGATGTTTAGAATGTGCTTTGCCGAAGGGACAGATAACGAGGCTGTTTTAATCCAGCACAGATCTGCACTACCACTACAGGAATGGTCTGGTTCTCTCCTCCATGCCACCACTAGAAAGTCGATCAAGGCAAACACCAGCCTTAATTGGCTGGGATTAAGGAGCTGTGTAACAGCCCCACATGGAACCTGCAAACAAGAGGGCTGGGGAATGGGACACGCAGAACAACAAAGCCCAGTTCTCATTTCTAATGACAGGGGAGCATTCGCAGACGATAAAAGCGTGACTGTTATCTATATCAGCTACTCTTGATAATAAAAGAAACTTACCTTCTCCTCACCAGCCTGCCCTCTAGTATTACTGTGACCTACAGCATATTAAAAAGTTTTCCGAGAAACATGGGTTTTCAGGCAAACTACTCATTATCTTCCTCCACATTCTGGAAAGTTAGCAGTTCTTCCTTTGAGAAAACGAAATAAAGGTGGCCACCACAGAGGCAACCTATCCATGCTTTAGTACGACCCCCAGCACAGCACGACACAATGTAGCATTAAACTTCACACTGATTTAAGATGGAAGGGCAAGGTAAAAAAGCAGCCACAATGAGCTGAAAGCGGTGCAGAGCTGAGACTGGTTCACTCTGAATCAAGATCTATAGAGCAAAATCTGGGTGATGAAAAATACATACTTGCAAATCCTACCAATTATATGGCAAGAGGAGGAGCTGCAAATATCAGGCAGGATAATAGCAGAAACAAGAACCCATTAAAACTCTTTTCCTAATGGTATTAAGTTGCAGGTTGACTTCATTTTAAAAACCTGAGCAAAAACACGAGATATTGAAGATGTGAAACCTGCTGTGTAGTAACACAGAGAATATGTGGGCACGGTAGCTGGCAGCAAGCTAGGATCGAGAGAGATTGCTGCAAATGGGGCTGTGTTCACCCACTGAGGGCCCTGGAGACAGATCTCATCGGAGCAGGGAATTAGCAAGCTGAGAGCCTGCGCGGGCAGTGCTGGGAGGCAGCATTGCTTCCCAGTAGCAGCTCCCTGTCCGTGATTGCTACAGCACATGGAGCTCAAGAGAGAGATCCACAGCTTGGATGGAGCATGGGAGAGCTCACTTGACATGGTACAGAGAGCAAAAGCTAAGTATGAAACATCCCAGAAACATTTGAAAGCTGCATATATGAAATGCTAGTAAGAAGGGCAGGGAGGACAAATACTATTTTCCACCATAAGGGGCCTGATCCCTCCCAGCAAAGCTGCTCAGGTACAGAATAATCCAGCTAAAGGAAACCACACAGCTCCAGGCCGTGGAGGGGGACCAGAACACGGAGAGCAGAGAGCTCCCAGCTAAGGGTCCGTTCAGCACGGAGGCCCACCACCCCGAGTGCAGCAGGCACGTATGCATGCATTCCGCAGAAGCAACAAAGCACTATCTTTTATATATATATATATATATATATAAAAAAAAAATATATATATATACACACCCCTATATATATGGTTATGTATACCTTATATATAGGTTAATTTACCTATATATAACCTATATATAGGTTAAGTGTATAACTTCTATTTAGTAAAAGCAGCCAAGGAATCCCCAACATGCCTTTGGACAAAAAGATTAATGCACAGCTATCTCTGTCCCTGCTTCAGCTAACCCCACGCTCTTAATTATCCTCCCAAAAGCAAAATCCAGCACAAACTCTTATGTAATACTCAGGAGACAGCTTTATGATACAGAGGCACCCACCTGATGATAAGCTTTGTACACCACCACTGCATTAGTCATCATCCTCACTTGGGGTTTTAAAGCAAGTGTTGTGCTCGTAAAAGGAGAAGGGCGTTGCTGCCATTTAACTGTAGCAACAGGGCTCTAATGTACTCCCCTGGAAGGCTGCTTCCTGGCTTAAGGTCAAACAGTTTGCAAAAAAATCCTCCCTACCTCCAAACTCCTCTTTCGCAGTCTGCAGCATCTCTTCACTCCCTTTAGCATTCTCTTAGGAACAGGTCACCTACTAAATAACGCTAACATTTTAAAAGTAAAAACACTTCAATCACTGGCTTCATTAGCCTTGCAGCAAGAAAATGTACATTAAGTCAAGCTGCAGGGTCTGAAATTTAATTACAAGTTTCCCATCATACAAAAAGAAGGTTTGGGGCCACATTTTTAAAGTGGAGACTCCTCACAGAATTAGTCTCTCCCATGTAGGTTCACATGTCTGTGTCGCTGCTTGGAGGGGGTTCCCAAGGTGCCTGCAGATCTGGAAGAATACTGGCTGAAAAATCGTTTGGATTAGACCATTCTTCTCTGAATTCAATGGAGAAAGTCTGAAGATCATCACATGTTTCACACACAGAGCAATAACTATATTTGATGTCAACAATGACCTCACCAGCAAATTATTTTTACATTTCAAACTTTGTCCCCCTTGTCTTGCATCACAATCCAGATATAGGCTGCACAGTAGTCAAAATATCAGGCAGCATTTCAGTCTGCTGAAAAGGTGGAAAACAACACAGCCTTGTTATCTTGACTTGTGATGAGTCAAAAAATAGGAATTTAGGGAGTTATGCAAGCAAGCACGAACTTCAGGTAAATAAATATTTACCAATGGCCTCTAAGCATCAACGTATCAGAATACACTTTTAACAGCTCAGACCATGATGATGTTTTGATAATAGTACCATGAACTGCCAATAGTTATCTCATATCTCTGGAAGAAAATCATCCTAGAAATAAACACCAAAAAGGTCTGGTGAAAAAGCTGAGACTTCATCTCAGGCCTGACTTCTTTAGAACATGCTCCAGCCCTCTCATAACACCAGCAGGGCCACTTTCCTATACAGAAATCTTTTGGTCAGTTTGAGGGGGATGGGAAAACAAAGCAAACATGAGGACACTGATAAAAATCTGTAAGATGACTGCTTGTGCTGAAGTGTAGTAGCTGGCAGTGTGATTAATTCTATAGTTCCAAGTTTAAGAGTGTGGCCACTTAACTGAGAACACTTGGTGTGAAAAGGCAGGATTTCAGAGCCTCTCTTCTCCAACAGGAAGGATCAGAAAACAAGCATAGTCGCCTTAGCCCAGGTGCCAAAAGAGACTCTCACAAGAAAAGGACATCAAATTTTCTAGCTTGCTCTGGAAATGATAATGATAATTTGATGCTGACAGTCATAAACATTTCGTTGATTGCTCTCTGGTAGGCCTAAGCAGTTAGGACAGGAATACTTTTTCATTGTGTATGATCTCAGCAAATGAAAGGAGATAACAATTTGCTTCTGGCATGGATCTGCTTCCCTGGACTCCAGCTGTAAACTGGGTTTTGGATTTGCATTTAATACAGGGCACAAAACAGGAAGATACAAACAAGGTTGCTAGTGTGAGCTGCAGAAGCGTCAGAGAGGGTTTAGAGGTTCACACCAATTTTCTCTCTCTGCTGTCACCTGTTTCATGGCACTGCAGCAAGGAAATTTAGAACTGAATCTATGAGGTCTCAAAGCCAAAGTCTGCTGCACTACCACACTCCTGAAATTTCAGAAGAGTTCTCATGAGCTCCCCACTCCACTTTTAGTTATGTATCAAAGGGATGCATGAATCACTTGGATAAGCGTTAGGATTGGAGGAGTTTGGGCAGGGAGAAGGATTTTTCCAACTCGAAAGGAATGTTCCTGGTTTCTCCCAGGCCTAGGAGCTCGGCAGGAGCCACACAGGAAAACAGGGTACCAGAAATATGTGTTTGGCACAGGGTGCCCGGCACCTACCTTGACATGGTAGTGGGCATCGAGCAGGATGTTTGCAGGCTTGAGGTCCAGGTGGAGCAGCGGGGGGGACATACAGTGCAGGAAGTTCATCCCCACCGCTGTCTCGTGGATGATTCGGAAGCGCAATTCCCAGGGCAGTGGTTCAGAAGCCAGGAGCTTTTCCAGAGATCCTGTTTCCATGTACTCCATGACCAAGCCAACCGGCTCTTTGCAGATGCCATAAACAGGAAGGATATAGCGAAACTTTGCCATTTCCATCTTCCTGGCTTCCTCCAATAGCTCCATACGCTCCCTACATAAAAGGGAACATATGATAAAGGATGGAGTAGCTGTTTCCTCCTTCCCAAACATGCAGTAAACATTTAATTTGCTATGAGACTGGAAAACAGATTTCATGGTCATCGCTTGGCTGAGCCATGCACCATCTCTAGCCTATAGCCCAGGAACACTTCTGCATTTAAACCCTCTGCTTTATGCTTCTAACGAGGGGCAGCTCACAGCTGCTGAACCACAGGTACATTGGACACTTCAGCGGTGCAAGTACCCCTAGCATAAAGTCGGTCTCTCTACTTTGAAGTTTCTGTTGTTCTGTTAAGAACAAGCACGGCACATGCAATGGCCAGATTTAGCTCTGCCGTAACTCTTTGGGCTAAAGTCATTAGCTTTTTGTGAGTCACAAGATGGCATTCATCAGAAGTGAACATGGACACTGTTGATTCAGCTGCCCTGCTGACATGGGCTACCTATGCAGAGACCCAGGAGCTGGGACAAGAATCCCCCAAGGCTTGCTATTTAGGAAAGAAAGTTTTCCAGTGTGATTACATGGATGAGGCAAAAGCCCCCCTTTTCTCAAAATCCAGATTTGATCATCTCAGCATTCTGTTCACGGAGCTTTATGGAATGCTGAGGATCCCCAGCCTACACCTGCAGGTTATGTAACACCCGCAGAGCTGGCACAGGCCGCGAGCATTCACGGTTTGTTTACAGGTTGCTCCGAGGGTGACCCTGCAAAGTGCCAGGCATTAGTCAGGCCACTATGCAGCCTCCCAGGTCAAGACCCTTAATTGCAATGTCCTCTTTCCGCACTTCAAGCACTGCCTTCCTGCTGCCCGGGAGCATCTGTCTGGAGGCAAGTTCAGAACATGAACCCATCACCTCTGGCTCTACTTGTGCACCCTCCAAGAAGGGCGAAGGACTCAGATACATTATTAATAATGACAGGCAGCACACAGGGCAGCTTTGGGTCACAGGTACTGAGAGTTGCCTCCATCCACCAGCTAACACAAAGTAGGGAGGTCAGATATATAATAGTCCCTACAAGGAGACTTCCTTCATACATGACAGCCCTTGGAACACCCCTAAGGAGTGGAAAACTACAGAGGACAATGCACAAAGTTTGAGCACAGACCTCTAGCAAACAGAAAGTTACACTTTTGCTTTCAAAGCACTGCTTTGAAACCCCTTGCCAGGTCTGTAAAAGGCCAACCCCCCTGGGGCACATCTGAGGTTTGTATTTGAAGTTGAGCAAGCGCTCACACACCAGTCACAGCCACAGACCACAAGGAAGATGCCCCCACCCTGTGCAGCTAAGGACGGCTTCCACAGCCATGGTGGACTCTGGCCCTCTTGCTTTGGGGACTCCCACAAGGTAGGGTCCAAAAGCTCTGGGAAACACCTGGAGCCAGATCCTGACCCAACTGCAGCGTGTGACAACACCATCAACAAGCAATATGAGCCAGTTCCCACTGGGGACATCCCCGCTTGTTGCAGTGCTGGGCAAAGCGTTCTGCTTCATCTTTCGGGGAAAATCAGCCAAATCGGGGTTAAAAAAAATGCAGGCTGCTGCATTTCCTACTCGAAAGGGAACCTGCCTTGCTCTAGCAGTGGGCAGCAATCTGCAGCAATTAGCACCAGTGCCAGAAGTCAATCTACCCCAGCATGAAGCAGCAAGACTCTTTCAGAGGCGAGATAAGGCTGCAAAGTTATTTAAGGGGGTAATACAAAATATCGTCAGGGTGGAGGGGTAAGATAAGAGCGCTCTTTCCTCTCTATTAACTGTGCTGGCTCCTGCTGCTCCCTACAGCAACTTTCTTGGGAAATAATTGCCTTTGTAGACAAGTCCCCGGTGTGCTCCCTGGCATGCTGGAAGGGAGCGCCTCTGAATAACACAACCAACTCCTTGCCCCCGAGCCACATGCATAGCCAACGTAATTCACCAGGCCTCAGCGAGCTGAGCACTGGAGTCAGAGATGTAAAATACCTGTCTGAGCCCTACGAGGCAAAGCAAGAGCCCAGCAACAGCCTAAACACAACCAGAACCACGAGACTCCCAAGGATAGGGTTTCTGGGCTAACAAACGCCTTGGAAGACGTCACCAGAAGTAGAGAGACTTCCTGCTTGAAATGGGGCATTTTCCCTGGTGAAGGGAGAATTTTGAAATATAACAAAGCAAAATGGTCCTCGTTTTGGACCAGGCTCTTCTCTCTATCCACTCAACTATCAAAGAAGAGCCTTTTCCCTAATTTACTTGAAAAAAAAAAAACGCACCAATTACCACCTTGAGCATCTCTCTATATCCAAAATCTAAATAGCTAGTGATCTGGTGAAGACACTATGGTACGGTGTAAGCAACCCTGCCAATTTTCAAATATCTTAGTTGTGTCCTGAAATGCATTTACATCAATCCTATTAACACTAACGATACTATAAACCAAAACCTCCTCCATCAGACAAAAAGATGAAGGGTCTTCTAGGTCTTTTACCTTTCCTTCTGCTAATACGAGGTGCAACTGGCTCTCCATGCAGTCCTAGGTGCTCTCAATGTGTCTATCACCTCAATCTGCAAGTGCTAACCACCAAACCATGCTGTTGGCATCACCGAGGCTGAGTTTTAACAGATCAAAGTGTATCACTCTTACAGTACTCACAACGCTCAGAAATCATTCCACACTATCACCAAGGGGTACTTCTTCAAAGGAAGAAAAAGATCCTTATGAAACTAAATTCTGAGGCTTTTCAGTCAAGAAGCCTCGGACCAGCCTCTCTCCATTTGCAGCTATAATGCAGCTATAATTTGCAGCTATAATGCAATGCTTTTTGTTTGACATCAACTCGATTAAAAGAGAACTATCTTCTCCAAGCAAGTTGGCTTCATTTCCCTTTCTACACTTTCCAAACATTATACAGTATTTAAAGCAAAAGAGCCTGCCTACAAGAGCTCCTGTAGGCCTACGGGTGCAAACCCTCCCTCTGCCCAACGCACAGCAGTGCTAGGGGGGTAAGAGGCCTAGCACGGGGCACAGCAACAAACAGATTTGTCACACAGGGTGGACGCTGTAACCACTCAGCCCTTTTCAAAGCAATTAGGCAGGTTACATAAGTTAATGTGCGGGACCTTTGACACCCCTGGCACATCTGCCTGCCTCTGCTTGAAGTCGGACTCTGAGCCGCTTGATGCTGCTTCACTCCTCGGCTTCTCCTGGAAAGACAGGGGACCTTCTCCTGCGCATCACCTTACCCCAAAACCAGGGCTTGCCCCTCACACCACAAGAGCAGCAAGGATTGTGACTGCATCCACATTTGCACGCACCCAGTTTTCACGCCCCGAAGAGCGTGCTTTCTGCAGAAACACACAGCTCTAAGCTGGGGAGGTAGTCCTTGCAGTCTTACATGCTCCTTCCCAAAACACATACCATGTGGAGTGCTCCACACTCCATGGAGTTTTGAGCAGAAGAGTTAAAACTGTTCTGGGGAAACTCTGAAAAATCTGGTGAGCGCTAATGGAGCCATTTGCTTGTCCCGTGTTCAGAAGCAGACCCAGCTCTGCCCAGCTCCTGCCACGCTACTCTCCAGCTGGCAACGCTAGACCACAGGTGACGGAGAGGTCCAGAAAAGCAGGACATCCTTGTGCTTTGCCACCAACCCTTTTCACGTGCATGAGAGTTAAGCACATGCTATGATCTCTACGGAGCAGTTCACAGAAGAAAAAAAAAAGCAAACCAACGAAAAACCCATATACCTCTGTTTTGTGAGGACATAATGTCAGGACAAGTTACAAATATTAAGTAAATAAACAAAAATATTTCTTTTTTTCAGGTTGACAGACCCTTACCTGCTATCAGAGCCCTGTTGCACAGTGATCACAGCCCTGCTATGACAGGTTATCATAGGACACTTTGGCTCTCCCCTGCTCTTACAGGGGCGCAAGGTGAGTATCAAGATCTACCTACACACCCAGAGCCCGACAGAGCAAATGTTCGCTCACCGTTGTCACCTATATAAATGCAGCATCTGCTAAGAGCAGTGTGTTTCTAAACGCTGCCAATCAGGGCCCTGCAGAAGGACGTATATGCAAGGTTTGGGTCGCCCCCGTAATCCAGATTCAACCTGTCCCCCCTCACCCTGCAGTCACCCTCAACCACTAATGCAGCTTGTCGGGAGCCCTCTCTGGGAACCACTTGTCATGCTCATTATTGCCTCTACTTGTTCATAAGCATATATGTATGTGTTATATTCAGCCATACAAAACCCAAAACAGTTTGCTGTCTCAAGGTTTGACATTCTTTTTTCCCCCTCCCAGATCAGTCTTCCAGTATGGCCAACAGGGTTAAAGAAAAAGTCGTGGAGGCTTCTGGCTCGTGCACCCTCTTCTTCAGGCTTCTGTTGAACCCCTCCTGCACATTGAACATCTGCATTCACCAGAGACAGAAAGTGGGAGCAAACAAGGCATTAGAAATGGAATTTGGCTCAGTAGTCTTGGATTTAAGGGAAAAGAGATTTTTGGCTCTACATTCAGGTTTTCTTTCTCCTTGAGGCCTCTTTACCAGGGGAGCTATTCCAAATATCTGTCTACAAAAAATACCGCCAGCAAAAATACAGCAAGAGAGACTACAAAGCAATGCCACCTCCAAACCATTACAAACAGGATTTTAATGTGGTACCAAACAAATAAAAGAAATTCTATGTAACTCTGCCAGGGCTTCCAATACCCGTGACAGTTCCTCCAACTCTGCTGCTTTAGGGGTTTCCAACAAGTGCCTAGTGCGGGTAATCTCCTGGATTAATGATTTCACTACTCAGGTTAGACGACCTAGATATACAGCAAGAGAGCTCAGAGAGCCTGGGAACTGTAGAGCGCTGCATTTTGTGTGGTTACCTCACAGTGGAATAGCACAACTTTGCTATAAAGGTTTCTGATGGAGAGTTTCTCTCTCTCAACCTGGCAGTATTACAAACTACCAGACAGGATGGTAGAGCAGCCTAAGAGCCAAGAGGGAAGCGAACACGCATTCAGCTTTCTCCTTCTTTGCAGAACCAAGTCTTTCCAGAAAGCTAAGGACCCCCAAGGCACAACTTGTAGCATAAGCAATGGTGTTTCAATAACACCCGGAGCCTCTAAAAGACCAAAGTTGCAGTAAAACACGAGCAAAAACATTTCAACGATTGGATTGTCAAAATAAGCTCCAAGCTGCAGGAGCTCTCAAGGCAGCTTTGTTTACTGAATCCTTTGTGTTCATAGGATCCTTCTGATACCTGCACACTTTATAACCACTGAAAGACAAGTGACACTCAATTGCATGCTGAACAGCAATACAGAGATTTCATAGTTCTCTAACTTAACTGTCCGTGTTACAACACTTGGCAGCATCACGGAACCACAGAATGGTTGAGGTTGGAAGTGACCTATAGAGATCTCGTCCAAACCCGCCCCCGCTCAGCAGGGTCACCAAAGCAGGTCGCCCAGGGCCCTGCCCAGACAGCTTTTGAGTAGCTCCAAGGATGGAGACTCCACAACCTCTCTGGGCAACCTGTTCCAGTGCTCAGGTGTCCTCAGAGCAAAGCTTTTCCTTTTGTGCAGGTGGTGTTTCCTGTGTTTCAGTTTGCACCCGCTGTCTCTCGTCCTGTCTCTAAACACCAGTGAAGAGAGTCTCACCCCATCCTCTCTTCAACCTCTCATTAGATATTTTTACTGGTACGATCCCCCCTCAGCCTTCTCTTCTCCAGGCTGCACAGGCCCAGCTCTCCCAACCTCGCCTCGTACGAGACCCAGCCCCTCAGTCATTTCAGTGGCCCTTCTCTGGGCTCACACCAACAGCTCCCTGTTTCCCTTGTGCTGGGGAGCCCAGAACGGGACACAGCATCCCAGATGCGGCCTCACGGGGCTGAATAGAGGGAAAAGATCACTGCCTTGGACCTGCTGACAATGTGCTTTTCAATATAGTCCGGAGAAAAAGGACTTGTCCTTGGCCAAAAAAGCACATTACTGGCCCACGTCACCTTGGCCACCAGGACTCCCAGGTCCCTCTCTACAGACCTCTCTTCCAAGCCTGTTGACTCCCAGCCTGTACTAGTACAAGGTGTTATTCCTGCCAAGGCTCAACACTCTATACTTTCCATTACTGAACATCCTGAGGTTCTTCTCTACTCAGCATTTGCCTCGGACTCTAAAAATTAGCTTTTGGGTGTATTTTCTGCAAACTTTCAATGAAAACAGAAGCAGAAGATCAAGTATGTGAATGGGATATATTTTTTTAATTTGTCTTCAATATGACTTTGTACCTTAAGTAAGTTTGATTTGCACCAGATTAGAGACACAATGTCTGTTTTGGGGGAAAGAAATATTAGTTTTAAGTATATTCTACAAATGAAAAGTGCAGTAAGTTTTCTGCTTACTTTTAAGAGACATTTTCATTGTAACTGAGAAATTTATTTGCTACAGCAATTTTTGGGTAGGTCTCAATAATCAACTCCGAAAAACACTCTGAAGCTTTAGGAAAGTTAGGAGGGCTTGCAAGTTACCCCAGAAAAACCTCTACAACTTTGACACCTTTTCGATTTTATTCACAGACACCCCAGTGACCCTCTATATGTACCAAACTCTCCCTCTCTTCTCCTAAAGCAGGAACCTTTCATCTTTCCTTTCATCCCTTCAGCCTTGCCTACAGCAAGGCCAGCAGATCAGCTAATGTGCGAGGGGTTCCCCTACCCAAAGTACAAACTTCTCCTGCTGCAGGATCTGCAGCACGGGAAACCTTTTGTGACCAAACCAACCCACAGCAAAAACGTGCTGCAGAATCAGCTCACGAGTTGGCAAACCCACCAGGGCTCAAGGCAGAGCTGGAAGAGCTCCACAAACAGGACCTGGCCACGTTCACCTCCCCCCCAACAGACGCTGACCCGTGAGGAGACTGCTCCTGTCCTTTGAAATGAACGGATGCTTTTGCAGATGCCTCTGATGACCGTCCTCTCCTAGACCCCCTATGCTACAGACCACACAGAGCCACACAGAGCAGTGCAGTCGACTGTCCCGTCTCTGCTGCGGGCCGTGGCTAGCTGCAGAGGGAGACGAGCTGCAAGAGGGTCCCATCCCGCAGCATCTTCACCCGTGACGCACGACCTGGCTCCCCGCGAGACTGCCCCGCTACGGAGGGCACGTCCAGGTGGGAGGAACGCTGGCCCCGAGCTGCAGCCTGCAAACATCTCTCCCAGCAATCTCCTTTCAGCACCTGGTCCTGAAAGACAGCACAGCCCGGGGCTGCGGAGCGCCGCAACCGCTCCCCATCGCCGCCGGACTCGCCGCGCCGCTCGCCGCAGCCTCGACGCAGAAGGGCCACCGCAAGGGCAGGGCGAAGGGCTGGATCAGCCCACGTAGGGCGCTCGCTGCAGGGGGGCACGGCAGCCCTGAGCAACCCCTTCCACCAGAACCCCGTCCCGCATTCCAGCTCCTCTGCGCTCCCCAGAGCCGCAGCAGGCAGCACTTTGGCACGAGTCGGTACTGGCACAACCAGGACAAGGCAAAACCCTCCCCAGATGGCTCCAAGGGGCCAGCTAAGGGCCGCACCACGGCCGCTGCTCCCAAGGCACTTCCAGCGACCAAGCGACTCGGCTTGATCTCAAGGGTGGCTGCCCCCTCCGTGCACAGTTCACTGAATCACAGAGTCGTTATGGTTGGAGAAGATCTTGGAGATCATCGAGTCCAACCCAAGCCCCTCAACACTCTATCTGTTAAACCATGTCCCTAAGCGCCTCATTCACACGTTTCTTGAGCACCATTTAGCGAAAGCGGGGCCTGCGCTTCCCCTAGGCGCGGCCAAGGCCGTGTTTGCCCAGGGAGCACCTAACCGCGGTGCTGCCTCTGCTGCGCTCAGCCACGCTCCGTGCGCGCCGCCGCCGCCGGCCCGGCGTCGCCCTCCTGCGCTCCCTGCGCGCCCCCAGGATGCGGGAGGACCCTCCGCTATCCCCTCGCTTTGCTTCTTAGAAATAATAATAATAATAAAAGCTGCACCGGCGGGGCAGAGCCGTGCTGCAACCCGGCTTGGCCGCGGCAGCGCCTGAACCGCTCTCGGGCGCAATCAGCTGCGTTCGCATCGGCCTCCTGCAGCCTGAGCCGGGCAGGGAAAGGAGCGGGAGAAACCCGGGAGCCCCGTGCCCCGGGAGCAGCTCTGCCCGCCCCGCGGCGCCCGCCGCCGCCGTGCCGTGCCGTGGCAAGCCGAGCCGAGCCGAGCCGTCCCTTACTTCTCGTCCACATGGAGGCTGGGCGAGCACTTGATGGCGAGCCACGTCTTCCAGTGCAGGTGGCGCACTTTGTACACCTGCCCGAAGCCGCCCGAGCCGATCTTCTCCCAGCTGCCGAACTCGCCCTCCTCGAAGGCCCGGAGCAGCCCC
>JAWLRI010000285.1:5478712-5511723 GCA_034781795.1 Crypturellus tataupa
AACTTCATGAGGTTTCTCTCCGCCCAGTTGTCCAGTCTGTCCAGGTCCCTCTGGATGGCAGCGCAGCCCTCTGGGGTATCAGCTACTCCCCCCAGCTTCGTATCATGGCCTTTACCTTAATAGAAACTCTGCCTGCTGAGAGCCCCAAGAATCAGTCCCTTTAGAAATTGTTTTGGACTTACAAAACTAAGCCATGAAACGGAGTTAATTTTGTCAGGCAGTGATATGCTGGGGAATATGCTTGGTCCTTTATCAGTGTGTTTTTAACACTTATTACTATAAGATCTGAACCAACCAGATTTAGAACACAATTTAATAAGTATCTTGTAATTTTCTTGTAAAATTGGGCGTTCTTTCAGAGGCAGGAAACTGAGACATACCCTAATTTGCTCAAGATTATATAGGGGCCTCACTGTAGAGACAGTAAATAACATATGCTCTAGTAAGAAAAAAAATGCTTCTGGGCTTTAAAAGTAGACTTTGGAGACGGCTCTTGTCATGTCTCTTAATTCATGGAATTATTAGTCAAAAAACAGAGCATGGCAACAACTCATCTTCCAAACAGTAGACTTTAAAGCATATGCAAAATATTAGATCTTACTAACGATTCAGATTTGAACTTTTCTTTTCCTAAAAGAAAACTACCGTGCTGTTTTTCACAACTGCGTTCATAGGAACTATCAAACTATTTTTGCCAACATTCTTCCCGTGTGACAATAATAATAAAAGCTCTGCATTCAGGGATTTAACTGAGAGCTATTTAATAATCTATCTATATCGCATGCATTTCATTATCAGCTCTGTTTAGGATAGTAAAGAGCTGTTTAAAGCGAAAAAAAAAAAAAAAAGCAAATATAAGAAAGATGAATCACATTAGAGTAAGCAATAAATGACAGTTGTTTCTGTGATAGGAAGGGGAGAACGTGTGTTTTCAATTTTTCCTTCTCGAATCTGTGAGGCCACAAGGGTGTTCCGAGGCAGGGTCTCGCCCTGCTTCTCAGCGGGCACCAGGAGCGTTTCTGGGCACGGGTCTTCCTGCTGCGGCGCTGTGGCGTGGTCACCATCAAAGTGCCACTTTGTCAGGCCGGGGAGCCAGGGGCTCGGCCCTGTCCCCGCAAAGGTCACTGTGTCAGGCCCGTGATAATTAGGAATTATTAGGAGTTACGCTAGTGCTACAGACTTCGAGGGACCTCTGCCAATTTAACCTTATCTCTCCATCTGGCTCTGCGAGAACAAGTTCCGAATGATTCACGTCCACCTCATAGCCGGTGCATGCAGGAAGAAGTTGTTTTTCCAGCTGGGTCCCACAGAACCCAGCACATAATTCTGCATTTCTCACAGCGCTTCCTCGCGCTCGGGAACACGGCGCGAGGTGTGTGCTGGAGGTCGCGGTTGGCTGTCGGGCAGAGCAGAGCAGAGTGGAGCGGAGGGGAGCGGGGTGGCGAGCGGCAGCGGGGCCTGCAGCCCAGTCCACCCGCGCCCTCTCCGGGGCTTGCACGAAACGGCACCACGAGCCGAGTGGGACCAGCAATGCTGCCCAGGAGAAAAACGCTTCTGAATAACGCCTACAAATCGAGCAGGAACTAGCTTGCAGAATGAATGGGTTTGCATGCAGTTATTTGGTATAAATAAGCAATGGGAAAAATTGGTCACAGTGTGTGGAAATCAGAAGAGAGGCTTTTTTCTTTTCCTCCACCAAACTGCTTTCATTCAGGTGAGTATTTTATTTGGCTTCGAACAAGCAAACCACAATCTTAAGACTATAACAACTAAATCCCAAATTTTCGGGAAAAAAAAAAGAGAAACAACTTTGAAATCCACTGTCTCTTAACTACTATTCTAGTATCTACAATGATGTCAACAACCTCTCCATACAAACTAGTATATGAACATAAATCCTAAATCTGATCTATCTGATCAGAAAGTTATTTTAAATTTAAAAGTTAGCTCAAAGCTTTCTAGGGCCCTGGTGTGAATGCAAACACTGTGAATTATAACTGTGAAGTTAAGTAAACCCAAGCAATAGTAGAATAAAGCTCTAGATTGACATTAAACAGCTTAACTAAGGGGACTTACTTTAAAATATGATTGTCAATAAATCATTTTCCTTTAATAAATAATCATTCCATTCTGTGTCTCCCAGTTGATTTTGTCTTCTGGTATGTATTTAACAGGCTCACACGAATTTGTGGCAATACATGTTGGAAGTTGTAGGTCCTTAACTTACCCTGCAAGGACAGCTGCACAGCTCAAATATAAATATATAATATTAGGTTTTAATCTGCGATGTGAGGCCCTGATCACAGAAAGGGCTTTGGGGATATGAACCTTGGTACTTGCAGCTCAGCTTGCACCTAACGCAGCAAATGCCTGCGTTCAGGCAGGCATGGGGATCTGCCCAACAGAGTAAACTGCTGGATAATGGATTAGAGGCTTCTGGTAAACTATTACAGAAGATCTGGAAAAGACTCCTCTGTATTTTGGTTGACTAATACTTTCCATTATAAAGGACTCTCTTTGGGAAGTATTAACACCTCAGTTGTTTGTAGCAGGTCTTTGATATTTAGCAGGGGAAATCCCAGAGGCTATAGTGGTAGCTATTCATTGCCCAGAGAAACGTGAGTCAGTTTTACTTGTATTGTAAAGTATTAAAAAGGTTGGGGCTTGGATTCATGAACAAAGGCAGATTAAAATCAAGCTGCCACCCACATCTGTCTGGCCTGCTCCCACTGTGCAGGTGGCTCAACTGCTCTTGAAACATAAGCGAAATTGCCACAAATTAGAGCTTGGTGGGTTTAATAAGAGTAAAATCTGAGCATTAAGATCTCTGCTGTCTGCAAAGCACGAACATTCAAGTAAAAACCTTTCAGGCCAGGAACAAGGTAGACAGTGATAGATTTTTTTTTAATACCTTTCAGTTTTAATCTGTAATTGTGATGGGCCTTATTCCTTCTCCTGCTAAAACTGCTAAATGTTGTGGACAATTGTGAGGCCAAAGTGGCAGCAAGTCTGTTCTCTGACCACAGGTGCAGGAAAAGAGCTGCTGTTTCCTCGGTGCCTCTATCCCAGCACACAGTTGTCCGCACTATGTCTCCACAGTTGGGATGCAACAGCTATAGGCAATTAGGCCAGGTCAGAATCTGCTGGAATGAAGAGACATGAAGAGCACTGTGCAGATCCTTCCAAATAAAGGTGTCTCAGAATCCCTGGCTGTCTCCGAGTTACACGAGCAGCTCATTTCAATTTCAGATGATGCATTTTTGTTCGTACTGTTCCCATCCCAGAGTATCACTCCAGTCTTTGCTGGCTGAGGACTCACCCGTTTGCAGGCCGGCTGCTAGTATCAGCTTGTCGACACGCGGAAGCGAGCGTTCGGTACGTGTCGATGGTGCAATGCTGCTCTGCGTACGGGCTGGAAATTGCTTTCAAAGTGGCACAGCAAGCCATGCCCTGGGAATATTTCTGGGTCCTCAAGGGAAATTGGTTTGTAAGAGTTAATATATTGTAAATTAATTTTTTAGTTGGCTGAATGCTACCTTTTCACATGTCCAAGTCTTGTATATTTTAGTTGGAGAGCTCACTGGTTTTTCATTTTCACTGTGATGAAAGATACCCATCTTCTTGCTTTACACCTTATACAAGAATTAAATAAATAAACATCTTTGCCAGCACTGGACCTAACAGGTCACAATAACCATAACTATGTGGATTTATTTCTGAGAATACATTTAGGTCCATATATTTATACTGCCAGTATCTTTCATTTTCTTTCAAGTCATTGTACCTGTAGCACCCAACAACGACTGTAAGATTTCACTTATACCATATGGTATATAAATTTTAAAGTGAGCTCTATCAATATCATCTGAATTATTATTATTATTTACACATAACATTTTCTGTTTTAAGGTAGTCATATAACAATGCATTGTAGCTTAAAAGCCCATTACAGTAATAAAGTCTCTCTAATAACTGTTGAAAGATGTTTAAAGTCACTAAATTAAACTACAAAAATCTGTCTAAAACTTTGTAGGTTTTATATATAAATATCTCACAAGCTGTTATCTGTTTTCTAATAAATAACATAGTGAGCTAATCAAAAGGTGAATATATTACTTACCAGTTCAAAATATTTGTCTAGTGCATTGCCTCAATGCTTTTCCTTGTGGGCTATAGTTATTAAAAGAAAAAGTATATACATCCATGTTATATATTATATCTTATATTAATACATGAAATATAAAACTTTATTTTCTAAAAGGCTATTAATGCAAGTAACATAGGCAATCCTTTTATGCATTTTGTTTTTTTAAAGAAATCTACATCTTCTGAAGATGCTACTTTTCATAGTAAAATCCACAAAAAGGCTGTTTTCTAAAATGTTATCTGAATTCCCAAGGCCAGTTCCATTTCTGCTAGTTTTTCACTTGCGTTCAGTGATGTTGTCTCATCACCTTCACTGGGAATAAAAGAGTTTTTAGAGAGTTCTACAGCGCTTTGAAGTTCAGCGTATACAGGTTCCTCTACAGAAATCTCTGTTTCCACCAGAACATTTTCTTCAGTAGTTTGAGACCATGGCTGAAGTTGTGTGGAAGATACTTCTACAGTTGAAGTGTCTTTTTTGAAAGAGTCCCCTCTTTCTCTTGCAAGACTATTTGGCCTTACCAAAGACTTCTTCATTTCCGTCTTGTTATTAAGAGTCTGACCTAAACCCATAACTGCATTACATACTGCTACATTCAGTTTCGCATACCCTTCATCATCTTCTTTATATCTAAGGAAATAAAATTGAAAATACTGAAAACATAGGTTAAGAACAGAGTTTTTATAGCACCAAATAAGCACAACATCTAATTAGATCAATAAAACTGAAAATGTTTACAATTAAATGCTGAATCAGCTTGCTGTGCATTAGGTTGCACTCAGAACAAAAGACACACTATGCAAAGACACAACTGCAATAGAGCTTCAGGAAGTAGTTTTTAAGCAAATATGCATAATTGATCAGAAGTGATATCTATTCATAATTATATTTTATTAGGTAGATTTCATTATCCCAAAATGGAGAGTGGAATCTGTTCATACTACAAAACTATTGATTATAGAGTGTGTCTCCTAGGTAGGGACAACTTACACTGTCAACAAATTTCTTTCAAAAAAACTAGGTTAAGAGAATTTTCCTGTGATAAAAGTTATAAAAGCCTTTTTTTTTTTTTTTTTTTCCCTAGGTAAATCATCTTTACATTAGACTTTGTTACCATTGTGAAATCTTAAAAATAACTTGTTTCATGCTTGGAACATTTAAAGTTGGACCAAACTTAAGACAGCATTTAATTAAATACTTGGATCCTCTTAAACTAAATCTAGAAGAAAAGAAGGTTTTACTTTGATCTGAACAAGAATCAACTGCTAACATACCTGAAACGAGAATGACAGCTGAGTTTATGTGCTTTTCGAAGATGTAGGGTCAATGTATAACTCCAGGAAAAACATTTCTGACAGATATGGCATTTGTATTTCAGAATGTCATCACGCTTGGAAAGAAACAGTAAAGTCATTTAAGACAAGTTCATATATATATACATGTATAAAAAATAAAATACATTCCTTGAAATGGAGCAAAACACACTAGGTAAAAATCTTCTTGAAGCTAACTTCCCAGAAAGTTTAAAATTTGGTGGATTTTAGGAAAAGTTTTAAGGAATCCCAATGTACGTGGAAATTCTCGGGACAGTCTTGAGTACTGCAGATGTCTTCAATAACAGGGTGATACCTAACTTACACTAAACGATATTAGTCTTATAATATAGCGGTGATCATAGCTCAGAAAGTTGAAGAAAGAGGCAACAAAGACACACAAACTATAGCAGTCAAAAATGTCTTTTAATGCTGTGGCCAAAGACTTGCCCGACGGAAAGTGTTGCATGCTTTACAAATTTTGCAGTTTCTCTGGTTTGATGTAATATGTTAGTTCTATGGGGTGCAGTACCAACATAAGGAGAAAGGTGACATTGGATTTTAATCCCTGAAATATTTTGATTTTGCAGATTGAGATTAGCAGGATTAGCATCTAAAGAAGAAGAAGAAAGAGGTTGGCCAAAATTCCAAACTGAGTATGCAACTGCATGCACCTAAAGTCAGCTCTCAAAATCCATAGGTAAGCATGAGTGAAGTATTTGCATAAAGCTTGAAAAAGTTCTAAAACATGTACAAATAAATACCTGATTTGAGGCTAAATGGTATATATCATGCATTCACATGAAACTCAACACACATGAAATTGAAGCTTTAGTCTTGATCACAGCAGTATGTTTTATTCTTCTGTTTAATGTACCTACCACATGTGCTCTCTTGTAGTGCCATCTCAGAGTTTGTACAGTTCGTGAAGTAAAACCACATCCTTCAACATTACAGCTGTAGGCATCTGAATCATTGTGTGTTTCAACATGTTTATGCAGATCATAAGCATTCTTAAAACTAAAAACAAGGTAAAACAAATAACAGATATAATAGTACAGAGGAGTAGTTTTGTGATTAATGTTTAGGACTGTGAGGAACTATTTTTTGGCTCTGACAATGACAAGTGAAAGCAGAACATGTGTAAATCATTTCTCTTCTCTAACTCAATTTTTCCACCTGTGAAAAGGGGATAACACAGACATCTCTTTGATGTGCTCTGAGTTTCATTTTCCATTCCTTCTTTCTTCCCACACATCCATACCATGTCCAAATCTAGCTAATTTTTCCCCAGTCATATTGCCAAACATCATTCTTTCTTCTCTGTTCACATAGAGAAAATTCTTGTCTGTGAGCTAAACACTCACTTCATCCTCTCTGGTCTTCAGGTTCAGTTTATTTCCTTCTGTCCACCCACAATGTGAACACAAAAATACCTGCACATTTGTTCACTTTATCCCACTTCCAACATACAAAGGTTAGACTTATCATCTTCTCCGTTGAAGTTACATATAATTCTACCAATGTTTGTATATGCAACTTAGTCTATCACACCACAAACCAGTTTTCTATTTCACTGCTGCTAACTTTCATATGATGAAAGCAGAAAAGAAACCACTATCAAAAAATCACAGAACAAGACAGCAAAAAGTTTAGTGAGCCAGTGACAGGAGAATCGCTCCAAGGAGAAGACTATGACTCTCCCAGGAAACAGACAGCTAGCATTTAGAATGGCAAAACCCACAGTTTAAGGCACTATTACTACATATCTCATGTTGTCATGATGACCATTTGATAGTACACCTATTCTTGCTGAGAAATTTTACCTTTTAACACATCAGTCCTATTTCTACCAGAAGTTTATGAACTGTGTTTCAACATCTAAAGACATCAATCTGTTAGGGTTTTTTTTTTTTTTTTTTAAGAGTTTGCTATAGCGGCTGAAAACTTTTCCTCTCTTTATCTATCCTTTTCCTATCTATATACTATCCTATATAAAACACCAATTCAATTCTGCAGTTCTGTTTACTTAGCTAAAGCCTCAATCTTCTTACCTGCTCCCACAGAGCTGACAACGGAAAGGCCGTTCGTCACAGTGTCGGAATCTGATATGTGCTCTCAGTGAGGAGACACTTGTGCACGCCATATCACAAAGCGGGCATGCCACACGGGTAACTGCAGAAAGACAGACACTTTCAACTCTCTCTCACAACATCTGCAGGACATTCAGTCTGCTATGGCTTATGACAGGAACATTTATTAAAAACTCTTGTTAAAAGCTCATATTAAATTCACAGACTGTCATATGCACAGATTAAAAAAAAAAAAGAGGAACTAAAAATGGCATGGAGGCATAACAAAGATGGTAGTCAAATAGCAGTCAATCTTATAATGTTTCAAATTACTTTTCAGAAATGAAAGGTAAGGGAAAAAGACGTAGAGGATCATGTTTCACTCTCTAGGCTTTAATAGAAAGGATGATTATCTTCCTGCCTGTGGCACTTTGGGAGGATTCCTAAAAGATGGGATGTTGCCTGAAGGCCTTCTGAGAGGCAAGCCCTGGCAAATCTGCTTCTAGTGTTTAAGGTATTACCACCATAAGCAGGTGGCAGAAGAACTAAGTGTCTGCCCTCCACCTCCCCATTTCACATTCAACTATGTTTTAAGTATAGTAGTGGTAAGTGCTTGCTAAGATGCCAGACTACGAACTGCAAAAGCTGAGGCAGACGGGCAGGTTTATTCTGGTAACTCTGCAGATGGGCAGAACCTCTGGCAGATTGGCAGACAGCTCTGTAACCTTTTAAGCAGAACACATGCTTGCTTGGCTACATATGATGAGTGCAATGGGAGGAGTCGCAATAAAAAAAGTTTAGGATGTAGACAAATCTGATATATATAGTGCTTTGAAACAACACATTTTTTTATAATCTGCCTGATGCTTTACAGTTGACCATTGAAAAGCCTGGAGTTAAAATCTTCGTGTTTTCTCAAAAAAAAAAAAAAAAAAAGTAAATATAATGTATTGTATCTTCTCTGGCATTGCTCCCTGTATAGATATTTTACCTCAAAGTTTATCTTAAATCCAACAAAACCTATTTTCCCCCTGCTTCATGTCGGAAAGAAATCTGAAATAACTTAATCCGTAAAACTACCCTGGTGAAGTTCCACAGTTGCTTGAAATGACAGTAACAAACTATTCACTTTGTTTTTCTGATGTGTAAATGTCTCCAGGCAAGGACTGATCTCAGAATACCTACAGCACGTTACATTTATAGCACAATTTATTTCAGAATAATTTTTTCTGTATAGGGAACCTATTTGAAAGAAAATTTCAATGTTTACACCAGAAAACTATAATGAAATCTGTTGGGTAATAATCTGACTGCACTAACAGATGAGTATGCTGCCAAAATTTTTAAAGAATGCTGAATCATGACTGGGTAAGTAACATAATATGATTTTTAAAGGACTTAGATTATGCCTAAATAGATGGATTTAGGAAGGGATCCCAGAATCCTCATCCAATTTTGCATTCAGCTGCTTCTCCATGGTTTACTGGAACATGACATTGGTTCGTATCAGCCTTGTTTCTAGGTGCAGCCACCATCTGATTTTCCCTGGCAACGAGGACAGAACACATGGTCTGAATTACCGAGGACCTGGAGAGCAGGGCACATTACACAGTCCACCTATGACAAATAACTTATGTACAGCCAGAACAACCAGAAACAAATAGTTCAGTTAGCCATGCCCTTTATTTAAAGTATCAATTCACTTTAATGTGTGTTATACTTTAGTTAAGAGAATCAGCATATTTATATGGCCTCACTAGCTAACAGAAACAAATTCCAACAGATTCCATTTTCTATCCAAAACCATTTTGACACAAAAGAAGAAAATTAATCTAGTAAGCAAGACAAAACAAATATCTCTATTTTCTAATAAAAATATTAAAGTATTTTAGTCAGATCCATGTAAACTGTAAAACCATTTATATATAAATGTAGTCTGCCCTAGTGACACACAGTAAGTACTCAAACAAATATGCAGTTATTAACTATCAAGGTATTGATTTGCAAACAGTGAAGAACTGATTCTCTTCTAGACTAAAAAAGCAGAATTTGCGCTGAGGAGTCTGTACAAAGCTACCTCTATGCTTACACAGCCCAAATGGGCGCCACCCAGCTCTGGCTACACAGCTCAAACATCCTTCCCTATTCCCAAGGTAGAGACTCAGTCACCTCTCAGCCTATTTCCTGAATGTCTGAGAGCATCATCCCAGGTTTCCATGTGCTTAGATGCTTTAGGATTCTTTCCCAGCAAGTCATAGCTGTTGCAGTATAACTTGTGGGAATAATTTGGGGACCTTGGGGAGACTGTGGTTAGGTCAATGAAGGACTACAGCATTTGAATGAGGCTGACTAGGTACTGCAAAGTGAGCAAAGTTGCATCCCAAGCTAAAACACAGCTTGGGCTTTAACCATGACCCTAGTTGTGAAAGCAAGTCAACATGGATTCAAGAATAAGCGTCAACATGGGAAGCTACTGCAGAATAGAAAAGCTCACACAGAACCCCCTAAGCATTTTTATCGGAAGGCATGAAGAAGTCCATGCTTCAGACCAACAATGACATTTCTGCTTTCTAGCAGCTGTAACCTAGGTGTCTTGTTCTGTATATTAATTTTCTCAGCTGATATGAAGTCACCTTATTAACTCTGTGGTCTATTCAATACTGAATAAGTTAGAGAAAAATATATTTTACTTTTAAAAGCTCTGACTTACCATGTCCCCTTATGTGATCTCGTAGCAGCCTTTCATTGGCAAAGCGCTTGTCACACTTCTGGCAAACAAATATTTGTTCTGAATTTAAACAGAAAATATTTAGTGGCAATTCAAATACTTAATTAAAGGTATATGAGTAAATTACCTATTGCTGCCAATTTGGTGAATAAACTAACGCAACACTGAGACAGTTTGAGTATTTTTTCCATGACCAATACACTTCACACTTTAGTATAGGCTCAGCGAAAACCAGTCGTTTAATTTTAATCTCAAGAGAATAGCAATCTGTTCAAAAAACACTAATAGTTTGAAATTTGAGCTCTTATATCAATAACCTCGAATGTTTCCCTTTGTCAAAATGCACAATTCCTAAACACATTCCAAGCATTTAAAAACAGAGAAAAAAAAGTAAGGCCTCTCCCTTCCTTTTTAGCATACAGGAAAGTATGCCAATTAATATACAGTTTGTTGAAGTAGGGAATGTTCTGATGAAGAAAATACTTTGTTCTCAAAGTAGTTAAATGATCATTATGATTACTTGCAGAGATTTTGTAATCTAAACCTGGTTCTAGTGAAAGTTGTCTCTTCAACAATCAACAGCCTCTCCCACTCGTAGGCAGTTTCACTGTCAGTGGAATGTGCTGCTGTGCACAGAGGGACGGGAGGCAGCGTGATCACAGAATCACAGAATGGTTATGGTTGGAAGGGACCTCTAGAGATCATCTAGTCCAAACCCCTGCTCAAGCAGGGACACCTAGAGCAGGGACACCCAGAGCACATGGCACAGGGTGGCATCCAGGCGGGTTTGGAAGATCTCCAGAGAAGGAGACTCCACAGCCTCTCTGGGCAGCCTGTGCCAGTGCTCTGTCACAGTTCTTCCTCATATGGAGATGGAACTTCCTGTGTTTCAATTTGTACCCATTACTCCTTGTCCTGTTACTGGCCACCACTGAGAAGAGTGTGGTTCCAGTTTGTGGTGAGGCCACAGCTGTCAGGTGAAAAACAGATCTAAGAGTGGTTTTTTTTTTTTTTTTTTTTGCTTTTCCTCATAACACTAATTCATCAGAACTGCCAAGTCAAGAGAACTTCCATGATTTATGAAAACAACCGCTTCACTGAAGTCAACACTGTTGTCAAGCAATTGACTCATATGAAAAATAGCAATATTTATTAAATGTGTATGTGCAAGCTATCATAAAGTATCTTCAATGAAAATCTCTTAAAAGAAAAGTAAATAAATAAATAATAAAGCATATCCACTTACGATCTTCTGAAACTTGTCTCTTTGCATGATCAAAAAATTTAGTATTATTAGAGAACATTCTTCCACAAGTTGGACAAGCCACAACTCTTTCTTGTGTGTGGGTTCTTAAATGATCACATAGCTTGTTCTTTCCTTTAAATACTCCAGAACAGTCTAAACCAAAAACCAAAAACCATGAGCACTTTTTCTTCAGTACAAATAGAAAGGGCTAGTACATAGTTATGGCTTACTGATACATATTTAGGACCCCCAAATTAAGCATTTTCTAAGGAAAAATACCACTAGTGCAAACATTATGTGACATTTAATGTCACAAACGTCTATTTCAAAGTCAAAGATTTTATGTCAGTAATTAGAATTCTTCAAGAAATGCTGGTTATGTGTCCCTCATAAGGAAAAGGAAAAAAAAATCAGTTTGGAATGTGCAGAGGGCATGTTCCGCTCCTTTCCATCCTCATACATCTTTTCTTTGTGTTAACTCCATACATATGTTCATACAGTAGAACTGAGATAGCATCCGTTCCTATCTCTGCTGCCTCTCCATTACAGCACTCCATCAATCTTCACAATCTCAAGAGAAACAGATGAACCAGATGGGGTAGAGATTACATGTTAACTATTACATCTCAAAAAACTCCATTCACTGATCTTTTTTCTAATCTTAAAGTTTTCCATCTCCAGGTATGCATGTATGTAGTGGTTAATCACATGCAATCAGCTATCCACCAAACAATCTTTGCCTGTAAATATATAGGTCCTGAGGAATAGTTTGGTTCTATAGATATCAAACTATCATTAATAGCACCAAAAGAAAGCTCTATTGGTACTCAAGATATAAGGGGAAAATCTCTAGGAGGTTAATGTGTTGTCCTACAGAAAGCTCAACAGCTCTTTTCAGGAGAAACTTCGATAGATCTGAAGGAATACGACACACCATCCCGTAGAAGGGAGCAGCCATGAGTCTCTCATCTACTTAGCAAATAAAAATAATGGCTATGAAGAAAGCATGATTTCTGAAAAGGTGAAATAGCCAAGACCCAATAGAGACTCCTACAAGCCAAGAGGGCTAAATTTAAATCAAGAACAGTAGGTGGGAAAAGGGAAAAGATTCTTTTTGTGGATGATGCATGAAAATGTTAACCAAGTGAATCAAATTCAGTGACACACTGGATACTCTTAGGTCTAAGAAATGAACTGTGTAAATTTATTCATTAAAGAGGATTCACACAGTCCATTTAACTACACGTATTAGAAATTCCTTTTCTCCTGTTCATCAGGGCTTTCTTTCTATCAGATGAGCAGAATTGCAATAATCTTGCTAAACATTCACATCAACTCCAACAAGAATACAGGAATTTTCTGGAAAGAACTCCCGAGCTCCAGACTAACACTAAATGGACAGAGCCCCAGGTTCCTTACCAAAAGACAAAGAAAATCCTAAAATCTCACCTGTGAGGAGGAAACAGGATTATCAATGCCTCCCTCATCTAAATTGCATACAGAATTCTTCTGACCAGGAGAGACCATGGAATAGGGATTATGTCCCATAGAGACCCTGAACCCTCTAGATCAGGAGCTGGAAGATGAATAATTCTTGTGCAATACAAAGGTTTCTGCCTCTGTCCTGTTTTGTGAAGTGTGACAGAACCCTGTGCCTACCAAGAAACTACAGTTGCCTTGACCAGCCTGTAAAGATCTTCCTTTTTGCAACCTCTTCTGCTCCACACACCTAGGGGTTTAGCTGGCTGTGCTCAATGCCTGCTCCAATATGTAATCTGGTATCAGACTTCTGTAAAAACAGAAGCTGTAAAAAAAGGCAATGAGGAGCTTTGTGTGAGGCCTGCCTTTGCGTATCTCATGCTGCCAGACCCAGAAGCTCCAGTTACTTAAGTTGCACTGCACCAGGCCTTGCACAGCTGAGCCTGACCCTAACTTGCTCACTGAACTTCTGACTTGCCCTGGCCTCAGGCCTGCCCTGTTATTGGGATCTCAGCAATCCTGATCAGCACCACCTGGACCTACTCTGCTCTTCTTGTTCGCGTACTGTGGGGCTCTGCTCTGTCTGTGAGATCCCTGCCTGCCTTACTGTCATGCTCTGCTATTTGTCTTCTGTTGCAAAAAGGTCCCCTCCTGCAGTTCCCTCACAAGCCCTAACCAGCTAGCTCAGAGCACTAAACGGTGTGCTGAGAGTCCCAGAGAACACACTGCAGACTGGGGCACATTCTGTTTGGTGTTCCACATCTGTTGCTTCCTCATAGAGAGGATGAGAACTCATTTGGTTTGTTAAGTTTGCCTGAATATTATGACTCTGCATGCTGCTTTTGTGTAATGCCACTCTAAATGATCACAGAATTGTAAGATAGATCCTTTAACACCCAGGACCCATTTTTTTATTCTGTGTTAGGATCTTATACCTTAAAAAGAGGTTTTCTTAGTCCCCCAGTGATAGGAACTTTGGAGTTTCCATAGGCAATCTGCTATATACTTTAAGGAACTCCATTAATAATTTTCATAATGTGTAACTTAAGCATATTACTTACCTTTTACTTATCTTTTACAAGTTTTTATTTCTCTGAGATTACTTATCTTTCCCAGCACAGACATGGAGAACAGATGATTTCTCTGTTCCTAGCAACAGTTTTGTTGTTGCTCTTGTTGAACATACCATATTCCTCTTTCACATTTCATTTTCTCCCATTCTGTTCTTTAGGCTATACCATTAGAATCCTTTCAGCTTTCCTTTCCTTATTTATATTTTCTACAGCTATGATGACGTTGATGTGTATTTTTTTTCATCTAAGGATTACAGAGTTGATGCTGTCAGACCATTGGAGTGAGTTCCCCAGCCAAAAAAAAAATAAATAATAATAATAGGTATGTTGCCTGACCTGGAGAAGGGAAGGGAACAAAACAATGTCACTTTGCTTCCACTGATTGTAATCTGCCATCATTTCAGTGAATATCCAAAAGTTACTCTAACCTATGAATTGAGAACTCTCACACCTGGGGGGATTCACAAAGACCAGTCAGATCAAGCTAGGACTTTGCCAACACCTATCACAAGACACAGAAAGCCTACATATTTAAAAGTAAACTCTGAATTCATCTCTTTCAGAACCAGACTCCAACAGACTAATTATGTTCTGCAGGAAGTCTTTTCTGCTTGAGAGGTTCTGTCCATACACTTTGTTGTTCTGAAACTGACTGACATGCAGCTCAAATTGCAGTCCATACTTTAGCCCTTAGTCAAAATAAAGGCACTTGCTATGAAAGACTGCCAGAGGAATGTGGCTTCTACAACAGAGCCAAAGGCACAACATCAGCTTTGATGAAGCAGTGACAATAATTGTTAACACCAAGTAGCGAGCACTTGGTCACAGAGTGCATAAAAATGCTCTTTCTTACCACAGAGCTGAGAGAAACGGCAATGGAAATAGCTGTGATTCCCTTGATATGAAAGGAATACACAAGGGAAAGCAGAGTTAGTTCACCATCAATGGCTGCTGTGAGGGAAACATCCTTGGTCTTGAGTGGTAGAACACAAATGAAAAATCTGTCTGAACAGGCGTGATGATACACTATCATCCAAAGGCAGAATTATGAAGATACCTGATCCTGTTCAGTACTGACATTCCTCAGTATTTTATCTAGATGGAAAAATATCTGGGGAAGTTATTTCATGTGCTCCTGCACTATACAGCACTAAATGAATTCTATGCGAAACACTGCAGTGAAATGCTTTTTCAGACTGAAGTTTAGTGTGTGAACTACCTTTCCAGTGACAATAAACAACTTTCTTCTGATCTGTAATAGTTTCTTTCTCAGTACTGTTGGCATGAATAGCGACGTGTTGATAAAACCACTCTGGGTTATTGAAGGTTACCTAAAAACAAAACAGATGCATGGAGAAACAAGATAGTTTGGGCAAGAAGTCAACTGTCAGAAAAAAAAAAAAAAAAAAAAAAGGAATTAAAAGAAGTGCTTTTAAACACCAGTGAATATTGAGTAATATTTAATTAACTGACCTCAACTCAGAAAATTGCATCCTTTACAAAAATATGGTAGCTTCTGCAGTCAATTCTACACAAATCAGGTCCTGAATTTAGACTCACCATCTAGTTGTTTAGAAGTCTGTCTAGACCAATCCAGTGAATGCTACTCATTCTTTGGGTCAGGGGAAGAGTGCCTATAAATGTATTTCTTCTGATTATTGCTTTCACAGACTTCTACCTTCCTCCCTCCCTTTATTTGTACCTTTTTCTGTTCACCCAGATGTGTATGAGGGCATCACAGATAATCTAATAGAAATGGGAAGGCTGCACAATGACAAGACTGAATTTTGTGTCACGGATACAACACTCTAGTACAAGAGAGACTAAACCTTAATTAGCCTCTTCATGACTCCACAAAAATCTACACCTGCAGAGTGCAAACAGACGGCACACTGAACCCTCTCCAAGCAACTGCTGGTGTCACTCATCTGCAAGCTGGCATCAGTGGCAATTTGAAGTACTCCTCTTGCTTCCCAGTAATTTAGCCACTTCAGCCACCTCCTCCGCTGCACCAGCATAAGTACTTGTAAGGCTACACAATGAACTGAGACAGGGAATTGATCTGGCTTTTAACAGAATCAAAACACTGGAGAGGGAAAGTGGAAACAAATGCAACTCCTGAAGCTGATACTGCAACTGAAGATAATGTACAGCTGATTCAAATTTGAACTTTTTTTTTAAGGAAATCATATAACTGAAAAAAAAAAGGTATTTCTTTAGTATTATCTGTGTTTGATCACTCAAATCCTAGTATACTTGGAGAATGGATTAAACTAAGCTCCTAAGAAGCATTCCTTCTGCAGAACAGAGTATTCACAAGAGGAACTAATACAAACTGCTGCCTTTTAAATTAATATTCCAGTGTATTTCACAACAGCTCCCTGGGGAAGACAAGCCCTTATTTCCTCTGAAGGGCTTGAAATGTGATCTGAGAAATCTGAGGTCTTGCGTATATAAAAACATGGAGGCATATTAAGGTGAATCAACTAAAGGTATTGAGCTAGACGATGATCGAAAGCCTCTTCACTCCTTAATGAGAGCAGGCATGTGGGGGTTAAACACACTTTAATGTAAGGTTGCCATCTCTGAAAGTGTTTTGCTTTAACTTTCTTTATACATCCTTTATACATAAATAGAGGTTTTGGAGGTTGTTGCCAGAGCTGGTAACCTCAGCTTTGCAGAGACCGAATCTGACACAGTAGGAGGCACCACAAGACTCAGCAAGGCAACAGGGGTGATTTTCAAAGAGAATTATATTCATAACTGTGGGAACATATTTGCAGGAGGGTGGGAAAGGTAAGCAGTTTTCCCTGCCCTCAAAGTTCTTCTCTCTCACTGTGCCCTACCCCACCTTTTGGGTCTAGACTAGCCTGCCTAATGAGTTGGGAAACATTCTTTTATTTAATAAAATTCATAACATGGGTTTGAACTTGAAAAAACATGTATAAAAATAATTTAGCAAAATACTACAGACTAAAGGTTTCTAAAAGCCAAAACTGCCCACTTGCATAAATGAAAAAATGGAACATGAAATCAATTAATGTGAAGATTTTTCTTTTTTAAGCATGTTTTCGAAGACTGTGTTTACTGTCAAACAAAGTTAAATCAAACTTTGGAAAGTTTGGAAGATTAATTTGCTATTTAATTTAGTTTTAAATAAATTGACCAACATAGCAATATGCAAGTCAGGGCTATTCAGTATATATTAAGAAGTATTAATAAATTAAAACATAATTATTATAAGAAACATGACATCCATAAGGTATAAAACGTAATCAGAATATCATAATTTATGGATTGTTTGTGTAGTGTCATTAACAAATGTTAAATAATGCTCTCTATTATATGCTTGGGCTTTTAACTTTAAAACAAGAGGACATGGAACATCCATACTTAATCCCACACTGAATAAAAGACTCTATTCACAGAAATAAGAGTTTCTGACAGATTGACTCAACAGGAGATATTATCTCTCCATCCAAACATCCATCTCAAGATTTTTGTCATTTCTTACTTGACTTAAGGAAAAAAAAAAAAGAGAGAGAGATCATAGTAAGTGTAGATATTTCAAATTCACAACCAAAAGAGATAAATGAGATACCTAAGGTAAGTACCTCCTAATCTGCATGTTATTCCTGGACAGAACGTATGCTGTAGTATAAACAATCTATTAACTGAAACATTAAGTATTAAAAGGAAACTAGAAATATCTAGATCTAGCAAGGGAAAAGTTAGCAAAACATAGCCTGTTACCACCATCACAGCACAAAAAAATAAAATAATTAATAATTTCAGTGTATTTATTCAAACACTACATGGATTCCAATTTAGCAGTGAGATGTGAAGCTCCCCCAGTTTGACATTCCCTGACATGGAAATATTTTCATTCTTGCAAGCATTTGTTCTTAATCTCAACTGGAATGGTTTATATCATAAATTAATTTTACCGCACATTTAATATGAAAATGTCATAAAAGAAATATAGGAAGTAAGATGATAACCCGTGCATCTCTGAAAGGTCTAGAGACACAGAAGTAAAAAGGATGAAAGGCCTTTCATAAATATTGCTTTTTCAAAACTTTTAATTCACAGTCCAGTATTACTAAAATTACTAAATATGTTTGTCCATAAGAAGTGTGTAAAATGCTTGAATTTAAGTGTTTTCTCTGTTTTCCCCATAACAACTTTTGTTTCAGTTGGATTCTTCTTGAATATCATTTTATTTTGTTTTCAGTTGTATCATTTTGTATTAAGTCAACTCAAACCGAAAACACACATAACACATAAAAATAATAATAATGTAAATCAGACAATGTGATGGTGACAATGTCTCTCCTTTTAGAGAAGGAAGTGGTGAAGGAAGGTAATCTGAGATCTATCTTGTTCAATGGTTAAACAAAAAAAGATGGCATGAAAATGCCCCCAACGAGTTATCAGTCTTGTGGATGCAAAGATTATACTCTCTGGTCATTAAAAAAAATCAACAAAAAAAAAACCCCAAAACAAAAACAGAATTTCTATGGCCAAAAGTGAGAGATAAAGCATTTCCTTATAATGTCATATTAATATGACCCTACTTTGACCAGGAAAGAAGATCTCCAAGAAGGAGAAAGCAATTTATATAGGCAGTGCTAACATTGGCAAAAACATAGCAATTTGTAATCATCTTGGCTCATTTGATACAGAAATAGCAATGTTGAAATTGAGTGAATAATTATTTCTTTTTTTTCTTTCGTTTTTCTTTTCCCAGTACAGGCCACCAAAAAGTGGTCAGGATACAAATCATTTGAAACTAATCTTGGCCATCTTTGAACACAAGGCTTAAGGATGAATGCTTTATTGCAAATATCCGATATCTCCCTGTGCCAGAAAACAAACAAACAAACAAACAAAAATCCAACTGCTGAGGGAAATATCCAATATTCGGTCACTTTTCCTTGAATAAATAATAGACCTCTCTGGACCTTCTCTATTAAATACCAAGTTTGCATGCATGCTATTAGAATACAATAAAAGTCTCTTTGTGGAAAAGATCACTGTAGTCACCACAAAGCACAGGAAAACTTGAATTCAAGGTCACACGTGTTATGCAAATATGTGTTTACATTTGGTGAAGGCTACCATAATGATTAACATCTCTTAGTTATGAAGATAGTGAGAAACACTGTTTAAAGGTAAGCAAAATTTCCCAGTAGTGAGACTTCCCTATTTCCACATGCCAAAGCTAAGGAATGCTAAGGTAAAGTTGCAGGGGTGGGAAAGAAAAACGACAACAACAAACTATTCATTTCTTGCCATTTTTCACTTACATCACAGTTCTCCCAATGGCAAACAAACTCCTCTGGGGTCCTCAGTAACTGGTGCTGGAGATGGTTGTTCTGCAAACATGCTGGCAAATCGTGGTGCAGAGCTCGTAACTGAGAGCCTATGACTTTCAGCTTGGTGTGGTAACTGTGAAAATTGACATGAATTATCAGCTCCCTGGGATCTCTTGCCAAAAAGTCACAACTTCTCCACCAACACTGATAGTGCTCTAAACAAAAGAGAGAAAGAACATTTTATATAACTGCATGAAATCAGGAACTGTGTGCCACAACAGGACAGCCACCAATAGCCAATTAGTACTTAACATGTCAAAACCTCATTATCTGTAAGTAACCCTAGCAGAGAAACTGAGAGAATTGCTATCATCTACTGATAATGCAATAGGTAAGGCTTTCAAATCTCAAAAGCAAAAATATTTTCAATGGTTAAGTACTTAAAGTACTCAATACTAGCATACATAAGAGCTTGAAAGAGTACTTTTTGCAGAAAGATAATTCATAGATTCAACAAGAATATTTGGTAAAAAATAGTATTTTTCCTAGGTTTACACTATGACACTCTCTAGGTTAGGTCACGGAGACGTTGTTCATGTTGGTCTAAATCTATTTTTTTCGCCTTTAATTAAAACTCATTCACCTATAATTAAAATGTCTACACCTGTAATTACACTTGATTATAGTGTTAAGAATAAAGAGCAGGATACACAAGAGCCAAAACAGCTATATTAAAAAGACTGGTACATTATTGCTATTACATCCACAGAGACTGCCTATAATTTTCTGCAGAATAGATTTTTTTTGTTTTCCTTTTAAGTACCTTAAAGCCTATTAGATGCAAAGTATAACACCAGGCATGAAGCATTCGGTATACATATGCAAGTAAGGCAGTTACTGCACAAAGAGTAAAAGTTTCTGCTTCCTAAAGGTTCCTACAACTGCTGCTTTAAACTTCAACTCCTTAAGCACCTGATCACCTTCCTTAAAAGGGAAGAACTCTCACTTTCAAAAATGATTTTCTAAAATTTGCTTTAGAAAATTACACCTACGTAGACCCTAATCTCATGTAAAAAGCTCAAAAGCTCTCATTAAAATTCTTATTACATCACCTCTAACATCTTCATTTTAGTAATACCTATCAACAGAAACAAAAATCAAGGACAATCAGATGCAAAACAGAAAGCAAATATAAGCCCTTATCTGAGGCCTTCATGTATGTGGGCCTGGAAAAACCTAAGACAATCTGCAGTGTAGACAAAACTGCAGTCACTATCATAACCTGTATTAGGAAGTAATCTTCAAAACTGCAATATAATCTCTGTGACACATGAGACATAAATGACCTGCTTTTTCCAGAGGATGCTGTAGATACTCTTTCAAGTGTTCCACCATGTGATTACAAAATTCCTCCATGCCTTTTCCTACAAAGAAGCATTCTTCCCATTCGCATGGTAATATCAATTCAGAGTTCTTAAATTTGCTTCCAGGGGCCATTGCCTAAAATCTTTAAAAGTACAGGGAAGTTTTAGTTATCATATTAGATCTCTGTAATTTCCTAAAAAAAAAAAAAAAAAAAAACCAGTTAAGATCACAGGCTCCTGTGTCACATGAACTTTTTATTTATTTATTTATTAATACACTAAGTCCATGTTTTGCAAACTTTTACACTTTGGCAGAACTCACAAGTTGCAACATTTTCATGACAGTTGCACAGTAAGAGTTCTGTGATCACCATCCCAAACGCATACAGAGGGTACATTTGTTACAATTTAAACCTAGGGCAGGACTGTAAAACCTCTTTCCACATAGAAAACCAAAGCATCATTACTGCAAGACTACAGTTATTAATCTGACATTAGCACATGTTCCCACTGAACATGGGGTATTTTCCTCGCAATTTGGGTAGATAAGTAGGCAGGAAATTTTGTTACGAACTATCGGCCTGTTCTCAGCTGTTTCCCCCCGCCTCGCTCTTCTTCCTTACCTTACCACTTTCAAGGATCTGCCACTTCAGCTCCTTACCATTACCAGCTTGCACTATTGTCAGTAATGTATATTAATTTAAAAAATTTAAACAGCCTCCAAGTCGAAAAGATGATGGATCACCATCAGCAGCCGACTCTACAAAGAGGATGGTAAAAGCAACTGGGAGGAGGTTCGTATTTTTGTCATCAACACATACAGATCTCAAAGACAAACTCTGTCCAATAGCCTAAAGCACCACTATGAAAGTACGGCTGCGTCTTCCCTAGTGCTTTTACTGATTCTGTTAATTACAAGTCAGGCACTGACATAACACTTCTTACAAAAATAATGTGCAAACGGGAATGCAAGCAACTCAAGTGGCCAAACTTCTGTACTTAGCAAAAAAGCTATCTAGGCTAGCAAAAATACTGCGCTAGGATGCAATCTCCCACCAAACAGGTTAACTACCGGAAAGTTCTAGAAGAACTGGGCATTTTACACAGCAAGCGGTACTTTCCTCACCTTGTAATAGCTCAATCTAAGCTGCTGTAACTGACTGCTTTATTCTGCCAGCCCCTTTTTATTACCCTCAAGTAAGAAACACAGGCACCCCTGAAGGCATGTTGCGAAGTGAGGAGAGTACCAGTTACGCCACATGTCACTCACTGCTCTGGAGTTTATTAAAGTTATTCCAAATAATCTGTTAATACTGCCGTAAAAGTAAAGCATCCCGAGTTATATACATCCCTCCCGTGCCCTCCCAAGGCAGCTAAGAGCCCCTCTCCCCCTGGTCCTCGTGCGCCATGCCTCAACGGCCAACAGCCGCGCCCCTCCCCGCGCGCGCCCTACCTCAACGGCCAACGGTCGCACCTCCGCGCCCAACGGCTGCTTCCTGCCGCAGCCACTCTAACGGCTCTAACACCACCTCCCACTAACGGCCCCCGCGGTCCCCCTCACCACTGGGCACCCCTCAGGGCGCTGCTCTCTCAGCCTATTTTGGTTTCCTCGCAAATAGGGATGTTTGAATATCCTTCGCACCAAACACGAGCGCCTTTAAAGGTGGGAGTGTATAAACTGCAACTAGAATTGGTGATTTCTTGCAAGCGTTGACTGACTCCAGCAAGTTCTTGCTCTGCCTCAGCTGCCCTTAAAACTGCCCTGCATTTTGAGTGAAATGCCCACACTTAAGCAAAAGGACATTTTTTTTTCTTTCTTCAGTGGGTGGACTCAGAAATATTAGCTGTACTGCGAGAAGACAAAGTTTTTAATTCAGAAGGAAATATGTATGCTATATAATTAGCACAGCAGCTGCCCCTTTACTAACCAGAGCTCTCCAGGGTGAGTGGATTACTTTAAAGCAACAGCAGTGAATAAAGCATTTTCCTCCAAGAGCTTTATGCCATAGGAACACCTCCTGTCTCTATTCAACCCACTTCTTACTTCAATAACCACACGAGTATATTATGCCTGGAGGAAAATTTACTGCATGTTGGGATTTGCATGTATTTCATGGGAAAAGAAAAAAAAAAGAAGTGGAAAAGGGAGGAGAGTGAATGAGAAGTAGATGCATTTGCCTTCAGGACAAAGTTTCTCATTTTTCTCTTCGATTGTGCAACTGAAGCTCTTCTGCATCTTTGTAAACTGTGCTTTGTCACTGATTCCGTGAGCTTTTCAGCAGAAAACATCTTGTCTGCCTCAGAATAGACTTTGCAGGGGGGCAAGAAAGAACTATTCTTTACCCCCTTCCCTAGCCCCACCTCTGTCCAGACTCCTGCAACCGCTCTACCTATGATAATGTTGAAAACTGGTGCTGAATTCGGTCTAACTCCAGCCCTTGGGCACAAATGTTACTGGTACATCAGACATAGGTATCTATTCCTTTGGGAGCTCTGACTAGTGTCGGACATAGGCCTGGGTGCAGAAAGAAGGGAAGTTTGTTTATTTCTTAACCCACAACCCAGTCTGTCTAACTGATTTAGAGCAGTTCTTATCTCTTTTTGTTTGGCACAGAAAGGAATGAGGGTTTGAACTCATCTACCCTTTCCTTTGAATGAGCTGGCTGGATTTCTTTTTTTTTTTGTGTGTGTGTGTGTGTGTGTGTGTGTTTTGGTTGCAAAGAGCCCCTGTTTCTTCTAGTCCTTTCGTTCAGCGACACTCCCGTGTCAGACTCGCACAGCCAGCACAGGTGCAATAGTCTATCCCGTGTGCCAAAAAGGACATTCACCTCTTGGGAAAATGCTGCCCATGAGTGTGCTTTAGCCCTTTCCAAAAAAGTGATGAAATGTGGATCTGCTTCACTTCCTTATCGTATGAGCATCTTGAGCTTTGGTTTCTGCATGTTGCTGCATATAACACTCTAAGCTTTGTTTTAGCTTTGAATTTAATTTCTGGTAAACTAAACATACATGAGCACTTTCCCCTGCACAAGTAGCAGGATATAGCTTCTACCAGAAAAAAAAAAAAAAAAAAGAAAAAAGAAAACATCTGAACATAATTACCATTTAATATTCAGTTAACATCACATTTATCATATAGTTCTGCACAGCAGGCCAAGGATGTGTTCCTTCTGTGCCTTAAGTTCTTTATTGCCTCTTAGCACTCAGGTCCCTCCTTCTCCTTAGTTTTGAATCTGTTTTCTAGAGTTCACTGAACATGAGACCTAGGAGTCTCAGGGAAACTCGTGTTCCTTTCAAGTTCTGTGAAAATAACCAGCTGTGTAGGGAAGAGATGCTAAAGCAAGCACAAGGTACATGGAGAAGGCTGGCAGAACCTGGCTGTTACCTGGTGTCATTAAGGACACCTCACTCCTCAGTCCGTACAGAAGTAGCAGCAGAGCAGCCAGAACAGGGGCTATCTCTTTCCTTGCACTACTGTCATGGCAAGAACATGTGTGGGTAGAATGGTGGAAATCTGTAGAAAATTAGCATTATTAGTCCTCCTAAATTTAACTCCTGATTTTGCCATTGCTGTACTTTTTTTTTTTTTTTTTTTTTTGGTAGCAATTTACATTTTGTTACCTTTACCAAACACCTTGAATATTTCTTAGAATCAAACTCTAGGCAGAAATAAAAAGTACACTCAGTTAACAGCAAGGGAGACATTAGAAATGAAAGACTGCTTTAGATGGAATAAATGTGAAAATGCAGTATTTTTAATACTGGCTTTTGGCATCGGCTGCTCTACCGCTATTACAACTGTAGAATAATCAGTTTTTCAAAAGTTGTGGTGATTAACCAGGCACTGTATCAGCTCAGAACAGCTCATGGGATAGAAAAGCAGCAACGTGACACTATGAATATTGATGCAATCCTGGCTCTAGGAGGTAGCCTGAAGGCTCTTGGACAGTTCTCAAATCTCCTGCCATAATCCAAGGATACACTTTTTATCAATCACTTTCACCTTAGCTATTAGGAATTTAAGTTTAGCAACAGTGAGTTTGCACTGTTAGGAAAATGAACCCAAGTGTCAATCTTCGGGCTGCATTAAAATGCTGTGTGTGCTCTACTGTGCAAGCGGTGCCTGTGCAGAACAGCACTTCTGCACGCAGCTTGGGGGAAAGGAATCCAGAGCGACTCTCTCAAAGTGCTAGTGGCAAGAAGCATGTTTCCAAACCACGGTTAGCCTGCAGGATGAAGTACACATAGCTTTCCAGAGTTCCAACAAACTCTTCACGGTGTCTGGCCACAGGCTGTGCAAATGTGGCAGTGACATCTCAGTGCCCAAGAAACGCTCATACCTGTTGAGGACAAACAAGATGGAAACGTGTTTTTTTTCCCTCCTCTACTTGCCAACACGACACTCTGGATTTGCTGTACAGCAAAAGCCTTTGTATGAATACAAACCTTAACTAATCTCACAGGGGAAGTCACTTGGCTGTCCAGGCTCAGTCCACAAAATCCTCGGAGCTTTGCTGTGAATGCAGCAGCTTAGGCCAACACACTGACAACCACCATAAATGCTCGTGACAAAAAATATAAATGGTTAAGGATTTTCCAGCAGTTATGCCCACATCCATAATAAATGTAAGGCCAAAAGTAAATACAAGGAGTGACATTATTATTGTAAATAGCACCAAGGAAATATTACTGAATTACAAGGTAATATTTCTGAACAAGAATTCACAAAACAATACTAACAAAGGTGTTTATACACTTCAGGTAATACTTGTAGTTTTTATACAGTTGTCTTTTGGATGGATAGATTTTTTTCCATTACTTGTCAGGATGAAAAATTCAGACATCTTTATGTGCAACAAAGAACAGTATATCATCCCAACAAACTGACAGAAAATACAGTCCTGGAAATAAACTCAGCTATTATCTAGTTGTTAACTTCAAACAAATTCTGGATCAATAAAAAGGTACTGCAACTTTGTTGTTCAGATAGCTAGAAAACTGATTCAAGTTTCTGCCAAAATACATTTTTTGTATTGATGCATCTCAAAAGTGTAAATTTTATACAGCACAGTGGCACTTGAGAATAGGTTTTCCTGAGAGAACTCAACATTAACCATAGCCAAGGAAGATTTCATCTCTTCTGCAGTTATTGTACACATCAGCAGCCTATTTCATAAATATTTTAGAATGTTACCCCATATTTCTGTATATGGTGAGATGCAGAAATTCTCATTAACTATTACACTTACTGCCTTTAAAGCAAATCTATGTAACATGAAAGAAAAAAAAAAATCTAATACAGTAACTCATGACTAGAAAAGAATAGTAATGCTAGTAGAGAAAGGGTCCTGCACCTTGTTGCTCCTTTAAGAGCCCATGTGCCATAGACAGCATTCAGTTAGGGATGGAACATGACCCATCATCACTCCTTTGTCACAAAATAATGCCACGATTTGTTATTGAACAGTGGTTACACAAAATACCCATAACATTCCTGAAAGCAGTATTCTTCATATCCTATAGCTAGGAACAAACTGACAATGGAAATTTGGATTCCACATCCCCTAGATATTTTTATTTGTTGTGCAATTTGAAACAGCATCAGTGTAACTTTGGTATTCATCTGAGAAAGGCTTAGTTGGGAGCATGGTTGGCATTCACTGGTTATCCAAAGTAAGGTTTATCTGAAGAGAAATCCATTTCCAACTTCTCCAAAAATATTATTTGTTCTGAAATTCTTCCATGTTGCAGCAGAGTTGCAGGACAGAGTTTTCTCTCTTAAGGATGTTCATAACTGTAGTAACAGTAGTATCAGACTGAGAAGAAATAAGATGCTATAGTGATGGTTGCAGGGAAAGTCAAGATAGTTTTTAAATGGAACCTTTTATTTATTTTCTTATTTATTTTGATTCAGTGTTTCAAAATGGTTCAGTGAAAGCCTTTTCCCATGATTATGACTGTTCTCTCCGAAGCAGAATTACCACTTAGGACTTTGGGGATACTTAAAGACCGAATAGAGACATTTGTTATGCGATCACCAACATGCAAGCATTTATTTTCTCATCACTCCTATTTTGATCAGTTATAATCAATCATAGGTGAGATGCTACCTAGCCCGAATGCGATTATGGAGGCTAGTGAGAGCTGGAAGGATTCTAGCTAGCTGGCCAAAAGAGTGTAGGGAACCAGGGGATGACATTTGGTTTTGCACAGTTGGAGCAGTCTCGATGATGAATTTTAACCTGTGTACAGATTCTTACCAACTAGTCATGCAATTACATGTTAAAAAGAGTCAGCCTGATTCAATGTATCATGAACAATGTTAGTGATCGATCATCAGCAGTGTTAACACAGAGCAGATATACTCACTCTGCACTTAACACATAAACATCTTTTCCCCCCATTTAAGAAGCTTAGGTTTTCATTACCATTTACATATGCATCTAAAGAAGAAACTGATCTTCTGGAAAGGCTATAGGCAGCACTATAGCCAGCCCTGTGTGTATGTGTATAAATACACATATTCTTTAGATGCTAACTACCTTTTACTTACTGCAATAGCTTGATTTAAATTACTTTCCTTTCTCCTGACTTTTTGAGATCAGAGATTTAAGATCTCTGGCAGAAGAGAATGTGCACCTTTACCATTTAGGCACCGAGTGCAGTGAAAGAAAGTTTAAAATACATAAATAGTAGATATTATAAATAAAACACAGCATCCTCTTGTCCAGTGGTTGTGACCAGAAGGGAAAGTACTTGGTCAAGGAGAGTCGAGGAGAAGCTCACTTGGCCTAAGCCAATGGTGAAATATCCCTTGTGATAAAGGGGCACAGATCTACTTCTGAGGAGAGTGGGAGGTTTAAAAAAGTTACAGAATTTCACACTAATGTAGGGAGGAAGCCAGAAGGGGTTGAGGAATAAGAGAGGTCTTTCTTTTTCCACAATGGTGATATTTTTTCCTTCTGATGTGGCCTTATCCCTCACATACCCATGGGCTGTGGACTTGCTGACATTTACAAAAAAGTATTTCCGCTCCTCCGAAACAAAACCTGTCCCCAGAAACCCCTTTTCCGTACATGTCTTGTTGCAATCAGGCTTTACACAGAGCCTAACATAGCGGGTCCTTAGACTGTGGAAAATCATGGGAGTATATGATTAATTATCCAGACTTTTATACTTCACAAAGATTTGCTGTAGAGGCTATAAGGCATCCATTAGGGATCAGGTAGACAATGTTAATGCAGCCTTTCAAAGCTGAACTAACTCCTAGTCATATTTCTGTTCATATATCTGTTAAGAGTATCTTCATTGATATGAAAGGCACAGAAAGGATTTTCACAACCATCATTCCGTCTTCGCTGCCAAACACAGCAGCTGCTTCATCATCAGAGGAAATCTTTAGCTTGATTCTGTGGCTGTTTCCTACCTCAAAGAAACTTGTTCTTCAGCAACAGCTGGTAGAGCGGATTTGCCTTTCACACTGCTATGTAGCATTTTTAAACTTTGCTCCTTTTGGATATCAGGTGCTTTTCTCTTTATGGGATGGATATTGTCTTCTTGACATGCAAGAGTTCAAATTGCACATCAGTGCATGGAGAATGGAATGACAGTTGTCTAGCAGCAGTAATGCATTTCACCAAACCCATTACCGATATTCCCACCTCTCATGCAAACCTTGTCCATTGTGCACTAATGCACACTGCCTCCCTGTGGCAGGACACACCTCAGGAACGCTTTTTTTCTGCCTTGTGTTTCATACAGTCTGTGTGTGGCTAAGGATTTCAGAAATAGCAGCAGCAGAATGCACACACTATTTCTGCAAGAAATAGCAATATGGAGATGAAAAAACAAAATGGATCACAATGGCAACAGTGTTCTTTACACAAATATTCACCAGGAACACACAGTAACATACAAAGGCTATATATGTATATGTAAAAATGCTTTCTCAAATGTTTATTACACAATGAAAGACTAATTGATAAAAATTCACATTCTGAACTTGATCAAAAGGGACTGATTGCTCTCCAAGCCTATTAGCTAAAAGCAATATTGAAAGAGCAGTTTTGAAAAAATTACATAAAATTGTATCACATCCTGGTTTCACTTCTTGACTGTTTTAAATCAAACTCAAGACAACCATTAAAGTTGCTTTAGCAGTAGACCGGCTATCTGATTCACGTACTAACACTGTGTTACAGGTACAGGCTTTTTCCCATCACTAAAATGGACAGTTTGTGAAATTGGGTACATTTTCTTCCACATCACGCTCATCCCCACCCCCAAGCCCCAACCTCCACCTACTTCACCAATGTTGTTAGATACAAGACCTAAAGAAGAAATAACAAGAACATTATTGTTTTGCCCATTTGTGTCTTTACATTTCAGTCTCTGCAAGGTGACTGCAAGTGCATTCCAGCTCACTGTGAACAAGGTCTCGAAATTTAATTTCCAGACTGGAAAGAAGTGACATGCTATGGCTGAGAAGGTTTTGTAAATCATCACTGCCTTATCATTTAGGATTCCTCTGCTTTGGTTGAGATGTATGGCAATGCTCCTGTCATAGCTTAATCTTACTGCACAAAACACAGAGTGCAAGGGGGTGCTAAATTTAGGGTGAGATGCTGATTTTTACCTTTTTTTTTCTTCTTTCTTGAAAGACAGTGCAATGTCTAAAGACAATGTGAGAATCTCAAGATTAGAGTGTTGCAGGGTGCTCTACCAATTTTAGCTTACATTTCATTGTATAAACATTTTCACATCATTGTTTGGTATCCAGCAAACAATCCTATTAGAAATTTTCCAAATGTTTGTGTGTTTTGTCTTTAAGTACTGTTCATTCCATTTTTTTTCAAGTATAAATTAGTAGCTATACATCTGTTGCTGCTCTGTTTGAACCTGCTGCTGTCCTGACTGTTGTTGCGTCGGCTGCGCCTGGGGCTGCAAGACATCGGTTTGAGGCACTGCCCTCCACGTCAGAGGATGCTGTTCTGTTATCTGGTTCCCCAGAGGAGCAATGGAGTTCACCAAGGTGGTGAGATTTATAAAATGGGCCACAGACTGTGGGTTGGTGGCCTCCGGCTGTGGCTGGATCTGAATGTCATTTTGGCGGTTGTGCAGCATAGCAGAGCCACTGACAGTGTCGAACGTCACAGTGAGAATCGAGTTGTCCAGCTGTAGCTGGCGCTCGGGGGCGGTCAGGTGGCCCACAGCCACCGGCTGCAGGTTTGTGAACTGGGTCCCAGATGCTGTAGTAATGGGGGTAACAGTAATGTTTGTCAGCCCAACGGAGCTGGAAGGGGCTGTAACATTTGGATCACCGAGGGTCACGACCACCTGAGGGAGAAAAATGAAACAGAAAAGTAACCTTGGCCTTGTATCTTGTGATTGTCTCCCAGATAAACAGCATCAAGACAAATCAGCTGAGGTCTCATGAGTTCCAGTCTTGCTACTGCTAGTGAAAGAAACCATGAGGATTGAGGAGACATAAAAAACTTGGGCTGTAAAAACATCCAAGTATAAAAAGTAAGAAGGTAATAGGGGAGAGGTGGGTGTAACATTCAAAGCAATCAGCTAAATTAACCTTCACGCTTGTAGTTACAGTTTCAGCCACGTATCTGCTAAGTAAGCAGAGGGTAACACCAAAGGAGTTTACTGGGACTGACCTGACTCCTCGTTCTTCTCTTTTGAAGTGTCTAGCTATCATTGTAGTACCATGACTTTTCACTTGAGCCTTCAATGCTCCTATCATTTTTTTATATTAGGAAAACATCATCTCCTTAGGCAACACATCCTGCCCATTCCCTTTCTACTGGAGCTCACCTGCTGAATACTTTGCACTGCTGAATTAGTCTCATCTCCAACATTTCCTGTGAATTCAGTTTCCTTCTCTGTGTATTCACTGAAGGAAGGGTCCTCAGGCACTTGAGCTTCCTCCTCCTCATCTGGCTTTTGCTTTCGTTTCTGGCTGCGTTTAGAAGCTTTCACCTGTTGTTTACCTTCTGGTAACTCTCCCTGTTCCAAGGCTAATTCCGGCTAGAGAGAAAAATTTCAAAAGAAAATCTCAAGTTATTTTGCTCAGAAAATTTCTGAGCAAAGACATGATCAACTGAACTCAGTTTACTGTTGATTCCCGAGTGAAGAGATGAGCTTTAGCAAAAAACAGATCTGAAGGAATAAGCACACACCGTGTAATTCCCTCTATTTTATCAGTACCTACATTATGCAATAAAACAGATGAACAACTTCGCTCATACCGCTTCCAAGATGGCATAGGTCAGGTTAGGCTGCCTAAACTAAGAGGCACCTTCCTCACTAATCAGCCCATACCCAGTTTGGACGCCGAACAAGAACGTAACCACAGCTCCCCATATCACTACTGTAGTCCCAGGCCCGGGACCCCCAGTCCCCACCCAAATTCTGCAGTGGTGACTTCACCTGAACAATGCCGATGGAGGAGGCGTCAATGGTGGTGGTTTCTGGCAGTTGCTCCAAGTCATCGATCCTCACTGAAAGAACCTAGGGACAAATGGGTAGGAGCCTGGTAAGCTGCAGCAGAGGGGCCACAGACAACCAGAGCAGCAATGCCCCACTAGGCCCTATCACAGGTTCAATGTGTGTGGTTTAACACACATCACCAGCATAATAAATTTAACCACAGCGGTTTCTTTCTAAATAACAATCTACATCTTCTGACATATATTTTTTCCCTTTCTCACTATAATCCAGCAACAAAGTTTAAAGACAAAAGTACTAAAAGACAACTTGTATACTCAAAACAAAACACAACCCTCTGAGAAGTGAAGAATTTTACATGAAACATTTGACAAAAAACTATTATTTTAGCATTTTTGTTTATAAATCTATCAACTGTGTCCCACTCTATTTACAGTAAAATCTATAAAATCTATACATCTCCACTTACCAAAAATGGCAAAAAAAAAAAAAAAATCACTAAACAAAGCTTTTTGTTACCTTCCTTTCCCAGTCATCATACAAAAACTGCAAATAGTTCAAGGAAAAGCAATACTGATAAATGTGTTGTAAAATAAAGCCTCGAAGAGAAAGGTCAAGCCTGTTCCAACTTAAACAAGAAATGCTGAGAGAAAACACAATGGCTATTGAGAAATTTAAGATACAGATGCAACCCCCCTAGGGTTGTACCAAATATGTCTCTAGCCCAGATTCTTCACAGTCAGCATTAATGCTCAGAATAATTCTGTATCATCAGCATATGATTTCTATTCACCCTCCTACTCACTACTTCTTTTAGATCATAGTAATGCATATAACACAAGGAGAAGAAAATAATCAATTGCACTCACTAATAGTTGATAACAAAACAGAAAAAAAACATGACACATCTAGGTTAAAAATAAAGATAGGGATTTACATTATCTCTTCCTAAAAATGAAGTTATCTAATTATGTTTACTACCTGAACTTAACATAATGAAAGGCCTTTTTCACTTAAGTACATGTTTAACAGACACTATTTAAACAGCAAATGGCTTATCCTTGGCCAAAATTAGTTGCAAAAGAATAGGAAAAGAAAAAAAAAAAAGAAGAAGAAAAAGTAATTCCTTTCAAGTTACTAAAGGCCACAGAGTTTAAAAATCTCAGACAACCAAAAGGCCTCGCAGTCTGAAGTCTACCTGCTGTATTAACTCACCTCTGGATGTTTACGCCTCATATGCCGACTCATGGATGCCCTGGTAGAAACCTTTGTCCCACAGAGCTGACAGCTCTGGGCTTCCACCTTATCATGAGTGAGCTGAATGTGCTTTTGGAGCATGTAGTCAGTGACATACTTCTTATCGCACACTGAACATGTCCACTGTTTTCCTACTGGTGGCAGACAGAAATGAAAACCTGTTAGCAACAGCACCTGAAGATGAGTACCGTATTGGCAGCAACTCAAAAAAGGAACTAGTATTACATGATACCTAACACTAGCTCAAGACTAGTAAGACCAAAGCACATCTAGGAACAAAATTAAGTTTCAGTCTTTGGACACTGTTTCTCAGAGGACTTACCTGTATGAATCAGCTTATGAGTCTCCATTGTGTTTCTCTCACTGAAAGTCTTCCCACAGAGCTCACACATGAAATCTTTGATTCCTGTATGAAGAACACATTTACTCAGAGTTTTAATATGCTAAGGCACATGGTACAATTATAAATCTCACATTACTTAAAAAAAAAAAAAAAAAAAAAGAAAGAAAAGTAGAAAAAGACCAGCTTCACCAGCTTTTTTTTTTTTTTTTTTTTTTTAAT
>JAWLRI010000285.1:5511733-5537551 GCA_034781795.1 Crypturellus tataupa
AATCTAAAATTAATTTAAAAAAAAAAAAAAAAAAAAAAAGCTGGTTAAGCTGGACTTTTTCTAATTTTGTTTCTTTTTTTTTTTTTTTTTATCTAAGCCATGCCACTGTATCAAAACATGAATTCCATCAGAAGTTTATGTAGAAAATTAAATTTTATTTTGGGGAACAAGAATTTGAAGGCTAATTTAAGAGAAAAACACTTGACATCTACACTAGACCAAAACAGCCTCCCCCGAAAAACAAGAAAAAAAAATTCTTCAATTGCTTACAAGATGGTCTTTTTTTTTCCTCCTTTTTAAAAAGCAGAATGTGCCCATATATTTTAACAGTGTTCCTCATACTCTCTGACTTAAGAGTTTTTCCAGGAACCATTCAGCTGATTCAATGCAGCTTCTGCACATCTTTGGAGACCTCACCTGTGTGTCTTTTGTAATGTTTCAGCATATTCACTTTCTGTGCAAATTTTCGGTGACATTCCTTGCATTCATATTCTTTAATCCCCTTGTGAAGTTTCATATGGTGCCGAAGTGCATGTTTTGTCTTCATTCCTGTGAGACAAGAAAGCTAAAAGTTCTGTATGACACCTAGTCCACTTCCTTACCTACAGGGAGGAACTCAGGACAATCATGTTCTTTGGAGCCAAGAGCTCTAAGATCATCTCTGTTAGGTGTGCCCAATTACATGTTGTAATAGTGTAGGTAGCAGTGCACATCATCACTGTGATTTTAATTCCAGGCAAAAGCTCTGGAAAACATCGGAATAACCATGGAGGAGGAAGCAAAACAGCAGGGAGAAGCAAAGATAAAACACCACTAGAGATGTCAGACTTACTGCCTTCCAGGAAAACACCAGTTCAGATTTGTCCAAGTTATTATGTAAATAAATAAAAAGTCAAAGGCAATTTAATCTATTTTTTAAGCCTGAAAAGAACTGAGAATTAAAAGAATTCAGTTGTGTTCATTTCTGTGCTGCAAATGTAGAATACAGTCAGACAAACACACTTCAATCTAGCAGAACAGAGCCAAATTTTATTAAAATCAGACTTGTCTTAAAGGGCATAGAACTAACGAGTGGAAAAATAGGAGCAGTTTGTATACTTGTAAGTGTCCTGTTTAACAGAGTTTCTAAAACTCAAAAATATAGTATTTATAGCACTTTAAGGATTTTCTCTACATTAAAGAATAGAATTAGTTTTGATTCACATACATTCATTTGCTATTCAGCATCACGAGTAATGGGAAAAAAGGCACTGGACTTACCTTTGCCACATTCTGCACACAGGTATTCCCTGATGTTATCATGGACTCGCATGTGTTCCTTCAACATGTCTTTTCTAGCAAATGATTTGCCACACTGCTCACAAGCATGACTTTTTACACCTTAAAAATAAATTTAAAAGGCAGCATAAGCAAAGAGTTCTAATGAACAATTGCCCAAAATATGACTCAGCTCTGGCAAATTACAGCACAACAGTTCATCTGCATGGCCAACTACCTCTATCATACATGTTATAGCCCTAAGTGAATTAGGGGATAACAGAAATTGGGAAAAGCTGGGTTTTGTGTGAAAAAAGGGGAAAGGCTGAAGTAGAAAAATGCTGCATAGCACAAAATAATAAAGAGCTGTTAGAAAAGATTTTGTAGTAGCAGTTTTTAGGTTGTGTAAATGTGGCATAGATAAGGATTTGAGGAAGAACACAACATGGAATCAGGATTTTTAGTAGGTGAATCCTGCAATCTAGGCTGTATGTATCCACCAAGTATCTTCCTTAACACCATCTGCTTTAGAAAATGTCTCTGCTCTAAAATCATACAGCATTTATCTTATAGTGTCTTGTGGTAAAAGATGACTTATTTCTTCCCGAAAAAAGGCACTGGAAGCAGAAGTTTCTTTTTAATATAGAGAATGAATAAAGAAACGCAATATTTTTACCTGTATGTATAAGTTTATGTCTTTCCAGATTCCCTATACTGTTAAATATTCTTCCACAGATTTCGCATGGATGGATGTATCTGAAACCAAAGAGACCAAAGTTGGTATTTTTCCCTTGAGATAGAAGTGTTTTCCAGACAGTTCTATTGGTCACTATATTTCATTTGTTAATACAAATTAACAGAAAGGATTCCTTGAAATGTAAGTGCAGTTCAAAAATTAGCCTTAAGAAATTGTTAACCTCACTGCAATGGAACAGCCTGGCATTGCTGTGTACTCACAGCAATGTGTATTTTTTTTCTTTTAAAAAAAAAAAGAGACATTGAGACATTTGCTAAAAATATTGATTTTTATAATAATATTGATATTTTACAATCCCAAACTGTGAGACTTCTGACTAATCATGTATGTTAAGTGAATCTTTAGGTTATATAAAATATGTTTTAAGCTTTTAATATACCTTTTGACACCCATTAGACAATTCCCAACTCTATTTTTGGATAGCCTAGTTCTCTAATAAAACCTTCTCATCAGTCAAACCTATCATCTTACTTCTGCACGTTCGGATCAGGTAGGTTCTCCCGGTGAATGACCATGTGAGCGTGGTAAGTGGCCTTCAAGGCAAAACGCCGATTACAGATGCTGCAGCCATAGCCCTTCTCCTTGTGTACGTCCATGATGTGCTTCAGGTACTCCTTCCCGCGGCCGAAAGTTAACTATGGAATGAACCAATAGTGAATGAAAGGGGAGACAGAGTCCATGGTAAGAAGAAAAGTAGATGTGGCAACACATCTGTGGGAGTTAGAGACAGAAACATCCTATGCATTAAGACACCAAAAGAGTACTGCAAAAGCTAGAGTTGGCCTTCATGAGCACATGAGCACATCCCTACTGATATAAGTTATCTTACTCTGGGACTGCAGTTGCAGATCCTATCTCTGCTCCCTGCTGACAAAGGGCAGATGTGCAGAAGGGAAAGGTGGTCACTCATTTTTGGATAGAGAAGTACTTCTTACACCGCACAGGTAGACACCTCTCTCCTCCTTTAGCTGTCAAAGCAAGGAACCAGAGATTGTATCTTTTGAGTACTAATGGTATTTCTATTTTGCACATTAAGCTTTTGGACTAGCTCTAAAAAACATTGGTATTTCTGCACATTGCAGGGCAGCAATTTCAGCTCAGCAGCTAGTAGTGCTGCAGACACCTGCTCCACCTGGATGGCGCAGCTGTACATGTGTGTCTTTGCTCCTGCATATCAGGGCAGAGTGTGACAACTGTCATGTTTTGCTCCAGTTTTGAAATGAGTTGGAATATTCCTGGCAGCTTGGTGAAAAGCTGCTTTGGGAAGAGAACGAAACAGACGGGGGTGGGGGGGGACAGCGAAGAGAGGGAGAGAGGGAGGGAGGGAGAGAGATCCTGAAAAGCTTAGGAATATGTGAACAGGTATTTTTGGCCAAAAAGAGCCTCCTGATCGCAGCACAGGTTAACACTCATTTTCCACAGCTGTTTCCTTATGCAACTGTTTATCTCACACATACCTACAAAAGCACTAAAAATCTAGCTTCTAAAAAGAGCTTTCTAATTTGAATGGTACAATTCCCCTTATTTAGCAGGATGTGCTTTTATATAGCTCATTTACCATTAAGTATCAGATGTTTAAACTACCACACTGAAAGCAAATGTGCTTAACTGCTATGATACAGTATCTTCTGCTTGCTGACATAAGCCACACTTAACACCAGTTCCTCTTGCAGTAGATGGGGTCTTGTGCACATTTTCAGAACTTGCACTGCAAGTGGACAACAGACAACACCAGAAGACTGAAGTATTATTTTCTCCATTTTAGAGACACTGAGGTAAGACAGGCTAAGGATCTGTGCCACATGAAATATAGATTGTGAAACAGACTCCGATTTCCAGGGGTCAAGTTAGTGGCTTACAGACAAAAATTCCCCTGTCCCACTTCAGTTTGGCCAGTTTTGCTGTTCTCATGGACTGTTCTGGGATCCCACCCACCTCATCACAGTAAACTCCCCCACAGAGGGTACAAAATCCAAATGGGCCTTAAGGATCCCCTTCTTCCTCTTTACTTGAATAAAAAAATTCCACAGCCACATCATGAGAAGTAGAAAGAGATCTCTCTCAACTAACAACTCCATAAAGTACTTCCAATGCTGTCCTATCAGTAACAGAGTAGATCAGGAATAAGCAGTTGTGCTGAACATCAACAGTGGTCTTAATCCTCCAAACTGAGTATCTTCTAGAGCTTAATATCGATCTTCTATCGTTTAATCTTAAACAATATAATTCAAAAGTTCTATAAGAAATTTTATGTATGCATAATTAAAAGCTAAATATAATTAATATAATATAATAATTAAGAGCTAAATATTTCTTTATACTCCTTCCTACAGTTTTGTTTGTGCCCTTGCACACAGGGAAGCATGTGCAAAGGAATCTGCTTAAGTGTTCAGCTCTCATTTTGCAGAATACCAGTTGGTGTCTACAGACGGCATCAGTTGACAGAGCAGATGTTAACAAGCACTGTACAAGAGAGGAGACCCTCAGACTGGCCCTGCCTTTGCTCATTTTAATGTCATTAAAGTTTCATTTCAAAATGTCATTTAAAATTCCTAATAATTTATAGATATTTCTTTCCCTTCCCCCCATCCCAGAATACATTAATTTAGAAGTATTTAAAGCTACCTGGCACCTTTTGCAGCTATACTTGTGAGGCTCAGAATCCGCACTTTCATCAGAGTTGTCATCATTTTCCTCTGATGAGATTCCAATTTTACCAATGAACTCTTCCCTCTGGTGATCATCCATTAGTGCTATGTCCTGTTTGGGTGAGAAAGAAGATTCTGTCTTAATAGATCAAAAATCCAAAGGTAACCCCTTCCCAACTTTTCTGTCATGCAAACTGCCTTGTGATAACAACTACTGTAGCACTGTTTAAAATATTCAGTTCAGGTAAGCTATGAATAAACAAACAGCAACCATTTGTTTAAGCAGACAAAGCTGAAAAGAAGGTGAGCTTTAATGCAAACAGAGACTCAACATTCAACTGGTACAGTATTATGCCAACAGAGGCATCTTTATGGGCATCACTGTGTGATACAACTCCTTGCAATTCCATGTTAACCCAGTTCTATTAAAATAATTTGTGTCTATTATAGCACTATTAATAGTGGTTTTTGACTCAGACCATTTTGATAAAACCATGCTACGGCCTGATGACACAAGCAGATATGTTGTCAGATACAAAAGAATGAATGACAATTGAAATGGAAAAGACTAGGATCAACTTTTATTTTTCTTTAAAGGGAAGAGCGATGGCAGTGATCTCTCAGCGCAGCTAAACTCTAGCTGGAGCAGCACTTCTGTTTCAGCACTGTGTGGAGTGCACAATCACTGCTGTGTTGCCAGTATGAAGACAGGGCCTTATCATTATCCGTATGCTTACTGATTTTTTTTTTTAAGTTTGCCAAGTAACATGCCTTTTCAAATGCATTATTACCTTAAAATGGACATGAATATGATCTCTCAACACATCCACCCTGAAGAATTTACGTCCACAGATTTCACAGGTGTATTTCTTGTCTCCATGAGTTAAAAGGTGTTTATTCATATTGCTCCTACATGAAAAAACCTAAAACAAAAGAAGGAAGGAAGGTCTTTTCATCAAGTCCAATGGGGTTACAATTTTTTAAGAAGTTAGTCAAACATTAGCACAAACCATATTTAATTTCTTCCCCAGTTTGTTCCTTCTAGCCAGAAATACATGGAAGCTCCTGTACTCCAGTCAGCAGGTACCTTAGAACTACTGACACAGCAGAACCCTTGAATACAGTTTCAGAGAACTAACTGAAATTGGCTCTTGATCAGAGGTGGGCTTCCAGTAGAGCTAGAGCAGAATTATGTAAGATACATTTAGAAATATTTAGACAGTCTTCTGAATTAAGAACAGTATGTTTTCACTGATATGTAACATGACCAAAGCATCAAAAATTAAGGCCCACACATCTTGCACTGTGAATCATTAAATGTTTATTAAATTGCTATTTAAATCCACAGTCTTCATTATCTCTGACAATACCAACTTCATAAGCATTAAACACCCAAATGTAACAGTGCCATGACTACACAATGACTTTGCTTTAAATTCTGGGAGAAAATGCACACAGTCAATTCACATTTTTACATTCGGGTATAAAAACTTCACTCTAAATCATCTAAGTTACAAGATTTCATTGACCACTGAGATAGTGGCCATGTTGTACTCTACATTGTATTATTTGTCCAAAAAAAAAGATTAATTCTAGTCTGAACCATCCTCAGTTACCATAGGCTTGGATATGTAATAGCGTTAAGGCAGTTTAAGGAATCACACATTACTGCACCACAGACTTCTTAGTGGCTGACCGCATGCCTGCTGGAGTTGCAAGGTTATGTGATTTCCCAGAATACAGAACCTCCCCGAAAGTCATTGACCTCCATCTTTTTGGCGGGCTGTAGGTCTACTTGGACGGACTGCTACTGTAGTTTAGTATAAGAGTGCTAACTTGTTATGCCACAAGAATTCAGCTGGAGACTCTGGGTTCAGATGCACAATATCCTTGGAGAGTATTGGCAGAGTTAGAACAGAGCTCCACTTGGCACATGCTAGCAAAAAAGCCTACCTTGCCACACACAGGACATCCTGAAGGCTCCTTCTTGTAGCGAACCATGTTTTCCGTGCTGTGCTCAAACTCTTCTCTTTTCACTCGCCTGACCCCTTAACAGGATAGTCCCCATCAAAAAAAAAAAAAAAAACCAACAACAAAATAAACCATGGTTTTCCACTCCAATCTGCATGCCCTTTCAGGTGAATACTGTAAAGAATAGTGAAACACTAGGAAAAGCCTCAGTGAAGAAGTCAACTTCTAACACAGAATCATCTCTCAGTTAAAATGGTGTCTCAGGAAATAAGTTTCCAAACTAATATATTGTGTCCTACTGGTTATTAGACCAACATTAAAGTGTCTGGAAAACAGTATTTAATGCTAGCAACCAAAGGGAAAAAAAAAAACAAACAGACCTAGTAGTCCTTCACACTTCAGTCAGAAATTCCCTCCCTCAGTCTCTAAGGAGAAGAAAGCATCACCTTTGTTGCTCAAAGAGGACACCAGATCTTCCTCTCTGCTATTTTCAAGGGAAAGAGGGCTACTAGTGTTCTGTGATACTTAAATACAAGACTTATCACTCCAGAGCATGTTCTCTAGCTTCTGATATGGTTGAATCACAGGAGAAGCCAGTGATGATATGTCTAAGACATCAAATTAGATAGTAGTATTTTTAATAAATGTCCTGTTCTGCTGAAACCTGCTTCCCTAGATCATCTGGTGAAAAAGTGATAGGTACCAACCTCAATAACCTAATGTGCAATCATTTCCTTAAACTTCCCACCTCAACTGCCATTTCAAGGGCAATGGCTTGATTCATCGGCAATATATTTACCTTCCAAGTGTCGTCTTTGATGGTCCAGCATGACATCCTTCCGGTAGAACATTTTATTGCAGATTTCACAAGCAAACTTCTTATCTCCATGCTTTTTCTTGTGTTTTGAAAGATTACTGTTTGTAGAAAAGAATCTGAAACACATCTCACACTGGAATGTCTTGTCATCTGTAAACCAGAGAAACAACAAAACAGATGAAAACAGTTTTTGAATATTTGTGAGGTAGGTAGTACTTTTGTTAGGTCTAAGCTTTAATATATAACCCATCATATCTAAAGTAAACAGAGAAATGTAAAAAGTATTTTTTACATTTACTTTTAAATTTGTCTTCCCATTAAGAAGAAAACAAACATCAAGTAACCCACCGATTGCAACCTCTGAGGCTAAATACCACTGAAATGCATTAGAGGACATTTGTTCAAAAGCAATAAATACATGTGATGCTAACCTGAAAGCTCACTTTAGCATCACAGTTTTCTCATATGGGTCACTTCCACTGTGGTCTAACACACATTAAAACTGTCTTTGGAGAGAATTCTGTTACCGTTGATCCAGTTTTTAATGTTTGCAGAATTGCTGAGCGTATAAACTCCTCAGCATCACATGAACAGCTGTGTCTAAATGAGAGAATACCTCTTCCAGCACTAGGTCCCAAGTAAGAGCCAGTACAAAATGCTCCAAAAGAAAGTATATATCTTTAATGTGGATAATTACATGGTAATAGGCCTATAGGGAATTTATTTTGTATTCTGCACTTGAGATTTTCCTCAGAACACAAAAACATGATCCAGTAGATGGAATCTGCCAATGTTATAGCAATTACAAAGTAGCAGTAGTTTGATCTGTTAAAGAGCAAAGCAAAAAATGCTGCTACTGTTGTTAACAGTCAGTTTAGAGAGAGAAAATTAGTTATCATCTTTGAATCACAGCAGAATACTGAAGTCATTTGGCAATACTTTCCATTCTTTATAAGGTAGTGCTTTTACACAAGCTGTAGTCTTTGAAATGGCTACAGAATATGGAAAGATCTACTCTGAATAGTCTGGAAGCAGTACCTACCCAGGTGATTTTGATAGGTATCAACAGATCAGAATGCCATTTTGTAAGCACAAGACAATGCTGAATAGCTAATATGAGTAATCACAAGGGATGGCCATTGGAAAAAAAGGTTCTCGTGGTATCAAGAAACAACTAGGAAGACTAGTGCAGACTACAGATACTCTGGCTCTTCCAATTTCTCTGTCTCAGATAAAAGAGGAGAAACTCAGGAAAGAGAGCTTCTTTCAGGAAAGAAAGCTAAACAAAGATCATGATAGGGTAACTGTTAATAGACAATTGAAGCATCAGTGCAAGTATTAGACAAGTGAGCAGGAAATACCAAAAATGCAATACATAAGTGGAACCGTTAATCTACAAATTACTGGCTGTATATTTCTTAACACAGAAAGACATGTTTTTGAGTAAAAGGTGAAAGAAAAGGGGCAGGTTCTTTGCTGATGAAAAAAAACAAACAACTACTCTTCATATAACTGCTCTCTCTTTCTAGTTGCTATTTTGAGATGAGCTTGTGAACATAAAACAGAGTTAGCAGGACAATAAGATGAGTATCACCTTCTCACCTGTCCTGCAGTTGTGAAATTCCAATGCACTCTCTATCCGAAAGGCTTTTTCACATGTGCTGCATTTGTACCTGTACTCACTGTCCACCTGAGGATTGCAAACAGTAAGCGTTTTAGGGGGCAAAAGGCAAGTCATGCTTGACAAATAAAATCTGAATTACTTTTCTTTCCTGTTTTCCTGTTTTTTTTTTTTTCCAATTTATTTGTTTAATATATTTAAATACAAATTAGTGCAAAATTTCGGATACTTTATTATCATATAATCTGAGAGTAATACCAAAACAAGAGCAGGTCGTGCACCCATAGGTGTGTACAGGTCTTACTTTTAACTCCCAGTTCAACACGGAGACTCAGATTTTAGGAAAAACAAGATATATTCTGACTCATCCTCCAGCTCTAAAACAGAAACTAGCAATCACAATAATGCAAATATTCACTGAGAAGGCTCTGCTCACCATAGGCATGTTTTTTTTTTTTTTTTTTTTTATATGGCCTCAGCATTGAAAGGGTCTCACCCACTGGTGGGATCCTGCTCCTGCAGGCACTGTAGGTTTACACATGTGCACACAGCTCTTCATGAGACAACCTTTACCCACGTAACTCATACATTAAATACTGCTATAGGTTGGGATAAATGAAACAGAACAATCCCACTTAGTACAATAAACTTGCCAATCAGATCTTGCCTCTAGATCCTGCAGGTTCATCTAACTCTATCTTGTCTTGCACTAAATAATACCTGAAAACTTCCCATGGGAAAGTTTAGACACGAAGAAGGACTAGCATGCCCAAAAGCACGCCTGCATTGCCCAAATCTGTAAGCTCATCTAAGAAGATGCTACCTGACCCTATCAGTCTTGTCACACTTTCAAGAATTTCATACACATATTCACTCAAATATGATTGACCTCCACTCCCCAGCTAGCACCTGGGAGCTCGCTGTTCATTTTCACCTCGCCTGAGAAAGAGCCCACTCCTCATTTCCACTCACTTCATTCCTGCTGTGCTTGTAGGAAACATGCTGCTTCAAGCTCTCTTTACGGCTGAATAGCTTGGAGCATTCCTCACATTTAAACAGCTTGTCACCTGAGGGGAATCAATCAAGTTTTTTTTTTAAAAAAGCAGTCAGAGACAGTAATAAACAGCTCCAGGCAACTATGGCAAACCAAAGTACAAGCGATTGCAAATGAACAGGCTAGAGATGGAAAGTTTTAATTATTCAGGAGATCCAGATAGCAGCTTTTGACCTTTTCCGCTTTATCACTTTATTTAAGTTTTTCTACTGACTACTATTTGTTTCGATTCCCCCGAAAGTACTCAGATAGTATTTTACACAGCAATGTTTCCCATAATCCTGTGAAGATGAGGATGAGGATGTCTATATGTAAGGGGAGAGGCCAACTTTGGTTTGAAGACCAGTTGCAATGGAGAAGCCACCACATCCTTGCCCCTGTTTTAAAATAGGCATCTGAATTCAAATCATAAATGATTGAACTTCAGCTTCCAACTATTACCTTCTCATGCTTTGGTCTGCATAGCTAAGAGAATTCCTCAATGAGAAGGGAAAAGAGAAGGGAAAAGCTTCATTAAATTTATGTATATCAGTACCTAAGAATAGTCTAGATCTTTTACTCAAAGGTGAAACCAACAAGGGATAAAAACTATATGCAAGGGAGGCAGAAGCAAACCCACCATGAGAACGGATGTGCCTGCTGAGGTTGCTGCTGTTCTGGAAGATCTTACTGCAGATGCTGCACTGATAGACTCGCTTGTGCTCCCCAAGTTGCTTTATCAACTTCCGACGTATACCATGTCTACTGGAGAGAATTAAACTTCTTTTGAGGGACATGGTGTTTTGGTGATGAGCAAACCTACTGGATTAGAGAAAGAAAGGCAGGGACTGAAAGGTATCCCACAGGATGCAAGGAAGAGACCCACCAGCTGGCAAACGTTGAAGCGGGTCACGCTCAGCATGTGACGGGACGGGAAGCACTGGAGCTTTGGTGTTGCTGGGGGGCTTCTTGGCCACCCAGGGGAAGCAGCATATGTCAGAAAGCAGCTCCCTCCAAATTAAATTCACTGCTCTTCACCAGGTTAACACTTTCCACCAGAAAGAAAAAAAAAGCAGCAGCCATCAGCCCCAGACATTCCCTCTTCAGGGTTCTCACAAGAACACAGGGGAACTGTTCTGTTTATCCTCTAAAAACAGCACTGCTTCAGCTTAGAAAGCTTGGCAGTATTCATACAGAAAGCATATATGGCAAGAGGACAGTAGAGCACCAAAAAGCACGACTGTTCAATTTCCTAGCAATTTCTGACCACTCTCTGCCTGCATTAAGAGGTAATCTTGAAACACCAAACATTCCATTATAAAAGAAAATGGAATTTAAAAATCAAAAAGCCAGTCGTACTGAGACAAAAAAAAAAAAAAAAAACATAAAATCTAAATTCAAATGATGAAGGATCCCGTGATACTGCACTCTCCCTGATGCTCTGTTATACTGAAATTTTTCCCTTCACAGCTCTGACTCTGAAGTATCCCATATGCAAATCAATTCCAAGTCATTTATGAGTTTGGACACAAGTAAGGTTGAGTAATGCATTTTTAGCAAAAATGTTTATCTGTATTATCACTAGTACTCAATCAGATAACATTTCCCTGACGCAGCTGCAAGAAATTTTCAGGATCTCTTTAAGCAAAACCAGTAACATGACAGAAAAGAAAATTCACATGGTCTATGCTCCAAAATTCACACCACCAACATGACACCAAGTACCTTATAGCATATGGGCCATCTTCATGGCATTTAGAACTAGCTCTTCTAGCAGAAGCACACAATTTCACACTAACAGAGCTCTGTGGGCCCAGAGTTTGAGTAGAACTGTTATACGCTACATAATCTCCACTAAGAGCAAATTCTGCATCCCCGAACACTTACTTTGTGACTGAACTGATGCTATTTGTGGTGCTAGGCATCTTCCCTAAAACCAATTCCATAATCCTCTCTTCTGCAGCTGAAGGTAGCGCTACCTCATCAGGTGGGACCTCAGTTACAATTTCAGCTACACGTTCCACTGCAAACACATTACAAAAATACGGCATTAATGTGGATAGCTAGATAGAAAACTTAAATGCAGAAGTTTGCTTTCAGATCTGTCATGGGCAATGGCCCTGAACTGGCACCTATGACAAATAGCAGATGACTAATGACTTCATAAGATGTGCAATATAGTGAAAGAGGCTACTGACTTGCAAGTAACGTAGCCAACAGGCAGTTTCTTACAGCAGGTGCTTTCTTGATATAGCACTTCCCCAACCTATTCCTTATGGGGGCAGATCACTTTTCAACATGAGATTTAACAGAATTTCTCAAAAACGTAGTGAGAGGAAGGTAGCTTCTCCTATTTATGCTTGCAAAACCAGGGCACGTCTATGGTAACTACCATCCTCTGTTTCTCCGTGCTTCTGTGTTATTAAAACTCTTGCAGGAGAAAGCAGGTTACATAGTGTAGGTGCTGCAACATTCAGCATAGACACAGAACTCAGGGATATTTAACATAAATTTGTAAATTGTCTGCTTTAGTGATCTACATACAAACAAAAAAATCTCTAACCTGTCCGTGCGCTACACTGTAGGCCTTTCTGAGAAGGTATATGAGGGAATATGTGGTCACTATTTTATTAAGTCTCTTTGTTTTACCTGCAGGTTCTTTTTGTTCAACAACATGGGGTGTTTCTGCTTTTGCTGTTTTGGGCTTTCTTCCCCGCCTGGCTTTCCTTCTGGAGTCTGCATTGGCACTAGTAGCTTTACTGCAAATCACGGGCTGATCCACAGGGGGAGCTTCTGTTGCTTTCTCTGGAACAATTTCATTTTGGCTTGTTTGAGGGGCACCTTTGGCTTGTTCCAGGTGACTCAGCAAATGCTCTGGATGAATGGTAAAGCACATGAGAGGGAAAAAAAGGAAAGAAACCGCTTCATTTAGCAGCCAATTCAAATTATTTCAAGCAGTCAAAACATTCTCTATTAAACTCTCTCAAAATAATCTCTCTTTAACTCTCAGCAACCTCTCTATTAAGCATCCAAACAATTACCAACACGGCCTGAAATTTTTAAGAGGTTTGTTAGATATCACTGGATACCTAATTCTGTGCCCCACTGATAACAGGTGCTTATTTTTTTTTAATCAAGAGTTGAAGCAATTTTGCAGCCCAAGTCTTTTTTTTTCAAAAATGAATCGTGAAATAAACTTCAGAGATCAAATTCTTTTGAAAACAAAGTAGTTGCAAATGAAATACTGGAAAATAAGATGTCTTATTAGCATTACTTAAACCTTTCTGTAAATACCAGATAGAAAAAATCACTAAGTCCACACTGGCATCACTGATCTTAATACATAGTTCACCGAGCCCAGTATCCTTCCTATTCTTAGCATTCACATAGTACCTTCTAGACAATAATTTCACTTCTACATTCAATATTACAGTTGTTTGCCTTACCTGTGAGCAGCTGGGGCTCCTGAAAAGTAGATGAACACACTTTACACGTCCACTGATTGGACTCTGCTTCTGCAGCTCCGCTGCCTTCTGGAGTGTTCACTAAATAATGACAAGAAGAAATACTCAGAAGCTTTGAAAGTCCCTGTTCACTTTGTTTATTTTGCAAGATCTCCGCATGCACTGTCTAAGCAGTAACATGCACCCCCTCATATAGAGCCCAAGCAGGATTATACACCGGTCTGCCATGAAGATTGCTGTGTCTTCAGGCCTTCCGGTAGGCTGCTGGACAACCCATCTAGAAACACAGCTCTGCCGGGCAACAACATCTTTGTAGGCATGCAAATAGATTAATATATATTAGAAAAAAAAAAAAACAAAAACAAACAAAAATAAACCCCAAAACATATTTTGTTTTACAAAACACCAAAACACTGCGACCGACTGCGGGAATACTTTAGCGTTCTCAAAACACAGCGCACAGCTGAAGCTCAACCTTCCCACGAAGGAGGTAGGAGGGTCTGTTCAAGTTCTTCGTATTTTTTTTTCCAGAAAAAAGAAATTTTTGCCAAGATGAAATACATCTTTCCAGCCATTTTTCACATTTTGTCTGTAACCGCACACATTTCTGACAAAATGGTCTGCACACACCTCCAAACACTCCTCCTCTCCTGGTTATTTTTCATATTAGTAGGCAAAATTTAGCAAACCAACTTTTTCAAAGAAGACATACAGATTTCCTTCTTTTGATCCAGATTATTACACTATGTATTCTGACTTTAGACATGGCAATTTGTGTTAAATGGATTCTTAATTTTATTGTTTCACTTATCAGAGATTAGGGGCACTTCTTGCTTCATGATAACCTCGGGGATTGAAGTTCTATGACAAAATTAGGGACTTTCCTGACACATTTGTTCTTTGCCAATAGTATTTGCAAGTTTATCTAAATCTGAGTTCCTGTAATAAAGTACGGTATGAACTCTACCAGACTTCCTACCATGTTGGAATTTGGGGATAACTGCTGTTCCTGTTATTTCCAAGCAGCTCTGCTTCTACGCTTACACCTTCTTGTTTTTCTTCTAGCACCTGATCATTAAACTGTTGTACCTTGCGCAAGAAGTTGGCTAGCTTCCTTTGGAACATTTGCTCACCCCATGGCAGGCCAACCACCTCCCAAGTCACAACAGTCATGGAATTAATGAAAAATATTTGACTAAAAGTTTATGGTGGTTTCTTACTTTTTATGCTGCATAAAATTTTAAACACCATGAAAACAAAAAACATAAACTTCCAAATCATCACTGAATTCACTGTTTACTCAATGTTATATAAGCATAACAAACAGCAGTGTGGTAAGCCTAGTAGCTCTTTAGATCTGAATCCGTGCCCCAGCTCCTTTAAAACATCACAGTTTTGCATACCTGCTGTATCAGCTATTGGTATGCTGGATTTCTTTGATTTTTTACGAGGGAAGACAGCAGATGAAGACTTTGAAGAGATTTTGTTTCCTTCTTTATCATAATCCATTACTACCAGGCACATATCTGTGGAGAGGAAGAATAGCTCCTTTTCATTACTTTTGAGGAAGCTGGTTCTCTTACTCTGTGCTAAGGGGCAATAATCACAGTCAGAAAGCTTTAGCTTGTATTAAAAAAAAAAATCCTAAACAGGATATTCTTATACTTGAACCTCATACAATGAGCTTTTCATATTGTAGCATATATATTGAAAGTACTGAATCATAAGGATGAACCTGAACAATTTGTATAAATATGAATGTAGTCACAAAAATACATGAACAGGTTAAACAAAAGAAGACAAAGCTGAAACCTCCTAATACCAGATGGAAACATCTTGGATTTCAGAAATACATTAACAACATTGATTCAGTTGTAGCACTTAAAGACTCTGCTTACCACAGGAACAACCACAAAGCATGTTGATGGCAATGGCACCCCCTCCCGACCCATTTGGCTCCCCCAAATTACATCCAACATGGCAATAATACCAAATGGAAATACTTCCAACTCAACAACAGAAAAACAATGCCCTTGACATGTTTTAAGAATTTTGCCTTTTAGCTGTATAAATTTTCTTGTAAGACTATGAGAAAATGGAGGGGCAGGGGAATATAAAATCTCTAATAATTCTAATGCAGATTCTAATAAATCTGTTGCCTCTACTGCACAAGCTATCATGTGGAACGATAGCTCAGTTTTGAGTTAATCTTGTTCTTGCAGGTCCTGTGTAAGGCTCCAATAAAACTGAAAGTACGGCTTCTTTGGCAGATCTGCACACACATTTAGACTTACTCTGACATTTGTGATACTATGTAAAGAAGATGAACGTTTTTATTCCCAGATGTATTTTGATGCAATTAGCAGTTCTTCAGTTAAGAACTATTAATCCAGTCTGCTCAGTCTGAGGAGGCTGAATGATTAGCTAGGTTATCCATCTCTTTCTAAAAGCTCAAGATACATCATGGTGAAGAATCTATTTCTTCTGGTAGGACAACCATATATGCTGCTTATCCTGACTCTCTAGGCTAAGAAATTCAGGGCCAGAGCCTATTAAAAAGAATTGACAACTGCCACAGCAAGGGATCATCAGTCCCTGGGCTCTCTGGAGGGAAAAAAGGGCCCCGCACGTACCATTGGCAATACTAGTGACCTGCTTCAGCACTGGTTTTTCCATTTTTTTGGCGTAAAAAGCTGCATACCACACGCGCAGCTCAGTTCCTGGCGGTATGTCCCGGGAGGTGGTGAAGTAAATATCATTGTCATGCTGGAAGGCAGTCAGGTTCTGATGTTCATACTCAGTGGCTGGTCGCACCATCATCATCCAATTGCAATCATCTTCATTTGAGGTATCACAATACACTAGGGGCCCGTCCTTCTGGAACACCTGACAGGCAGGCAAACAAGCAAAAAAGGCAGTAATACAGCCATAACAAATAATGTACAGCTAAAAATAACTTTTATTTTCTGATTGTGCATGTCTTTCATTGCATGTGTATAAAAAACAAAGCAAGCCTCAACTCTTGCATCAGTAAAGCATAAATCACACCTGCTGATGATGGACATAGACTACTAGTGGCAGAATGGTAACAGACTGACTTTCTATCATAAGGAGTCTTGCTACCGCCACTAGTTTCTCACAGGAATTTGAGTTACTGGACCAAGGGTACACGGGGTGAGTCAAAACAGCACACTGTGAAACAGTCATCAGCCTTCGCATTGTATTTCTAAACCTCTTTTTCTTGAGCCAGATATTACTGAAAACTATTTTTTAATCATAGTGGGATTTTTCCACACAGGTTGCCAAGAGAAAAGTAACACAAATGAGAGATAAAAAAAGAATATTCTGTGTGTTCCATAAACCTAATACAGGTGTAAGTCATTAAAACAAACAAACAAACAAACAAAGAAAATCGAAATATCTCATTAAAACACTGAAATGAACTGCTATGGTCAAGACTCTTCCTCTGTCATCATGTGCAGAGGGTGAAAGACAAGGAGTTTTCATGACTGTGTCCTAACCTTGTCTCCTAAAAGAATGTCCACTTCAAAGTGCAGAACATGCCCCTAGTTCAATTCTTCAATATCGTGCCCAAGGAAGGCTTGTGTACATGACCTGTTACCAAGCATGCTTAAAAGATATCCTAAATATTTCCCTCCTCCCAACTTTTTCATGGTTTTAAATAGCATAAAGTCATCACAGGTAAAACAGAATCCATGTTACTGCTTTTCATGTGTTCTGTCTTACCTTTAGGGGAAAAACTGATTCTTTTTCCAGTTTGGCAACTCTCTTGGATTCAAATGGGCCAAATTGGGTACGTTTCACTAGCTGAGTCAGGGCAAATACACCTTCAGTCCCATCTTCCAGCTGTCTTATCTCTAAGTTGGAAGGTAGAGATGACCTAAAAATTGAAGAGAAAAATGAGAAGAAAAACAAGATAAATTGAGAAAAAAAAAAGCAGATCAGTTATGTATGGTACATATCCCATGGAATAAGAAGTCAGCACCTATTTCTTCAGTCTCCAGTGACAGAAAACTCCTTTTTCTATCATGATTAATAGATAAAGAACTACCAGCAGTGCAAGGCAGCTGTACCAGGTATTATTTGAGAGTTCAAACCATAGAAGGAGCTGATTGATTACACTGTCAGGAAGTGGAAGGCCACTAGCTATCAGCTTTGAAAGATTACAGAGATCAATGGAGATCCACGATGACTAGAGAAAGGCAAATGTTGTAGCTATCTTCAAAAAAGGCAAAAAGAATGATCCAAGGAATTACAGCCCAGTCAGCCTGACTTCAGTCCCTAGGACAATCATGCAGCAAGTCCTTTTTGGGGCCATGGACTGACCAAGGGTAAATCATGCCTGACAAAGCAATTATCTTCCTGGATAAAAAGGCCAGATTTGTGGATGACAGAAGAGCAATGGAAGCCATTTACCTTGACTTTAGCCTTTACCTTGTATCCAAGTTTGGTTATTGTGGTCTGAGAGCTGCCACTGCCTCCTCTCCTGGCTGAGCAGCCCCACACTCTGCTCCTGAGTGAGGGCTCCAGCCCCTGACACCCTGGTGATCCTGTTGGAACTTACCCCAGTTTGTTGATGTTTTTCCCATACTGGGGGCCCCAAAATAATCTGTGTTCCTCAGCAAATTCAAATACCTCATATATCTAAGCAGATCACAGCTCTTAACATAAAAGTCCTGTAAGTTTCTCTTAGATTTTCTAGTTCCTTTATTACATCCAGAAATACAAGTGCTTCTGTCTTCAGTGCCTCTCTCATTTACCAGACCTGCTTCTGAGCAAAACTGTCTATAAGTATGTTTCTACAAAAGTACAGAGAAAACACCTTCCAGAAAAAGCAGGCCTCTGGGAGTACTGCATTGGCTCTACTGATACCAACTACAACCCTGTTTGTTCAACTCTGTGCTAATGGATTAAAACCCAAAGATAATTAAGATAGGCTACTGACCACTCTATAAAAGTTGAAACTTTTAGTGGCTCATCTACTTTCATGTCCAGATGGGGAAAATTATAAAGACTACAACCTAGTGATAAGTAATTTAACTGAAAAACAAGGTTTTCATTTTTAATAACAGAATTTGCAAAGTCAGTGATAGGGCAATTCAGGAGACGTGTTTCTTAATATTTCTCTGTCTAGTCATATAGTATCCATTTTAACTTCTCAGCAGGACCAAGGAAAACAACGATCAGATGATTAAGTGACTACACTTGTATTTAAGAGATTGTTATCTGTTTTCAACAGTTATTTTTTTCGAGAAACTAAATATCTTTTTTTCTATAACAGTGATTTTTCAGCTCTAGCTTGAATCACTATCCAGCAGCCAACATTTCTACTAGGAAGCATTTATGTGTTTGCATGTCAAGAAAAGTTGAAAAACAGTGCTAACACACCATATTGACAAATGTTTTCGGGTGGAACATCTGAATGTTCCTCTAATGCTCCACTGGATGATTAAACAGGCATACTAAATCACAGAGGAACAAAAAAAACAAAGGATAAAGGCTAAGAAATCATAATTCATTTTCCATTGCATCCACTTAGTACAGATGGGAGATCTACTGCACTGCCCACCTCCACCATCATTTGTTATCATTTCAAAATTTAAGAGCATTTCAAAATTACTCTTATGAATGAGGCAAATCTACTGCTAAGGGCAGTAGTCCCCATTAATATTGGCTGATGGAGTTTGGACATTTTATAATACAGCAGCACAAAGTTATTCAAACACCCCACCTGGCACTATCTGACTCTGTCAGAAAACTCAGCAAAAAAACATAGTCCTGAATGAGCGGCCATATACTTTCTGCCTTTAATTCAACAGAGAACTTTAAGTGTGTTTTTCCTCTACCTCAATATGGCCATGTCCTTTTTTGTAGACTGGGCTATCAAGCAGTAAATATGCTTTAGAGAATTAGTGTGAGCATGGTTAATAAAGAACCAACAGGAATGTTACTTACCTGGCTCTGCTTAATACAAAGGAGTCTTTTACTGTCACCACTGGGCCCAGCTCAGGACACTCTGAATCATGGTACTGGCCACAGTCTTCGCACCCTGTAACCAAGGAGAGAGCATGCAAAAAGGTTCATGGAAAATGCAGCTGTAGAGCAGCTGCATCTTTCTTTCAAGAACTAAATACAATATCTGCCACCAAGTACACTAGATATAAATGCAGCTGCCCATTTATATTGCTTAAAAAACATGTATGACCGAATGACAAATTAACAGCTAGCACCTATGTAGATGAAGCAATGGTTAACAGGGGTACTACCAGAAGACACTGTTTAATTTTTTTCTCCATGAAAGTATTTGCTTTACATTCACAATAAATATTCTGCTTAAAGATGGGATTGTTTTTCAGACAGACTGCCGCAACATCAAGCAGGTAAGAAAACTACATTACTACCTTCACTAGATCCAAATCCAAATCGGGGCCTTTCCAAGCAATGCAATTCAGCTGCTCCTTAATTTATTCTCAGCTCTCCAAAATTAACTTTTAGTTTAAGGGATTGTGAGTAACCCAGAACTAAATGGCTCATAAGAAACAATTTCCAGACTCAGATAATTTGAAACCTTTTTAAATAGCCAGTTTAGCGAGAACTCAAATGCACACTGCTACACTATGAAAAGCAGCTGTCAAACTGCAATGCCTGGTCAGCTGCTGACACAACTCAGGAGAAGCTCACAGAGAGGTTATATTCCTAGAGAGCTGATTTCTGCTTGAGGTCCACATTCGTAAGGGCAAGCCAGATATCCTCAGAAAGTTTGCAAAGTGCAAGGTAGATAGACATTTTTGGGGAAGACAACAACAAGAAAAATAATTTCATTCATTTCATTTCATACCCTACTCTGGAAAGGATATTCTGTATTCCTAATGGGAAACCTCTCTTAGTTAGTATTCACCTCAGCAAACTAACATAAGGATTCATTCTAAGATGCAGAAAAGGAATCCCCGAATACAATATAGAATTCCTTTTTTTTTTTTTTTTCTGGCTATAAAACCAGCACTAGCAGTGCAAATCCCTATACAGTACACAAACAGCAATATCAGCCTAAAAATTCTCTAATCCTGGCCACTTCTTCCCCTACAGCTGCTTGTGGTGCCTCCTGGTGAAGCTGTATCAAAGGAAGTGATGAAAAGAGGACAGGTGCCATGGTGCCATGTATGCAGCAAGAGCGTCAAAATTAAGGCTACAGCCAACCTGCCTCATGCTCTCCTGTGCTGCAGTTCACCATATCATCCCTCCCTTTTAGATGGGCCAAACTCTATTACCTGTAGGTTGTACTGCAAATAATATTACTGAAACAAACAGAGTTAGACATGTATTTCCCAAAACAAGAGCCATAGAAGAAGGTGTAAACCAGACTGTAAATGAACTGGAGTATCATTCACATAAAAATCACTTTTTCAGAATGTAAGCAGCACCCATATGCTAGGCGACAAACTGACACGGACGCCCGGAAAGCTCTAGAAAGTCACCAAGTGCAGCTTTCCTTGGAGGGCGGGGGGGAGGATGGGGCTGTGTGACACACAGCAATTAGGAAAAGGCATCACATTCCCCTGCTCTTTGATACCCACCAGAGTCTTTCCATGAAGGGGAGAATGAGGTAGCTTCACCACCAGTGTCTCCAACTCAGTAAATAAATAAATAAACAAATACTACTCTCTGAGTCAACACTATTTTTGAAGGAACCCTAGTAAATCTGTGGTAGTAGGAAAGGAGCAATCTTCTTCCCTACACAGCTGTGATAATGCAGTTGATGGGTGGTGGTGGTGAGGAGCCACTGTGGCTCAGAGCCTGTGAATCCAAACCACCAAAGACAAATGCTCCCCCCTGCTCTTCCCAGAGCGGATCCATAACACACGGACTCGTTATGCTCACACAAACAGGTTAGCTCTAGATTGCTGAACATTTTGTCCTTGTAACACCAGGTCCTGCAGGCCCAGGCATGTGACAAAGCAGGAGCTGTGGGGCAAGTAGGTCACGGGGAAGAAGCCTCCTGGCCCGGCTGCGCTAAGCATAGGACATGGCCCCACACTTAACACCTCTGCTCCTCTCTTCATGCTGCAGTGGCCCTAGTCACCCGAGCCTGACACATAGGGATGCATAACACACGGCCACAGAGCTGAGCTGCAAGCACATGACCTGCAGGACTAGCTGCAGGGAGACAGGAAGTCGCAGTGAGCAGAGGATGAGACTTGACAGGTCCGTCTGCGTGTCTCCTATGGGCCCTACCCTGACCTCCTGCAGCGGATGTGCAGGTCTGCAACTTGCATGAGATGTGAGAGCTCCCCACAGCAAGTGCTGGCTACCAGAACTGGTGGTATAAACACAGACCAAGGCCAGTCTCAGCAAGCTTGGCGCCTTCAACCTCACTTATTTCAACTATGGAAAAGCTGTTCTACTAATTCATATTCAGAGGTCTCTCTATGCATTTTTGCCAGCAAAAACAGGGGAGTATGTATGCTTAAAATTAGCAACCTTCTCTCTACTCCTCCATAAGCTATTTGAGCTTGCTTTACGTAAAAATATTCCCAAATAAAAACTAAGTCTGTTTTAGTTTTTGATTTTGGATGTTCTGAGCAGACAAGTCATACCACGGAGAGGTAAAGCAGCTTCCTTCTAATACTTACAAATAAACATAGTCTCATCATTGCCTTCTTCAGCCATTTTTAAACCTGCCAAAATATAAAAGAGGAAGTTAAAGTCCTGAATGAGTTTTATTTTCACCATACTACTGAAACATCCAATTATGGAAAGATGAAGCTGACTGACTCAGAGCATACCCAAATATATTACTGGCTCCCATAGGGGTATAAAGGGAAAGTTAAGTGCAAAATAAATTTGTTGACAATCCCCCAGTGACTGCAATGTCATTACATGTGGTCCTGAAATGACCACCAAGAGGCCTATATATGTGTAACATCACAGGCATTTCTCTTTCAGGCAGAGCTGTGCCATGCAGCTTTCCCTCCCCATTCTCTCCTGCTAGTCCTGCATGTTCCTCCTCCTCCTTGCTGTAAGCTCAGAAGGAGCAGGGTCAAATCAAAAACCCACTGTGTCGGAGACAAGACTCATCTTCTCACTGAACTGTCCCACACAACCAAGCAGACATTAGCAAACAGCTCAGGCTGGTCAACAACATCTGGCCAAGGACACATCAAGCAAGAAAGATGGCAGAGCCCTATCTGACCAAAGGAGTTCCTCTTTGATGCACAAATACCACTGCTCCCTTTTTGAGCTTCATTCTTGAATGTTGTGCACCCTGTGCCCGGAGCGTGCCAGGAGCAGCAGCTACATACACACAGGTGTCAGCTAGAGCTGGGCTCGCTGGCCCGCATTCCTCCTGTGGCTTCAGGCACTGGCAGCAGCTATCATATTCCCACGCCTGACTATTCCCAGTGCCAAAAGCCGCCAGGGCTCCCACTCGTGGGCACGCTGGGGGCAGGGCCCAATGGCAGGCTCCCTCCAGGAGAAGCAGTGAGCGAGTCCCTGTTAGCAAGGCCAGCTCATGGGAGCATGCGGCCACAGCGGCAGCGTTCAGTTATGCCGGCAGCAGCTGGAGGATTCAGAGTACCCTGTGCCTTGGCGGTGCCGTCCCAGGCACGGCCCTGCCACATTCTGCTTCACATCATGGCAGACATTTATCGAAAAGCACCACAAAAGCCTAATGCTGGGAACAAAAAGCAATCCAGGGATTTTCCCACAAGCTTTTTTTCCTGGAAGCTTGTAAACAGTGCAACAGGTACCAGGGGAGTGCCAGAGCGCGCCAGTACAAGCCAAGTCACGGAAAATGCATCACAGGTTGCTGGCAAAAAATGGGTTGTTTTGCTTTGTAACCAGGATGTTTTGTGAGTGCTCTGCACTATTCCAAGGAAAAATTGTATGCCCAGTTATTTTTAGTTTTTGACCTGACAGGGACTGTCACCTTAAGGATGGCTGAATTAATAAGTACTATCCTTGGTCAGTGGTTCAGACACATGGTGGGGACAGGAAGATGGACAGTGCAAGTGCAGCAAGATCACTAATGCTGCTGTGTAACCTGCTCTTCAAAGGTGCTCTGCCTTCTACACTGTTACGGTATAGATCTATATATTATAGCACAACATTCTTCACAAGCAGCAGGCAGACTCTAGAAATACCTGAGTTAATAATCACAAGATGGGCATTAAAAGAAGCAGCTACATCAGTCTTGTCCTAGGAGTCAGAAGAGAATAACTGTAAAAGGGAGGAGGAATCACAGTAACATATATAGTGTTTAAGGTGATGGAGAGAAACTGTGAAGGTCTCTCAGACCTCACGCAGTTGACTAGGATACTAAATCTCAGTACTCAAATTAGCTTAATTTGTGTTTTTGTAAACAAGTACTTTCATTTTCTCCATAGCAAATGATTTCTGCTTCATCAGGCATCTTTCCTATGTCAATGACCCCAATGACATCTGGAAAAAATAGCCCAATGACTTCTGGAAAAAATAGGAATGCACAGCATAATGCATCAAATGCATCCAAAAGTGATGGGCACTCGGATGCTCTCTGTGAGGCCAACAGAGAGCATTTGTTATGGGAAACAGTCCAACATGCAGGTGCACAAAGGGGGCAACCTTGCATTAGTATTTCCAATTCCTCGTGTCCTTTTATTTTCCTCTTCCTACTTTACACAAGTGTAAGAAAAGGAGGGCAACCCCAAAGCTAGGGTTTAACTATTCTGCTTTGCAGACATGTAATAATTTTCACCTACAGACCACTAAACTCCACATTAATTTCAAATGTATTTCGCAAGAGTTTCTAAAATAAATGTCACCATGTTGCACACGCCAGCTAGTAAACTGAGTCATGGAATGCCACTAGCTCACATGATGGCACTAAAGACAGGCTCCAGAATTTTTCACTCTAAACTGACACAGTTCATGTTCTGGTCCATGACCGTGTGTTTTTTTTTTCTTCTACTTCTTCTTCGTTTTAAGCCCTTTTATCAGAAAAAAAACCCACCAAGTCACTCATCCTACGGCACATAATTATGATCTTATCTCACAGAGATAAATCAAAGCCTCTACACACTTCTACCTAAAACAGAAAGCAATTATTAAGCAGTGAACAATCAGTAGAAAAGCTGTAAAGAAGAAACCAGACCACAGATACACAGCCTTATTCTGTCTGCAGGAAAAAAGCAGAACACCAGAATCTTCTGTTTGTGTAACTGAGTGATATTGTGTCTGAGAGCTCAACATATATAACTGAAACAGCAAACTCTGACTGCAACATGGACCTCAGAAACTTTAAAACTTGTGACAGGTATCTGCACAGTACCATGTGGAGTGCTAGTGTCATGCAACTACTGAAGCCCTAAGTTATGCAAAAATGTAAGACTTGGGGCACAAGCACATGTTCCCTTAGGAAAACGCTGGCAACCAGGCTCTAGTGGCAAGCTGCACAACTCCTGAGCTCATAAACGGATTTAAAAAATAGGTAAGATAAAAAACAAACAAGCAAACAATCAGAAAACCAGTCCCTACAATCAGTATTACATTTTACCAATTTTACTGGTTTTACCATTGAAATAAAAAGTTTCTCCTTACCTAACTCCCCCCTAAAATCGTTACAGGAGAATGTGTGATTAAGCAAACCTAGGATACTGCAAGCTGGATGGGAACTGCAAATGGATGCATGCAGGCAGAACACACTACATAATACATTTTTTGCAGCGTGATACAGGCTAATTTAGCTCTGTTCAAAAGAGCCAGAAAACATACTAGAAAATATTCGGGCTAGGGAGACTTTATATTTATGCCTAATTATCACAGCTCTATTCTTAAATTATTGCTGAGAAACTGGGGTGGGGGGGGCTCCACAGTTACATCCAGGGGTTGGGCTGGTCACAGATGGCTAAAGTGGATGTCGTGTTTGCCCCACCTGTCCTTGCAAACACTTCCCCTGTGCGCATTTGCTACGCCCGGTACGAATAAAGCACGTCAGGTTTGTTTAATGTATACCAGCAGAAACCAAGGGTATTGCAGGAAAAAAAAAAAAAAAAAAAAAGGAGGAAAAAAATCTGTTTATGGAGCACTGCGGGCTAGCGGCGTCCCCTTTAATGGTGCGATCACCACGCCTTGCCCAGGAGGCAGGTGCCCGCGGCGCGAACTAAGAGAGGAGCCACACGGGAGGAGCGGCCGAGCGCCAGGGCGCCGCGCCCACCGCCCCAGCGGCTCTACCTGCCGTTAGCGCGGCCGTTAG
>JAWLRI010000285.1:5538748-5555001 GCA_034781795.1 Crypturellus tataupa
CGCAGACTGGCCCAAGTGAAGAACTACTCGCGCGCTGCGTCAAAGCAGGATGCCCAAACTGGTAGGAAAGGCTGCCTTGCTTTCGTCAGCATCCAGTGCTCAAGCATGACGATCGTACCTGCAGGGCCCTTACTCCATCAGAATAAATATTAAATAATTCAGAATAATTAGATGCATATTTTCTAGCTGTAGACTTAGAGCATATGTGAATCTGGACCCTGCTGCTCTCAAATGTTTCATATACTGAAGCCTTTCTGCAATGATAAAATCAGACTGCAGATTTGCATCTTACAGCGGGCTTGCTGGCATAGAGAGATTATTAACTATGGCAAAAAAAAACAAAAAAAAAAAACGAAAAACCCTTCCATTTATTGTTCAGGAGTGATGAACAGGAGGCTAGTGTGGCACCCACACTAGTGCTACGTTCATTCCTGATGTGATCTGTCTTGTCATTTTTTGCCCAGTGTACACTAATGGCATCACAAAAGTTTTTTAAAAGAACACCACCCCCAAAAGAACCCACCCTCCACTGGAGAAGGAAAAGGAAGAAGGTTTGCTGTGAGACTAGTAGGGACTTTCAGCCAAGCCATTATATGAAATAAGCAGGCATATCAATGTGGTCAGTAACTCCCTATAAGGTAACGTACAGTTTCCTTGCAAAAGAAGGTAGAGCCTCATTTGCTTTAGGGAGAGAAGAGTAAATACCACTGTGGCTGTTTTCACTCAATGCTTTTTTTGTTTTGGTTTATTTTGTTTTCAGTTTTCTAGGGCTTTGGGGAAGCAGTATTTTAAAATCACTTTCAGTAAAACAAACCTAAGCTAACTGTGTTCTTGGAGTGTTGCTCTTATATGAGATCTTTGCCCTAATGCTTCTCCTTACCCAAAGGATCACTGTTTTTAGCATAATATAACTTACAAGAAAAAAAAATAGTGAATAACTTTTTTTTTTTTAATGAATGGAGGAATCAGCTCCTGGATAAACAAGGAACTGTATTAAGCAACAGGTCAAAACAGTGGAAGGGAGTAGAAAACCATCTATTTTGCTTGGCTGACTAGAGATGACAGCACACTACACAGAGGCAATTGGCATTTATTGTATGTACAGCAGCAGTTATTTCTTTAAAAAATCCTCAGATCTTTTAGTGCTATAATAAATCTGTACATCATAGACTTTTTAATTGCATCAGCTTATTTGTGTATACACACACGTGCACACGCGCAGAAGATAAACACAGAAGACGGGACTGTCACAGGCGAATGCTAGGAATAAATGTTCTCCCCATCTGGGACATCAGAGAGTGTCCTACACTGTTGGGAAACACCAGGTTAGAGCACTGGCAACCCCCAGTCCCATTTTTCCACGTTACTCTCACACCACACTAGCACTTTGCATAGCAGCAGCTTCAATACCCCACGTGAAACGGTATCTCACCCTTGACTTATATCAGTCACCTTTGTTAAATTGTTAATCTTGAGCTGTTTCTCATCAAGGCCATGACTCTGCAATGTAGTAAAGTGTCACTCACTTTAAACACATGAACAAATCCACATAGGTCCCATGTAGAGGAGTATGAGGTCAGCTGTTCCCACTCACAGTGAGAATTGTCTTAGCCTAGGGCTAGGTGTACTTAATTCTTTACAAGGGTAAATATTCATCTCAAACTTCAGCTCTGCAGTTCTGACACTGCAGTAAATGGGAAAGTCTCATGACTCTCACCCTGCGTAGATCTCCTACTCCTTGTAACAACTACAACTACCAGAGCTGAAAGAGATGTTAGAGGAAGAACAAGACTCAACCTTGTTTTCCCCACAGACATTTGATAGCATTTTAGTCGAAGTCACTTAGCATTTAGCTGAAGTCACTTCAACTTTTTTTTTCTCCTCGATTATATTCCACACATCAAAAGAACAAAAACATTTCAAAAAATACACATCAGAAAGCATTCATTTGAAAGCCACTTAGAACTAGCAAGGAGATGCAGTACTAGAAACTACTGTAAAATGTCACTAGTCCTCAAAATTGGTATCATTTTCAGGCAATAGACTTCTCCTGAAAAAGCAGGACTGAAAAAGCAGCACCAGAAATCAAGTCCTCTCTAGAACTGAACAGTAACTATAGGTCTGTATAACCTCAAGTCCCAAAGTCTCTCCCAAAGAGGGGGAAAAAATCTACTAGAAAGTAACACCCAATATCCATGCCTCTACAGTTTGTATCTCCACTATGGCAAACATTGCTTGTTAATGACATTTTGCTTAATTTTGTTTTTTGTCCTCTATTGTATTCCTTCTCCTTCCTGCTGCCTCAACCTCACACGTCTTACATAGTTAGGAGTAAAATGAATTATGTTTTTTTCCTAGGGTGAACTGGATATGCAATACTGGTGACCTAGGGATAAAGGAACCCTTCCCTCCATCTCAGTCACTTCAACAATCACCTAGCTTGCTTTCATATTTGAGGTATAGGTAGCTTTACTGTTTTAATCTACAAAGAGAAATTCAGTTCCTGTAGATCTTGGCAAAAATTCCATTTTTCAAATTTTGAAAATACAAATTTTTCATTTGCTGAGGCAAAACTTGAAAATTTTCTCAGCAAGGCAAATGAAAAGCTAAAATACCATAAAGCAAAACGAAACACATAAACAGAGGTTAAGATTATTCATTTATGGGCAGAGAGAATCTTTGAAAAGAAAAAAAAAACTTCACAGTGTTATCCTTATAAAGTAAATGCCATGCTTTCTTTGGTATACATAACATCCAGAAACAAATGATGATAAGAAGCAGGGCAAAAAAAAAAAAAAAAAAAAAGATTCTATAAATTGCATCCCAAGTATTGTTCTGAAGTAGCTGGAGGACAGAAAACTAAAAGTTTTCTCTGTAGTAAAATGCAGAGATTTGATCTACCGTGTTCTTCTTGCTAACATTTTTAAGATTGAAATCTTAATAATTTGGGGGATTTCCCTTTGGCACCTTTCAGACAATTGCAGAGAAAACACTCAGCACCTGGCAAGATTAGTCCCTGCATTCACTGCGCCACGTTAGGAATCCGGTCCTCCCTCTTCTGTACTTTAGCACAGCTCATATGGCTTGTCAGGACCCAACTCACCCCCACAAAACCACTAGCACACAAACTACAGACTCAAATCTCCCGCTCTTATAAGGCAATCTCCTGGAAAGGAGGAACTGGGTTCAATATTATGGGTCTTCTGGGTTATCGCTATTGAAGAATTCAGCTCTCCCACAGGTTTAGTACTTTAGCTTGTTATTTTACATAAATTACTTGTAAAGGTGCAGAAAGAAGCAAGGAACACAGCAGCCAGATACAGAGGTCAAACGCATTATCAAACCAAACAGCGTTTATTTTCCTGAGGAGCGAAGGCAATTAAAAAAACAGCTTCCCTTTTTGCCCCAAATGCCTTGTTTTCCTCATCAGAATAATTAACTCTTTCTCAACATATACAAGCGCAAACTTATGAACAGTTTGCCATATTGAATGCTCTCAGCCCCCACCATTAAGACATGCATTTAGGCAATCACCAAAACTTCAAGAAAGATTAAAAAAAAATACACCTTCTTCACGGCTTATTTTTCTTTGGAGTAACATACAAGCAAACCCTACTCCTGTGCTCCACAAGTTACTCTCTGTTAATTCCACCACATTCTACAGTAAAAAAGTTCTGTAAAATAAAATCCCAGTTCAGTGATTTGAACAGACTTCAAGTAGTGATAAATAACCCCTTTACATCCCCCAGTTCTAAGCTGCTAGCTTTCAGTGTAAGGGGTGTCATACCCAGAACTTAGTCTCCCCTTAATTACACTTGGATGAGCTCGAGGCCCAGTTCTACTTTTCTCCTTCAGCAAACAAGACCAAGCATTTAAACATGATAGAGACTTCATTTCTCTCCCATCACACAAAGAGCTTCTCCTAAGGTCAATGGAAGAAGTGTGTGAGGGAACATTAGTCTTCTCAAGCTCAGCTGACAGGCAGCTCTTGAAGAAGCCAAGCTTCTACCGAGTGTTAAATAAATATGAAGCAGAAGCTTCCAAGCACATTTAAGCAGGACAACCCTATTAACTGACCTGGGATTTCTAAGCACATTAAAGGTCTAGCATACTCATGTGTAACAAAAAAAAATTTTAAACATGGAATATTAAAATGCCTTCAAGTGCTTTCATACTAAGCCGCATGCTTAAACATACATCTGTTTGGTAGTCTGCACTGCTGTACTACCACAGTGATTTTACTAGGCTACATAAACATTGTATTTTTCAACAGTAGGGTCAGTTAAAAGATTTTGGCAGTTCATTTCTTTCAATATTTTTGGTAAAATTAAAAAACAAAACCCTATGGATTTATAAAGATATTTGCCAGGGAACCCCGAACCCACCAGTAGTTTTGAAATGTATTTCTGTTTTTTTTTTTTTTTTTTTTTCTGTGAATTTATATTCCTGAAGCATCTGAAGGATGCTTTAAGGTGTAAGCCCAATTATCTGCCATTTTTTTTTAATGCAAACAAGAGGTCTTTTAAGGGAAAAAAAATCACCGTTGGCAAAGCAGACACAAATCTATCATCCATTTACATCAGTAGCTTTCTGGAATGAGAGTTTTATTGCCTGAAGAGAACAAGTTCAGTCCTTTGTTCTCCACAGAAAAGTATATGATAGAAAAGTACAGGTATGCACAGATGTTCCCTGTGAAATACCAACTGGTATTTTACTCCTCCTTTTAAATATCTAAAAGAATCCCAAACCTACACTTTTTTTATTTTTTATTTTTTTATTTTAAAGGAGCCTGTTGCTATATTTAATAAGGAAAAAAGTCAACCAAAAGTCAAAAGTCCAACCAACCACTCACCTGGTAGTAATACTGATACCTCTAGAAACTGAAGTTAGGGGATTATTATTTTAAACTCTTTTCACAATTGCATTTTCTGGGCTCTCAGTAAGTGTTTGGCATTAAAAACAAGCTGTCTAATGAAAAGCTTATGTAGAGTTAAACATGCTCTGTTCAACACTTATTGCTCCAACCTTTGCATTTGATATGATGATTAATATACTTGTCTAACAAGTACTTGAGAGAGGGAATTAGAGTTCCTCAGACAAGTTGTTGCATTACCAATGCAGCTTCTAAGGTAGGGCAGAAGAGAGCTATACAGAGGATTTTTTTAGATCTTTTGCTTACAAGTAGACTTGGGTAGACTTGGAAAACATTCTGTTTTTTAAGCATAACTTATGCACAGAATATTATACAATATGCTAGGATAAATATTTGCATAATTTATTGATTTATGGCTAATATCAAAGGCCTCCACCTACATGGACTGAGCAGTTAATACAGCAGACTAGAGTTATTACAGCAGGCTATCTTACTCAGCATTTTGGTTCTGCCTCTAAAAACTTACCCATTTCCAAATTACAATACAAAGTGGATCTGGGCCTCTCTCCTCTCTTTCAGCCTGGCTGGAAAACCAAGCTGACACTGGTGCTGCTACTGTTCTGCACTGCAGTGAGGAAGCACAGTGGTATGTCAGTCATCTCGGCAGAGTGGTTCAGTCACACAGCAGGTAAGGAACTTCAGTTCTTAACTCTCCTCTAGCGTAAACGAGGACATAAAAGTCCTCCCTACCTGCACCATTCCCAGTGTTCCCTCATCCTGTACAACAAACCACATAACTCTCCAAATGCTGTCACAATATAAATTCACACTTCCGTATTTGGAGGAGCAACTCATTAATTATAAAGGAAAGCATTCTGGAAAAATGGAATGAAAGACAACCTTCCTGTTTATTCCTGGACCACTGTATTAGTGAACATCTTTTTATGCAAGTCATCAGCTGCATATATAAATTCTGTAGTACTGCTCTGTAAACATCTGATCGACTGATGTGCCAGCGTCCCATGAGAAAGTATTCAGCCTCATAGGGCTGGCTCTGCTGAAGCACCGTTCAGTTTGCTCTTGCTTTTGTTTTTGGAAAGGAGTTTCCTGCTGAGGATCCGTGAGAGCGTTCCTCCCTTCCTGCGTGCCTCCTCCGACAGTGGCTGCTGCAGGTAGACGAGGTCGTTGTGCGACTGACTCATGCCTGGGTCCTTTTGGTGATGCCGCCGCCGGAAAAAAAGTTTTGCGCTTTTTTTCAAAATCCCACCTGAAGACACAAATAGCAGGAGATACTTTAGACAAAACAACATGCTTTCCTGTTAGGTCTCGGTCTTAATAGCTCTGATTTAAATTCACCCTTTCAGTACCAAAACCATGTTAGAAAGCTAATAGTGTGGTAAAACTAAAGCAAGAATATTGATCGTTTCTAACCTGGAGGTCACAACAGGTCCACCTTGGACCAAGCTGTTCACATTATTTCCTACAGTGCTTTGTGCCCAAGACACACGCGCGTGCACAACATGCTGCTCAGGCTGCTCACAGAATCACTATGGTTGAAGAAGACCTTTAAGATCATTGAGCCCAACTCAACCGTACAGCCCTCTCCCAGCTGAACATCACTGGAAACGCAGGTTGCGCAAAGGTTTGCGTTGCGCTGCTTCTCTTCATTCCATGCAAGCGTCATGCGGACTGAATCGCCTCAATTCGCAACGGACTATGGCAGTTCTAGATCTACGCAAATACATACACTCTTAAAGTAAGCAGGAAAGTGCAGGGAGATGAGCTCAACTGCATTGCTAGAGGAGCCTTGAAGAAAAAAAATAAATTTTCCTTCAGGTCCTGCAGAAACAGCCCTTCATTGAAAGAAGTAAGGAAAACTAATGGCAAACATGTCTGTGAGCAAGCAAGCATCAAATATTCTGATTTCAACTTCTGAAGAGCCAATCCAACATCCTGAAGAAGTGCCCTTTCTTACACTTGGTTAGTTTCAAATACTCTTCTAAGAACTATGCTAGTATTCAAACATACACATGCACAGCATTTGGTGTGGGTTGTAATCTGGCTTCTCACATATCCAACAGGCATATTTAATCCTTCCAAATATTAATAGGACAGAATATGTTTATGAAAAGGATGAAACAGAGGAAGTAAAGTATAACAGTAACTGAGAAGAAAAATTTAGCCCATTATCTTTAAATGAAACTGGCATTTTAATTCCCAGTGCATACTATTGGTTTCTGAGAACAGTACTTGGAAGTCAACCATCATGCAGTAGCCTCATATGTGTAGACAAAATGTATTCTATGAGGATTTGGGAGCACTAACTAAAGTAGAGATTATGAAACATTTGCTGTTCTAAATCCTGTTAGAAGTAACAATTCAGTTCAAGCAGATTAAAAATAATAATATATCTGCTTCCAGTAGGCTCAGAAATCCTCCCAAATCCTTTCTGTGGTTATACTAGTTTAGGTTTCTTCATTTTGTTGCATTCTTTCCCTCAGTACTGTGTCAAACCTATTACATAGCCATGGCAATTGCTGCTGGGATCTCACCAGGCACTCGTGTTCACTACACGAAACACGAGCAGAATCTTCTTCTTTGGCAAACCTCCATTTTTTGGCAGCCACCATTCTGCAGATCACCTCTGTCCCTTTCTCTACATGCCCGCTGCCTGACGTGCAGGGCAGCATGGTGGCGGCTGGCAGGAAAACCGCTCCAAACTTGTAGGGACGCCCAGCCTGGCGTCAGGAGAGCAGCCCAACGCGCAAACAGCAGCTCCAGCTTTACGTCGACACCTGGTGGTGCCCAGGTGGCACCAGGCACTGTGAGCAGAGCAGGACCGGAATGGAGAGCTCACACGGGAGCCTCCCAGCAGCCAGGTCGGCGCGTCAGGGGGCCCTCTTCTTGGCGCAGCTCCCACGACTCCGGCCTATGCCGCTGTCCAGCTTTCTTCCCATTCTTCCGCAGCTCAGCTATTCCTATCACTACACAATCTCTATCCTGCTTTTTCTGGTTGCAATAAATACAAAAAGGCACACACAATAATGCTTTCACACGATACTGTGTAAAAGCTGGATTTGTCTCCTGAGGGCTGCACACAGGCTGCATGTTGTTTTGCACAGCAGCAGCTGCAGAGTTGGCCTTTGATGGCAGCTCTGTTCCAAGCAGCCGATGCTTCTTTGTTCAGACTGGAACAGTTACAAACGTGCTTGGGGTGACTACTTTCTATTTTAAGAGTAAGCATTCGGCACCTGGGCAGACATTCTATATGTTTCGTCTTGCTCCTGACACGGATGCATGCTTCACACACAGAGCACCATGGGATCAGAGCAGGAGTCAGATCAAGGCAACTGGGACTCACAGATTTGAATCCTGACTGCTCTCCCATCACCTTCGGGTTCACCTTTTTGAAAAGGCCAAAAGCTTAGCTTACCACTTCAAGCTGTTGTCAACAGCATAAAAGAAACACTGTTCCACCCCATGATACCAACAGTTGTTCATGAGCAAAGGCTGGTGGGCATTGATGAGGCCTTGTTGCTGTGGAGCTTTTGTTTTAGCAATCAGCTGCTTTGCCCAGCAGTCTTGGCAGCTCCAGTTGAAGTTGTGCCAACAGCAGGAGCAAGACAGAAGCAGATGTTTAGCCCTATATATTTGGACTGACTTCCAAATTAAGGAACAGAACCAGAGCGAGGAGCTCTGCAAAAAGTTGTGCTGATGACTTGGGACAACCAGTCCCTGCTGAAGAACTGCAGGCAGTGGTTGCCCAAGGAGAGCACAGGGTCAGTATAAGCAGCAGCCCAACAACATGAGAGCTCACAGCATGTTGGGAACTACCAAGGCCACTATGAGCTGTACACTCACCACCCCCTCATGCCATCCCCTGTCCGTCACTATCTGGTGCGGCACATGCCGCTTGCCAGGGCTCCGCCGCACAGGAGCATGCACAACTGGCGAGAAGGCAGGACAGGGCACATCACAAACCTGGCAATGCTCATGCTGTTTGCATGCTTACTTCTCAAGTCTTATGGGATCCACAAGCCAGCTCCACCCCTAAAACCAGGAGGAAGCAGAGAGCACGTCAGTAACATGGCTTGTCCCGCGTGGCCCTCCTGGGCTCCTGAGCAGCAGTGTGGCATGCTCGGAAAAGGCCTGCAGGGCTAGGATCACTCCCAAGCCTCATTTTTGTTAAAAAACGAAGGTTTGCTCCTGCATCTACCTGGATACGAATAGAGATCACTTCACTCCTTCCCAATTCCAGAATGGCTTTTACCCAGAAGGTCATGTGAACATCAGCCAAGATGCTTGTAGTTCTTGGAATCAGGCTAGAAAGAGAGATCTAGAAAACCGAGCAGCAGCTTTGAAACCAAGTATTTTGTGTATGCATATCCAGCGGCAGGGTCACACATGGTTTGCATGAGAAGACGGTTGACTGATAACCATATAGAGCAGAAATGGTCATGATAGAGATCAGCAATGCAAGGGTGTCTTCCACGCCTTCCTTGCTGTCTCTTTCTGCCCAGCACGGCCCACCTGGATAGCAAATGTTTTGTTACAGCAGAGTAGTCTGCTAAGAGGTCTGAGCATAGGAAGGTATTTTGGAGGGAGGTAAAAAATGGATGGGGGAAGAAGAAAGAAAATAGGTGCCAAACTACACTTTGCTTCAGTTTTACAATGAGTGTTCCACTGCAAAGCTACATTTTCTTAAAAAAAAATAAGATAAAGAAAACTTACTGTGTAGTCAATTAATTCTGGTTGGGATAGTAGTCCTCTTAAGTTTACAAAAGGGAATGGGTAAGAAAGAGGAAGTCAGAGAGGTGGAAAACAAAAATATGCAATAAAAAAAAATGCTAGACAGTTATAACCTTAAATCATTAACACTAGATACAAGATTTTTTAAGCAGATTTTTTTGGGGGTTGCTTGTTTGTTTTTCTTTAAAGGGAAAGCATCTGACAAAACAGAAACCTTGAACTATCAAAGCAAACTGAAGGCATGGAGGTGGAAACATGCTACCTCACTCCACGAAAGTGACTGAACTGTGACAGAGCAGGGATTCGAATCTTCCACAAGCAAGATTTGCTTAAATCTTTTTTTTTTTTTTTTTTTTTGAAATAGCCTTTAACCTTTTTAAGGATGAGGCAACTCAGAGATCGTCTATGCTTTTTAGCAGTCTTGTCCTGTACCATGTAACATGTAACCAAAATCTTTAGAAGTCTCTTCCCTTTGCAACATCCTGCACAGGGAAAAAACACAAGCCTACTGAAAAACGAAAATAGGCAACAGCTCACATAAGAGGTTTCCACTTCTTCCTTTTATAAGAACACACTAAAGAAGAAGCCAGAGGTTTTGCAAAATCTTATACAGCTTCCTAGAATTTTCCAGAGTCCACACGAAAAATAATACTTTTATCTATTCCAGCTGCTCCACGCAGCAACCCCCAAGTGTTCTATTGCCTGCCCTCCCTGCCAGAATGACTGCTGGTGCATCATCTTGAACTATCAGACAGAATAAGAGCCATGAAAATGCCAGAAAACCTTGATGGTCTAAGAGAGCCTTGGCCAGGAGATCTAATACATACCCTATGCAGGGGGAATGTTGCCATCTAGCAATACACTAAGGTTTTGTACTAAGCCTTTTTACAGCATCTCTGGGTAAGAAACAAGTACAAAATGATAAAATAGAAGAGGAATGGCCATGGGTGAGAAGCCCAGCGATTTCTGCAGCTTCTGCAGCCCGTAAGGCTGCTCTGCCTCTTGTCTGAGGAGCAGCGGGAGTCCACAGCAGCAGCTCTTCTTCCAGCCTGTCACCTGCGTTAACCAAAGAGCTGCAAAAGCCTCAGAGCTGCTGGGCTTATAAAGGGAATGCAAAGAACCTGAGGACATTTTCAAACTGTATTTATTTATTACCTGACATTTATTTTTAAAATCACCCCTGATTCCATTTTCTTTAGCAAATGCATATTGACCAAAAGGGTGAAAGGGGAAAACTGTTTTAAAGGTGAAGAGGGCACTTATGGCTTTGCCCTGGAGTTGCCTGAACACACACTTCTCTGAAGACAGAGAAGCTGCGTGCTCAGAGATCTGAGGAAGGGAAAAGAGCACACGGAAAGCAATTGTGGGACTCTGCCATTTTCACCTTAGTAAAGGGGTTTCAAGCATAGCACATGTCTTTATTTATACATAAACATACAGATTTCATCGAGAAATTGACAATTTGGCCACTTATCTCCCTCACAGGTAACTCAGACCTAGTGATTTGCCCTTCAACTTCTAAGGATAAGCCCTTCTATTTTCTGATGAATCACAGAATGGTTGAGGTTGGATGGGACCTCTAGAGATCATCTAGTCCAACCCCTCTGCTGCAGCAGAGACACCTAGAGCACGTGGCACAGGGTATATAAAGGAAGCCTGGATAATAAGGAAGTCTTGACAGGTCTATCCGAGCGCTGCATGATGCTAGTCTTTAGGGTTGCTTGTAAGGCCACTTTCCACAATTGCAAGAAGCTTAATGGACAAAAATCAGCAATAAAGGACCAACTACTCAGAGCGTCATGTGACACTGCCAATTATGTGCTGAAAGCAGCCGTAAACTCAAGGAGAGGTAGCGTCACATACCTTTAGATTTTTTCATGCTCCCGGTTTCTGAAACGCTTAATGAGCTCCCAGACATTTCTTCGCAAGTCTGTTCTAGCAGCGTGTTGCTGTTCCACTGCTGGCCGCCATTCTCCAAACTCCAGGTCTTATGGTCACTCTGCTGGGGGTCAGTATCAGGTGCTGTTTCTGAAGCACTTACTGACAGCTTTTCATCAGGAGCGACTTCTGCAATACCCTCCTCCTCAGCAGATGCATCTGCCTTTGTGCACGAGCCATCCATGGCTGCAGCATAGTCCATCATCAGTGCAGCTTCACTGTCCTGAGATAGAGAGATCTGCCCAGGGAAAATAAGAGATGATACTGACACAAGTGCTCTTCTGGAGAAGCACAAGTCGCTCTGCAATCGCTCGGCCCTTTCCCCTCTCACATTTGAATTTGTGCTGCTTTGGCCTAACAGAAAGTCACGCTGTGAGGTTCCTGTGGCTGCGCCAAGAAAGAAGAGCATATAGCCAAGTTCCAATCACAGCATTAAAGCCAAATTACTGGGAAAAAAAGAAATAAGTATGTGCCTCCCACTTACCTCCAGCCCCTCACAAATATCAACGCTTTTTCCTACACATGCTGCCGTAATGAAGTATCAGCTTCCATAGACAAAAGTCTCTCAGCATTTTTAGAAAAAAAAAGTATCAAATTATTTCATCAAAACCTCTTGGCAGCTGTATCAGCTAGACACAAGCCACACAATCCCAGTGCCCCATTTTCTAAACAGATATATCTTGCACCATGGTAGCTGATGCTCATTCTCCTCACCTCAGCACATCTCAGCCTCAACTGAGTCAGCTTTCCCTCATAAGTTTTTAGGGAAACTGTGCAGAGCAAGACAACTCTACCACAAGTTTTTGTTTAAACAAGTTTGACAGGTAGAAAACTCTTCCTTTCATACCCTTGCTTTGCATCTTCACCCTACGGCAAATCACAGGGTACGACTCTATTCTCACCTGTTAGGGCATTTTTAGTCAGGCTGTCAATCTAAGCCTTAAACAAACAAACAAAACTCCCCCAAAACAAACTCACCAAGATTTGGCTTAACTTGAAACAGTTAAGAAACAGTTATTTAATCAGGCTAGATCCTACACAGAGCTAAATCCTACAGAGTCTGCCGAACCAGAGAGAGCAGAACAGGCATTAAGTTAGCGACATAGTTTGTGAAGTAAGGACTTCTTGGTATTAAGCGTTAAACTGAAGTGTTGCTTTCTTGTTTACCTTGGACACCCCTGATATGATAATGGTGCTTTTCTTTCTAGGAGACTTCAGCTTCTGCTTTGCAGACTCGCTTAGCTGTCGAATAGCTGCTTCTGCCACAGGGTCAGTGCCATTCAAAACCAGCAGTTCTGGAAGGAAAGCAATTTCCAGAGAGCAAAGAGAAAAACAGACAAAAATCAGAAAAAAGAAAATCAGAACAAAGAGCCGGACTTTCTTCCTGACTCTTGGGACTCAGTCTTCAAAAAACAGGCACAGAGACTTCACTTAGAGATCCAACCCAAAGCACACGTGAGGAGCTGAAGGCCTATATAAAATGTACTATTTCCAAGAATTACTGCTACTACAGAGTAGGAACTGTTGCCTGCTGTAAGTGGTGGATAGTGTCAGATATCACGGCCACAGTATTAACACAGTACAAGGTAGGAAGCTGGCATGGCCTGATACTTCTTCAGGCAACTATTTTGCTCTCTTTTCCTTTCACTGATCAGCATTTCCACATTTGCTGAAGACACTAAGATGGGATGGGGAAGGCAAAATGGCAGCTACTCTGCTTTTCATAAACTATCCCTGTCTGGAAACTGCCTTTCCTTTTCACTTACAAGTACTGTACAGGACTACAGAATTTGCCTTATAAAAAAACTCTTAAAAATACTTGTGCTTCTGTTTAAAGTGTGGCTACTTCTGTCACATAATATGCATGAGCCTCAGGCACACTGAATATACACTAATCAAGTTCATCAAGCTTAGGAAAAAACAGTGCTAAGGAAGTTAATGACATTTTATCCTGGATACAGTCTGTGACACTTGGCAATTCTTATTATTGTTATCATTTAAAATCATGGTAAAGCTATAGCATTTTTATGCAGTACTTGCTGTTGTTTTCTAGCTAAGAGCAGAGAATGGACTGCACAGTGGCATGATGTTTGTAATAGTAATGTAATACTTAAGTTATTGCCATGCTGAATGCTCTTTTGTGTTTCTTTCAACTCAAGCTTTGTTCCAATGAGTAATTCTTCCTGTTACGCTGTATAAACATTTCACAGAAATTCCTCTGCACAGTGATAAAAAGAAACACACTGTCCATATCTATTAATCTGTTCTAGCTTGTATTCAGATGAGTTTTCCAGTAAAAACTTTGCATCTTTGATACCATCATGTTATGACAGTCAACAGAGAAGTCAAGCACCTTATAACACCTCCCAAACTGACTTAGTAACACTTCACTGCTTTATAGCATCAGAATACTTTTTAGTGTAGATCCCAGAAGAGATTCAGGTGCTACTTGCTATTCATGGTTATTGGTTCATCCTCTTCCCCACCTTTTTGTCCTTCATCCATCCCATCTCTGTTGCTACCTCTGTCACCCAGCAAGCACTCTGACTATACCAGGAGCGGCCTACACCATCTCCAGATTGTCCCTGTGTGCACCTCCAATCTACACAGAGAAAACTGAACTCTGCAACATCTGCCATTTTTAGCTAGACTGCATCACCTCATTCATTCCTGTTGTCCACAGAGTGACAGACAGAATGAAAGGTGGCTACTCAGAGGACTGAGAGGGAAAGCTGAGTATTCAGAGTTGTACCACAGTAATGCAAAATGACAGAGTCAAAATCAGGTTTAGTAAGTTAAAATGCAATCATAATGGATTTATAAGTAAAGGTATTATCAGCGCAACCTGAAATTTTGATGGCACTTTGTCTCTATGTTGGGTGACTTAAGAAAGTGGAGCAACAGGCACAGCTAGATTTGACAGGGCTGAGGAATTAGTCTTTGCACAGTCTCTTTCAGCCTGCCTTCCACTGGACTAGCCACCAGGACTTACCTTTGGACAGGGGGCTCTGCAAGGGCCACAGAGTGAGTGTCTGAGGTTTCACTCAGGATTTTGTGCAATGTCCCTCCTGGTTTAACAGAAGAGGGATTTTGCATTCAAAAGGAGGAGAAGAGCCAAATTGGCATTTCTGTGATTGCCTCGCCTCTCATTGTTATTTTTTCAAAATTTGTATTTTAAATCATCAATTAACAGCAGATTTCTATTGCAAAATCATTTGTTATATCCCTAACCACAGCCTTTGCTAATATAAACATCTCCGTGCCTGTTGAAAGGCAGTAGCCATATGGTTTTGCTGTTACTTTAACAGGATTACAGTAATGCCATGGGTGGCAAAGAAAGATTTATTCCAGTTAGAAGCTTTAAGTGTTTCTGTTACCTGTATCTGAAGATGATAAAGTTTTGCTGACTGGAGCACCATGAGAATGGATAGCCTGAATAGAGAAATCCTTTTCAACCACCTTGACTTTAACTGGAGTTTTCACAGGAGAATCTGAGAAGCAAGTTTGTGGTTAGTTATTTGAACTAGTCCGGACACTTATAACAAATCTGTATTATTTTGGTTATTCCCACATTAAATCCCATTCAAATTGTGCCTGAGAAAGAAGCCGTTTAATACAAATCCTCAATAAATGTTGTCTATGGTAACCTGACTCCAAAAGACCTTTAATGTGGAGAAATTCACTTTTTTTTTTTTCAGTATTTACTGTAATATGCTAGACAACACCCAGTAAAATAAGTGATCTATTTTGACAGCTTAAAATTATGCGGTTCTTTGGGTACCTTCTCACAAAGGCTGTATAGAGGTTTCACTTTCATACTTACCCCAAGAAGAACTAAAGAGCCTGCTCCTGAAAGGCACTCTGAAAAACTTGGTCACTAGATGGCACCCATCCTCACTACCAATTAGAAGGTTAGAAGACTCAGGGCACTGTTCTGGGCAGATAGTCCAAGAGACTGTCGCTTTTGTAATGGAGAAGAGTCAGACACAAACCTCTTGTTCTTCTGCTTATCTCCCTATCATGAAACTTTAAAGTGTGTATAGAATATTAAACAGAGCATTAGTCACTGTCACGGGTGTGAGCAAGGCTTCATGAAAATTAAAAGGCTGCTAGTAAAGAACACAAACACCATCCCCTACCACCAACACATTAGAGAAATCTAGATGACAGTGGCTTCCCTTCCCACAGCTTCTGTTCCTCACAGGTATCTAACGGTGAACACGGAAAGAGTTGGGCTGCCTCACCCATGCTCAGTGGGGAAGATCTCCCTTCTAATCGAGGTTTGGTTTTCACAGCAGTTACAGTGGTGACCACAGTCCCACAGGGCATCACAGTTCGATCCTTCTCTACCTTGGCGGCTGGCACTGGTGAAGAAGTTTGCCAAGTCTTTAATTCATTTGGTTCCACAAAAGAAAACTAGGAAGACAAGAAAAAAAATCATTTTAGAGGTACAATTAAGTAATAAAGACACTAACCCTCCTACCTGCTACTTTTTAAAGCATTTCTGTCACCACTCAAGCACCAAATAGCTAATTCTTCTGAAAGAATCACAGAATGGTTGAGGTTGGAAGGCACCTCTAGAGATCATCTAGTCCAACCCCCTGCTCCAGCAGGGGCACCCAGAGCACGTGGCACAGGGTGGCATCCAGGTGGGTTTGGAAGATCTCCAGAGAAGGAGACTCCACAGCCTCTC
>JAWLRI010000285.1:5555101-5581911 GCA_034781795.1 Crypturellus tataupa
GCCTGTGCCAGGGCTCTGTCACCCTCACAGGAAAGAAGTTCTTCCTCACATGGAGGTGGAACTTGCTGTGTTTCAGCTTGTGCCCATTACCTTTTGTCCTGTTACTGGCCACCACTGAGAAGAATCTGGCTCCATCCTCCCTACACTCACTCCTAAGATACATGTACATGTTGATCAGATCTCTCAGTCTTATCCAGACTAAACAGGCCCAGATCGCTTAGTCTTTCTTCATACAACAGATGCTCCAGTCCCTTAATCATCTTTGTGGCTCTCCGTTGGACCCTCTCTAGAAGCTCCAAGTCCCTCTTGTCCTGGGGAGCCCACCAGAACTGCACCCAGTACTCCAGGTGTGGCCTCACCAGCGCTGAACAGAGGGGCAGGATCCCCTCCCTCAACCTGCTGGCAATGCTCCTCCTCATGCAGCCAGGATCCCATTGCTGCCTCATGGTTAACTTGTCAACCCAAATCCCTCTCCATGGAGCTGCTTTCTAGCAGGTCAATGCCTGGGGTTATTTCTCCCTAGGTGGAAAGGCAGCAACAGCTCCCAAAGTGGCACCGTATGATACGAACACACTCTCGGGACTTGACCACGCATTGCAGCAAGCTGTGGGCGACCGCGTAGAGCACTGGCTGAGCCCTCTGGAGCACCGCAGCAGCCCAAGGGCCACCCCGAGGCAGTGCCGCGCCGTACCTCTGCCGTGAGGGATCCCGGGCCAGGCCCCGGCTCCGGGCTGCTCCCGCTGGCCCGGCCGCTCAGCACAAAGCTCTGCTGGCCAGAAGGCTGCTTCCTGAACAGGTCGAGAGGGACCACTGCCCTTGCCAGCAAAGAGCCTGCAAGAAATAACAGCAGTGTAACCAGCACCCACCAGAGCTGACATGCTGCTAAGGGGGAGAAGAGAGGGAAGATGGGAGAACAAAGGCAGCTAATGGCAAGAAATGGCTCTCACCATTGTAAGTTCTCAGAGTTTTCCTTCCTTTATACAACTATTCCTCATGCATGAGCTAATATTGTGCAACAGAACAAAGTGGAGACATGAAGCATTACTTGTTTGAAAGCATTTCTGGCCATTTTCCCCTCCATATGCAGAATGCTTAGGGGAAAAGAAAAAAATTCCAGAAATATTTGGAATGTTACCATTAGGGTCCCCACAACAAATTACCTTTTGTCTTGGATCCAGATGCTCTCTGGGTTCCAGTTAAATTGGTATCTCATTAGAAATATTTTTTTTTTCATTGTATCTTAAGTTCTGTGGTTCTCCTATTTCTCCCATTAGTTAATTAGATATGTTAGACTGGAGCAAACTATCAGCAAAATTACTATTTGATTTCACAGAAAAAATGCTAGCTCAAATAAATAAATAAAAATGAAATATTATCAAAACACATGTCCTATGCCAAGCCTCTAGGCAAAAGAACCATTAAAGATTTCACTACTGTTTAGAATACTACAAAGAAGCAACTTGAGAATTTTATCCTATTACTTTTTTTCCTACAAATCCAAAGGCAGAGAAATCAATATGTGCAGATTACCTGGCTCTTTCCTTGCTAATAGGACTATACTTGAGCTTTCCATTCAATTTTTGTTTTGAAAAAATAACAACAAAAACAACAACAGTGTTGTTTAGCTTTAGCTATAAACAGCTAAAATGATATAGAGAGAAGAAAAGTGACTGTCAGTGCCCTCAAGTAGGGTTATTTTTTTTCAAGAAAACAGAGAAAATTAGTTGTATTCTCAGCATGAAGAAGAATTTTACTGACTTTGTTTCATAGACCCATTTCTAGAGGTATTTTCATATAGGCAACACTACTCTTTATTAAAGCATCAATTAACATTTTGTGACTGCCTAGACTATTAAAGAAAATCCCCCATAATTCAATACCACACAACACATTCCACTTGTCTGTATTGCTTATTAACTGTGGCTTAGCTAATACATTATTACCTAATCCACATTTAATAAATACTTTACCCACTATAACAGACACCATAGTAAAAACAGATTCTTATTGCTGACTGTGGAGAGTTTTGGCCAATATTTCATAGCTTTTCCCTGAACTAAGATGAATACAATTGACAGAACAAAAACAAACAAAAAAGATGAACATCTGAAAGTAATACTTTCATTTTTACAGATGAAACCTGATATAAACAGAGGCAAGCATGTTGATTCAAGAAGTGAATACATATTCTCTCTAGCTAGAGCATTTTTTGTACCAGCAAGTGAACATGCAGAATATATTTAAAGAATTTACAATGTATCATCACTTTAATGAAGCTCAAGTAAAGCATTCCTTGGATTTTACAAGTTTATAAATCTCATACAAAAAGTTAAGAGTGCTCTCTGGTTAGAAACGTATCTTCCCCTTAATTTCACTAGAAATGCAATGCTCTTCCAACTGAAGAAAATTCAGTAGTGTAACAGACCTTTTTTTTTTCTATGAAAGGCTAATTGTAACTGCAACATAATAATCAAGACATTTAATTCTCCCTGTTTTACATTTAATCCAGTATATCTGTAAGTAACATGTTTTATACTGGGTACTGATTTAGGTGGCCTCTGGGCTTGGAAAGGAAGGATTTAGTTCCTTAGATTAACTTGAAAACACAGGTATTCACAGTGGATCTGTTAAAAGTTTAGAAGTCTGGAAAAATAGGATTATGAGCAGACGGAAGAATAAGCATATTGATGGAAAGAAACACAGGTTCAAGTGTGTAAATTTAACTCTAACTAGGACAGAGATGCTTAAGCGGTGCCCTTTCTCTTATGCCTACAGATGGAAACTACCACATACATACACAGGTAGCACTTAACTCCTGGGAGTGAGGCATCATCCAAGACCTCATGCTGTAATTTTACATGTGTTTTTAACTCTAGAACCTAATTATGAAGACAGGCTTATAGAGATTATAATTGTTCCTGCATCTGCAGTTCTCTAGATCCATTATTGAGGTGTATCTGATTTGACTACCAAGACAAGCCAGCAGAACTTATCTATACCTGTAAATAGGTTCCAGAAAATTTCTTACACAGCTATACAGCCAGGTAAAACTAAAAGAGGACTTATGTCAACATTTAGCAGTGCTTGTGAGGGAATTACGCAAAGTAAATCTGTTTTAGTACTTACTTTCCAACTTCCCATCTTCTACAATTTGCAGTTGCAATGCTTTTGATTTGGCACTTAATTCACTGTGAAGTAAAGGAAACCATGTTAGGTCTTTGCATGCAAGTATTTCAACTTCCTCCCACTTACTAGATTTTCCCCTTCTCTATCTAGTTGCCAGCACCACAACTCTTATCGTGCACTAAGCTAAGCAGTAAGATTGGCTAACTGAAGTAGGAAGCGTTGTCAGCCCTAGTTTCTCATGGCCTCAGATGAAGCTAAGAGAAGGGATCAGTAAACAAAGTTAGGTACCTCCAGCACTGTTACAAAGAACTGGTTGCCAAAGATTTCAGAGGTTTTCCTCTTCCCAGCAGTTCACAAATACTGTTGTTCAAGCTGATGCTGGTCCCTCGTCTTGATTGCTACACAAAAGCAAGAAGCTATTTTTTTTCCTTTCTGGTAAGCCTGAAAGTGAGTTTTCCCCAAACTGGTAAATCGAGATGTTGGAACAGGTCCAATCAACAGCTTACTCAAGGCTGAACAGTATCCTGCCACAGCAATAAAGTCTCCTGCAAAAGCAGGATGGAAATAGCTAAATAAAGGTAGTTACAAGGGTTACATGAGAAGAGTGGTCATTACTTTTCCAAAATAAGACCCAAGAATATTTCAAGAGAGTAAGATCCAGATCTGTGCAACAGAACCAACCTGAACTACTGGCAGAACTATTGGTATTTGTATTATGAGCTGAATTGGAGAGGAGATACCAAACCTTCCTGCACTCAAGCCAGTGAAGCAAACTCACTACCTACTGAGGACTGGATTTTATACTTTTTTTTTCCTCCAGCAAGTATTCTGTTGAAAATCCTTGAGGACATGCATATATGTATTTTACTTTTCTACATTTCTGAATTGGATGATGTGATACTGGTTTCAAACATTTCCCATCCATCAGATACTTTGGGACACTATCCATGCAGGAGATTTCAACCTTTTCCCTGCCACTATCACGCCCTTCTACACCTCCAAAACTTCAAAGGAAGCACCTCAAAAGTCTCACTTGTTCCTCTTCCTATAAAGCTAAAGCAGAGACTGACACAGTGTAAAGCACACAGGCTATGAAGCATTTGTTTGAAGGGAAAAAGGCACGGGAAAAAATAAACATGAAAGAAAATATGCAGACAAGTCCTGAACATTTATCTTCAAAAATCCCACAGGACTTCCCCAAGCTTCTTTCAAGCACTTCTAAAGAATACTGAACACCATGGAAAGCCCAGCATTTTCCCTAGTGGGAAGGCCAAATTCCAGGCAACTTAATCACATCCTGCTTGCTTGGCCTCTCTCTGCGCTTCCGATAGGAAGGGGTATTCCTATGAACTTCCCTCTTAAGTGCGCTGGGGACGCGTTCGTTCCGCAACACAGAGGAGACAGAAGGTGGTAGGCACTTTCCACCCACAGACGGTGGGAGCGAACCACAAAGGCAGCGCACGAAGCACTCGGAGACACCCCAGAGCACAGAAGCGCTACATGACTGGGTTGTTCCTTTGGCAGTGGGAAGCAAATCCCACCACATGAATCCCCGAGGTTCGAGGGCAGCATCGTGCGCTGTCACAGAAGGACGAACACAGGCTGGTCCACGGCTTTCCATGAAAGCCTTGGTCCTCAAAGCTAACAATCAGCATGCACAGGCCCTGCTTCTCCTGCAGACAATGTAAAAGGATTAAGCTTTGCAATGTGGTTGTACAGCATCAAGTTTTCTTTGCTGTTTACAGTAACTTCCAGTCTCCTCCAGCCCTCACTCATGTCCAAGGGGACCAGTGCTCTTGAAGTCCCTTGCAACTCCTGATGGCCAGTCCTGGAGCCTTCCTTTAAATCAAGCAACTCTGCTGCTTTTCCCCCCGTTTCTGTGGTGCACACACCCATCAAAGCCACACAAAAGCCCAGTCTAGAAGAGTGCACAGTGAGGGAAGAGGAAGATCTGGGCGCTCCCTGTCCCCGAGGTCCTGGCGAGCACGACCACATTCACCCTGACCTCAAGGGAGAGGGGACTCGGCGCAAACAGGAGCAGAAATGAAGGCACTTTCAGCTCCTTACAAGCAAAGCTGCTGCTTTAAGAGAGAAGGATGCCAGGTGGTGACCAGGCAATATTTAAACAAAAAAAAACCCACAGCACCATTCTTTGATATCGATAGAGAGGCGGGGAGGGAAAAGCTATAGAAAGAAAAGACTGCAGACATTTTCACATAGAAAGGAAAAGACCACAGACATTTGCTAGGCATCAGGTGCTCTCCCACGACTCCCCAGGTAGAAAAGGCGGCACGAGCAGCGTGTCCCAGGGCAGCCTCTCTTCCCTGCCTGTGTTCTCAGGTGTGCGGGGCTCGAGCCACCCTGTTGGTCTACCTCATCAGTGGCTCCCCACGCCTGATCCAAACAGTACAGAAGCTACCAAGTATTTTCTGCTCTGTCACGAGAAGGTAGAAATTCAAAAGCAAACAGTTGTAAAACTCTTTGATTGTATTCACAGAAACTGTATAAATCACTAAAAACTGTGCAAACCACTTGAAAATCCCATTTTTGTTCTACAGAAAAATCTAGTTAATTTTACACTCTCTTTTTAGTAGTGGTTACCATTCTTTTAAATGGTCTTTTTTTTTTTCTTTTTTTTTTCCCCCATAAACATTTCCCATTGGAGGGAGAGATGAGAGAGAAATCACATTTCTGCAAACACTGTTTTAAAGAAAAAGTTAATTCAAAACCTTACTAACACTTTTTTGGGCACTTCACTTAAAGCACAGGGTAATTTATCATGCTTGCTACTGCTGACATTTGCTAGAGCCAAATATTAGCCAGGGAAGATCTAGATCTGTTTGATCTCTTATCCATGCAAATGGTGCTTAGGTATCCTGAAGTCCCTACCAGAGCCAGATTTCTGAAGCCACCTGACACACTCAACAGGATATATTTCAAAATACATGCTCAGTAGGTGAGTTACTTACAAGATAAACTCTTCTTTCCAAAAGGGATTTGCAGCATTTTTGGCTACAGAGCTGGAGAACTTCTGCATAGGGTCATTCAACTGAAGTATACACACGAGGTTTGTGCTGCCTGTAAGGGCAAAGCAAACAAATCAATAACCAGGTATTAACATTCCATTGCCACTAGACGCATTTATTCAAAAGAAAGTGAAGACCCTCATCCCTAGGTACTGCCCATTTGAACAAAAAAAATGGAAACACTTTCTCACAGACGCACGGAATAAATTTCTCTCTTCCATCCCTCTTGTGCTCCAACTGCATTAATAGCTGTGGTCAAGGCAGGATCAGCACTGGCCTGTGAACTGCTCAGCAGTATAAAACAACATGACCCAGTTTATATTCTGGCATGAAGCAAGTTGTTCTACGAAGGCATGAAAAAACCAAAAGGGCCAGGGACACAGGACAAATATCAAGCAGGTGGTAGCAGCAGATGAAGTAAAGTTGTTTGGAGATTTTTAAACAACAACAACAACAGAAAAAAAGACTTTTTTCTAAAAGTTTCTACTGGGCAAAATCACAGTGATTTAATTGGAAATGAAAAAAGGGAGTTGTTTTTGCGTTTTTTTTGTTGTTTTAAGCAAGTGAACAATCATAGTAATGTTAATTAACAATGGTTTTAAGGATTGTAGCTTTTAACAAATCCATAGTATCTTAGAGTGCTGGTACAGAAATATCTGTATTCTGATCTTGCAACTTGGTGGAGTCGCTAACTGTCGGAGCAGTTACACTGTTACTGCAAAGGAAAACAATTTGCACAAAGTATTAAATATTATATATATATATATATATATAAAATAGTTTCCTTTTTATGTTTTTTACATCATCAGAAATCATCGAGTCCCAGAGTTCCAAAATATCAAAGACAGCAGCAAGAATCTCACCACCAACATCATACAAATCAAACACAAGCCACGCTGCCTCCTGCTCCCTGCAGGAATTTAGACTTCTATTTAAAATCACCAGCTCAAAATTGTTCTCCGACGGTGCATCCGGGCTGGGATGAGCCCTATCACAGGCACACGAGCAGCTTGAGCCCAGCAAGGTTATTAGAGGAGACAAAGCGCTCCATGCATGCAGCTTATTTGGGATCCAGCCCTGCAATAAGCAGTTTAGCTGCTTCCACAACGCGCTGAGCCGCAGCTAATGCAGCTGGGGCAGTTTTCTGTGGGGCCAGCCATATGTCTGCACTCGCCAGCAGTGCGAGGCGGCTGCCACAGAGTTGCACACAGAGCTGGGCCTGCCGCCACGCCGGAGCCCCAGGATTATTTAATGTATATGTGTATATACATGAGATAAGGAATCCTGCCACAGGCTGCTCTCAGCTCACCTGCTGTGCCTACAGGGGAGCCACGAGCCCCCTAGGGCGGGCTGGCAACTCCAGAAGGATGAACAACCCCCCACAGCTGCACGGTCAGCCCCAGTGCTGCCCCACGGCGGGCGGCAAGCATGGCAAGGCCAGGCCAGGAGAGGGGACGGCAGACACAGGGAAAAGGCAGTGACAGGGAAAAGGCACCCGGCCAAACATAGAGGTGAGTGTTGCCAGCTGAGCAGTATTTGCCATTGCGTTTAATATGAGTGTTTAACATAAAGTACTGCAATTAGGTCCTTCAAAAATAAATAAATAAAAAAACAGGGGAGGGTGGCAAACACAGGCAGCCAAACATGATCAGTTCTTTTGAAAAGCTTAGCTTGCACCATGAAATTGTAGTGTAATAATGCATCCTTAATGATTTTTTTTTGCAGTCTACTGTCTCCAGCAGAGTTTTATTTTTACGTGACATTTTACTACAAAGACTTCCAAAATTACTACAAAAATAACTTGTTTCCACAAAACAGTCTGTAGAAAGTTTTAGAGAAAACCCTTCTAACCCGGATGAGCAAAGAAGCCTTAGGCAACTATCTAGGGCAGAAAATTATTACACCCAACTGAAAGAAAAAGAATACTGCAAGCAGAATATGTTTATCCCAAACTAGTGTCTTCACCAACTTAGTGCCACAAACTGCCATTAAAAAAAGAAAAGAGAACAGTTATGGAGCTGTCAGTAAGCACCAATCACAGGACCTCAAATGTGACAAATCTGAAATATGCTTGCTAAGGCCTCCCACACTGATGTACAGGCATGCCTGTACTTGAAGAAGCTTTAATACTTGTTAGACAGGGTTGGAGTTTTCCTAAACCAATAGAACAACCTCATTAGGCAGGGACCTTCTTTTTGGCTTCATTCACCTTTTGTCAAGAGGTTCCCTCCCGCTCAAAAAAGTACTTTATTAGGGAATAAAAAAGAACAACAACAAAATACAATGTTTAAAAAGCATTTACATAAAGGACAAGAGTTTTAGATATGTCAAGGAATTGCCAAAAAAATGCAGATGTAAATAAACCTCACTACCATCATCTTAGTAGTGAGGAGGTCATCCCCCCTAATCTTGGATACACCCAAAGAGGTAACTTTTAGAAATTAAAAATAAACTCCTAAATATTTGCCCTTTTTTATAAATTAGGTGCAATCTAATTTGTCTTTTTTTTTTTTTTCAATAAAATTTCAATTAAAAGATCAAGTACCTAAAACACAGAGTTTGTACAAATAATGCTGAATCCATGTCTCAGGGCACAGCAGTTGCTTCCCGCTAGTTTTGGGACAAGTCTAAACTAGAACCTCCAAATGATTTCAGCATAAGTAAATAAATAAAAACCTGCTGGAAGATGAGCAGCACCACGTGAACTACGTTACCTGCAGCACTGTGATCAGTTAGGTTTGCTGTGACGTTTTTTACGAGGAGTTTCAGTTCATGAGCCCTGGGAGGCTTAGGCGGACTAGTGCCCTGAGGGACAACGCTTGTGCTTTGTATGTTCTGTGAAAAGCAAGCAAAATCAGAGGGTTTGCACATGCAAACACCACATATTTTAACTTCTGACACATTAATATAGTGAAGTGATATCTGATGGGGTGCAACATCAAAAAATAGCCACACGGGAGCATCACAAAGCCTCCAGTGCCAAAGGCTATGTTATTTTAAAGTATATCTTCTAGTTGTTTTTGCTCGCTGAATTGTGTTAAGCTTACTCATTTGTGGGTCATGAATAGCTAATAAAAACAGAGACCAGAAAAAGGCTTATCAAAAGATTTAGGTAGGAATAAAACTTACCTGCACGTCCTTTATATCTGTAGGTTTTGTACTCAACACTACAGATGCGGAAACTGAACTGAAGAGGTTCTTCAAAACATCTCTGAGTGTTTCAGGTATTGCACATATCCCTGTTGTCTGTCCCTAAGGAAAAACAAACATTCACACTTCTAAAATCTCAGAGGAAAAAAGTTAAATCAAAAGACTAATACGTTACATCTAAACTACTTAAGTTATCTAAAATTAATGTTTTGAGAAAGAGAAAAGATCTCTGCTGCCAACAGCAAAACACAGCAAGATATCATGCCAACCATGCCAATCTTACACAATCTTAGATCTTAAGCATTAAAGAAAACTGAAAAAAAAAAGAAAAAAAAAGAAAAAAAAAAGTCAGAAGGTGCTCTGACAGTTCACAAAGCAAAACCATTGCTGGCACCCTCACGCTCCTGCCTCCTCTTCCCCATTGCCCCAAAAACAGTGTTTCATTATCAGGTTATATCTTGGGATGCTGTTCTGAGCTTTTTGTGCTGCTTTGCATGCCAGGTTGGGTAAGCAGACAAGTCGGCTGGTGCCGCTACACGGGCTTTGTGGCAGTGCTGCTACCCACGGTAGCTGCCAAGGAGCCAACCCGGAGCCACGCAGGAAAATGACTATAGTGCCTCTTGGGTGACTTTAACTTGGCTAAAATGTGCAGTGCACAGATGGGTAATTCTGCTGCTACAAGGCACAAAAGCTGCCATTAAAATCAGGGAACTCTGAAAATGCGGCTCGCGCGCTGCCCATCCAGAAGTCTGGCGCTGCTCTGCATTTAACAGTGCCCGCTCGTGCTTCCTTGCGGATGTGTTGGAGCAGATTTCAGACCCTGCTGGCACACAGAGCTGCCAGCCATTCCCTGGGAGGTATGAGAAGGCAACGAGCCACCCCTTCCCTCACTGTGAGCCTGCAGATGTCCTATTTCAGTGTCAGTATTGACAAGATCTGCTCTGCTTAAGGCCCCAACTCACTCAGCTGGAGACACACTGAGTCACACAAAACGCAGTTTGATACTCCGGTGCCACGAGGAGGTGACAGCTTAAGTCAGAAACAACCATGGCTGAGCAACGCCATCCAGCTCTGGCATCCATCCAGCTACGCTGGACATGCTGCAGCACGATCCTCTGCTTATGGACCTTGTACCCTTGCACAGACAGTTCCCAGCACCAGAGAGACCACAAGGGATCATTTCAGAAGTCCCATTCACAATCTAAGTGTTGGAAAACTATGTGGATTTGTTTTTGCACTTGTAAAGGTACACCTGGAGCTTGCATAACAGGACAAGCATATCTGTAGTAACAGTCCTTTCCCGATTAGTGGAGCATTACAGAAACACTTAGGATATTTCATAAAAATCCCAAGAATGCTGTGCAGAGAGCACTACCTGTTTCACTGCCTTCCTGTGTAATCACCTTTTGAGGACATGTAGCTGCTGTTCAAAACATGCAACAGTATCAGTTGATTCACTGACAGTAATTTTGCTTTGTTCATGCTATGCTCCCTGAAACCGCTGCCAAGGAGGCAGCAGCACCCTGCACAACAGGCCGGTCACAGCCCACACATGTTTTTTTCTTTAAAATATTAATAAAGTAAATTAGATTGAAGCCTCAGCTTCAAATTTATTTATTTATGATATGTAAATAGGCAGATTTAGTGCTGTAAGCTTGCATAACTTGCAGTAAGGTTATTGCCCTTACCCCCAGACCTTACTTAAATATTGCTTGATGAAGAAAGCTGTAAAATTCCAGCCACCTCTAATTGCCACCAAATTAGTCTGCCATTTTTTACTTTGATAAAATGGCAACAGTAGTAATTGGATTTCTGCTCATGGGCCTTTCTGATGTTTTCCATAGTTATTCGCGAAGCAATTTCTTCAAGAGCTTCCTTTCAGTCAACCTGACTTTTAGCCATTGTAAAGAAATGTTTGATCACCTCACTTCACTTGAAGATAAGTCACAGTGCCTTAGCTGCCACCTCAAAAGGTTTAAGGTGACACATTTCACCTTGAGCTTTACATGGACTAGTGCTCTGCAGTCAGCTACTGTGGCTAGCGTGCAGCATAGCAGTTCATTTATTAACATCATGAAACATAGGACTGAGCCCTGCAAGCCATCCAGGTGCCCAAACAGTGCTCAGGTTCATCCAGCTTTTACCAACAAAGATGACTCTTATTTTCACATTAGTTCCATCATCAGTCAGACAATGTGTAGATGGTGAACAGCACTTGAAGTTCTTTATTTGCACACAAAAGTCTTCTTTCAAAAGAGCTAAAAACAAGGCACAAAAGCTGTCATTAAAGCTTAGGAACTGAAGCAACTTCCTAGGTGGAAGCGACTGACAGGTTTCAGTCTCAGTTGCTCCCCGCAATGCTAACAGAAATTTAAAAGGAAAATAGGTTCTTAATGGTTAAGGGCTTTAACAGACTTGTTTTAAAAAGCACAGGCCAAGCAGAGTGAGTGGTAACTGCTTTGTAACTCCAGCTCAGGCATCTTTCAAAAAGCAGGTTTTAAAGTCCAGCCAAATCCACTGACTGTTGCAGAGTCGCTTGTGTTTGTCACTAAGTACTTAATGATCGTTAAATACGTGGATAATCAACATGCCAGTCCAATGCACAGAGGTCATTAATGTTGCTACACATGCCAGCAGGATTTGCATTAAAAACACACTTCAAAAGACCTGTCTTTATTTACGAGTTGGACTTTTTTTTTTTTGCATATAAAAACTATGGTAATAAATTACTGCAATACTAGGTCCCTTGGTACAGATCTGCAGAAGCAGCTTGACTATGGAATAAAGCTAAGTTTTAATGAGATCCTTAGTCAGAAAAGCAACCTCACAAAACAAAAGCAAGAGACACATGCTGCACCCGCTGCTGTAAGAAAGGCCCAACAGGCACCTTTCTTGTGCCCTTCCCTGTCCTCTACAAATAAAAAGAATTATAAAAGATAAAAAAGTCTCAAATCATGAAGAAACTTTTTCAGATTTGCAAATAAGCCTCCAGTGACTCAGTGCTTATATACTAAGGTAAGGTGCAATTCAGAAAGTCTGAAGATACTTTTACCTACATCATTTATCTTTGCCTTAAAAATCTTCAGTTTTTCAGAGCTGTTCCTGAATTGGAGTTGCCAGATTCCAAGGCTGATTCATGCTAAGAAATGGGCAGATTTGTAATTATTTGGATGGGAATACAATTTTATTTTTTACAAAAGTTCTCTGAAAAAAACAAGTATTTGGGAACAGCCATTTTTCACAGCTTTAAACTTGGATGAGAGATACTTCTAGACTTCAGAGATTCAGGCTTTTGACTCATGAGCCTTGCCAAATTCTACCAAAACAGTTAAAGACACCAGTGCCCATCGGTAACTGCCCTATTCTCCTACCAAACAGGCAGCAGAAAGGAACAGGAGGCATTTTTCACTTCAGTTGTCCAGCTTGGGTTGGTATCTTAGCCACTTTCCTTGCTAATCTGAAGCAATTCCTTGGGTTTGGCATTGAAGAGGCTGAGATACCACTGAAGTTTCCCCAGAGCAGAGCGACAGGGTGGCAATGAGGGGCAGCAGCAGGAGGTAGCACCTGAGGCCTCTCCAAACCTGGACCACATTTTAAGACACTTTGTTGCAACAACAAATAAAACTTATGGACTGACCTCCTGCACCAATGGCTGGATCTCAAAATTTGTTTCAGAGGTGTTAATGAGGAGCCACTCAACTCTGACATCTTCTTCCTTTTCTTTCATGTAGAGTTGAAGCTGTGGATATGAAAGATGATATGGGAGAGTGCTCTTACGATGGAGTCACCCTCCATTCTAAAGCTCACAGCAAGAATTATATCAGTTTCTAAAGTGAACAAATGCCAAGGAGACAGCCTAAGACGACTGAAGAATTTACTTAAGCTTTGAGAATATATGCCAGTCAAAAAAAAGGGCATTTTTTGTTCTGTGCATCTAAGCAGTCTACCCAAAGTGCTGTTTATCTAGTCTTCCTACAGAAGGCACTTACTCCACAAATTTATCACTTGCACTGGATGAATTATTATTAAATAGCTATTTAATATTATTACATGCTTTACCTGAGTTTGCAAGACTTTGTAGGCATTTTGCAAACAGGTCATGAAACCTTGAAACCACCTTTCAGATCTTGTAGTTTTGCCATCAGATTAGACACAGCAACAACAAAAATAGAGAGACTAATAGATACCACTTTACCTGCAAGTGGAGCGGCGACAGTTTCACGTTGTACGACTGCCTTTCTGCAGCAGTGGGTGAAGTATGTGAGAGACTGACAACGAATGTAACGGAATCTCCCACAACGTTACAAGAAACCACCTAAAGGAAAGGAAAGCAGCAGGGAGACAGGAAGGGGGAAAACAATTTAGAGATTAGAAGATGTGTGGGCAGGGTAAGAAAGGAACTAGGAAGGACTTTAAGCTACCAGAATTAAGCTAAATTCTGTAGATGGAATATTTCCAGGCAATCTTCACCATTTTTAGAGCTGAGTGCATGCCAGGAGGCACATCACATTTTCACTTTTGGATACAGAATGTATAATATTCAGCAATTATAGTATTTTCCATAAATATAAATAAGTAAATATAATATATAAATAAAAATTCAAAAGTTTTGAACTTCAAAAAAGATTCATTCATCCTGCTCTCACAGTCTAAACTAAGCATCTCATCACAAGATAGCTGGTTTTCGTCACATTAGTTTCTGGAAGAAAAAAAAAAAAATGAACTAAACAAGACTTTTTAGTGGTATCTCACCGACAGGAAACTTTGCCAGAACACGCCGGCTGCTACTGCTGCAAAGAGGAGGAACTCCAATTACCAGTTGGTGTGGAGGGGTGGGAGCCTTTTAAAGGTTATTCAAGTTTTTGATTAAACCAGGAAAGGCACAGAAATTTGGTCCTGAAGTCAATGTTTGGGACGAGCTTGTATGCCAGGTGACTGCAATATCCTTGTTTAAGTAAATTCCAGCACTTTTACAAGCGGCAATTTAAGCTGTTATCGCACCGAGTTTACAAACACAGAATCGTTTCTCCCTCCCAGTTCTCTGCAAAGCAACTTAGGTTCCAGAATCATCATTCGAAATTCAAAGAAAGCTACAGAAAACATTCCGCAGCACAGGAGAGCCCCAGATGGCGAGGAAAGAACGCACTGCAAGATTCATTCGAGGGAAGCTATGTACACGTACTATTAAATTACATTTGTGTGCTTTACTGCCTCACTTATGGGCATCAAAATTAAAGTTGAAAGCTTTAAAATGAATCATGTACCTTCTAGAAGATCCTTAGCAGTCTCTCCTTAAATATATTTAATCTCCCTAGGCTCTCTAAGAAGCACCAGAGCATTATCAGGAGCTTCAGAGCGTATCCATTAAGGCAGAGACTTAATTACAGAGGAGCAGCAAAGAGAGGCGGGGGGCAGGAACCGAACAAAAATCCCAACCACAACCCCGAGCAGGAACATTTGCCTTTCGGGATTACAGCTCTGACCAAAGATAGTTCAGAAGTGGAAAAATCTATTTCGCTCATTAACCCCCCTCCCCAAAATCCAATTCCCTCAGAATTATTTTATGTTCTTTACATACAATCAGCATGAACTATTATGCTCCACTATTGCAGCATAACAGAAATTAGCTTTAAGCACATTTTTATTAGCTAACAAGGCCAAAAAGAGCTAACTTTTTGCTTATTTAATTTCTAATTGAGCTGAAACATGGTATTACTCCTTTCATTCACCAGGAGGATGGATTCTCATGGCTCTTCTTTGAACACCTTGAAAAACTACATCCCTCTTTTTGGAGCGCAGGGGAGAAAAAGGACAGGTAAAAAGCAAAAAATTGCTGACACTTGCACATCCTAAAGGTAGTGGTTTACCATAAATGCACAACTGATTCACATGTGCATAGGGAGCTCAGTGCATTCAGAACAAGTTGGACTGGATGCACATTTGATGTAGAGTCATTCCTCTGGAAATTCTGGATGTCCGAGGGCCAAAAGTGCCAGTATTCAATTGATAATTATTAAAAAAAAAAAATGTGTTCATGGGCTTCTTTACTCTGTTGATGTGCTTCTTTATTCTTAAACCTCACTTTTAAGTAAAAAAAAAAAAAGAAAGAAAGAAAGAAAGAAAAGGCTGCTCCAGTCAGCAGAACTTTTATTCTTCTCTATCTTGTCAAGAGATCAAAACCCATTAACTGATATTTTTACCATTAGCTTAGGAACAAAAAACAGTAGGGTTGAGTTTTCATCTCCTTGACTTATTTCTCTTCCAAAGTCATCTAGATAAGTCCACTTCCCTCTCCCCCAACTTTAAATAAAATAGCTGTGGCCTTTAGGCGCAGAAGTCTGTTTATTTTGAACTCAACCAGAAAAAGGAACTGGTTCCATATTTGCTGGTAGAAAATAATTAGTTTTATATCGGGTGACATTCCTTCATTCTGGGAGCAGCAGGATGATTCATGAAATCGAAATACTGAGAAAAGTAGAGTCCCAGGCTAAAATTAGAAGAGAAAGTGCCTCTGCTTTCAACTAAGACAGTGCTACAAGTGGTGGGAAGCTGATTAAAAGGAGAGAGACCACAACTACCACTTCCCTTTCTAAGTGACATTCCTTTAGAAGTAGAGCAGATAATTTTGACAGACTGGGGAGACATAAACAGGCCATTTGCACCAGAACAGTAACACGAAGAAAAATACTGAAGCTTCCTGTGCTGTTCTCCCCTTCCTCCCTGCCCTCATCCAACCTGCTTCCTCATATTCTTTTCCCCTGTGCAGATAAAGAGCAATGACCAGCAAAACGCACCTCAGACAAGTCCTGGGACTTAGGCTGAAGCTGTGGCCAGAGCATTAGAGACAAAATGCATTTGTTAGCAGGAGAGGGGAGGGTCTGGCAGACAAACACCCTTTTCTGGTGGAAAGAAAAAGAGGAAGCATGTATACATCCATAATAAAACAGCAGCATCTGAATCAATAGCTGCTCTTCAGCCTCATTTATCCTCCTCATTTCTTTCTCTCTCCAAGTCATTGACCCCACTGATCCCAAGCCTCTGCCCCTTAGTCATCGACATTTCCGTGTGTCAGCTGCCAATCCTCCCCAGGATCAACACCAGGCACTTTCTTCCACCTAGCTATGTGCTCAACACACTCCAACCCGCCCCCTCACTAGTCTCTGCCTCCCGGCCACCACCCCTGAGCAACTGGCCCCAAACTTGAGCAAAACCCCTTGGATTGGACTCTCTCCTCTATTTGTCTGACACTGGGATCCTGCCCCACTGAAGTGCACATGCGTCAGCACTTCCGTGCATCTCCATGCATCTAAAATTGTTAGTGCAACTACCCTGAAAAAATAAGTTTCAGGCAAACAACTAGGGGTACTAACAAGATTGAAAAAGCATTTTAGTTGAGATAATGAAGAAATATGGTATTTCTTTAAGACACCAAAGTATCTAAGTGTCCGTACTAACAGCTGAGTCTTTTTTCCCCCCCTCACTCCTATGTTGTCCTCTCCCTGCATCCCTGCACTTCTTCCTTACCTGTTCCTGTGAACAAAACTGTAGGATTTCTACTTATTTCCCTCTCCCTGCAGAGAAAATAGATTCTCTCCAGTAGTGAAGCAAATGGACGTGATTTAAGCAGGAAATTTTTATAGTCCTATAGAGAAAGTTCATCATCTCTCCCAAAACCAAGACTGCACCAAAGTACATGTGCAAAACTCACAGCACTGCAGGCCTTTGTTGACTTCTTTTTGCAAAATAATTAATTTTACAGCATGTGGCAGTTATTTCCAGGCAGAGTAGTTTACTCAAGATCCAGAAATACGTATCAACAAAAGCAATAAAAACCTTTTAAATGTTTGCCCAGGAAAAAGAGTACATCATGAGGTCCCTACAAAATGACAGCTGCCATAAACTCAGCTGCAGGGACCAGTGTGCAGCCCGGTTTGGGAAGCCCTCAATTTCCAATGCAAGCAGAGCAAACAAATGCAGCACCTACCCCAGGCACTCCTAAGGGCAGACCTTTAGAAGCCTGTAAGAAAGCAAATTTGTGGGTGGATAAAGTAAGACAATCTCAGACTCAATTTTCCAAAATGATGACAAACACAAGGGTGAAGGCAGGACGAGTGATGGAATGAGCGTACGAAGAAACATCCACGTAAGCAGCAGAAACAAAACAAACACAGAGAACAGCGAATTTTTCTATTCCTCCGAGACTAACAAACACGCAAAATCAAGCAAGGGGAGAAAAAGGAGGCAGGGATGGAAGAAAAGAAAAGAAAAGAAGGAACGGAGAGAAAAATACTCCCTCAAAAACAAACAAAAGAAAAACAAAAAAAAAAAAAAAAAGAAAGAAAAGAAAAAAGGGGGGGGGGGGGGGCAAAAAAAGCAACAAAATAAAAAAAAAGCAACCAGGAAGTACAGAGAAACAGGACAGGAAGAGATTTTTAACCAACCTATCAAGTCAAGTGGGCACCAAGCAGTAGGATAACAAGAAACACTGCCAATATTTTAAAAGAGGAAAAATAAGTAGCAGAAGCCTAGTCTGTTGGTTTGGCCAGTGTTTACAACCAGTTTGGGAGCCAGGGCTGCTGAAGACAGAGGCAGGCGGAAGACCACGAAATACAGGAGATCTGCCAGTCTGTGGCACTGCAGCTGGGAGGGAGGTTCGCCTGCCTGTGCGCGGGCTGCCCGAGGCACCTGCACGTCACCTGCAGTCCTGGGGGGCCGCATACTGGCAGGCGTGGCAGGGCGCTAGGCAGGTACCCGACAGCACCAAAATCAGCATTATCCCCACTCAGGCAAACCAGACCCAACACTGACGTCAGCCTTTGATGGGACACACTGTTTTCAAGCAGGTCATTATGTTGCTGTGTCTATTTTAGTAAGTCTTCCTATAGGTTGCCCTGTAGGATAATTAACTTGGATGCATTCACATTTTAAGGCAAACAGGGATGTGTCTGAAAGGGAAAGGAAAGCTCATCAACAGACTCCATTACTCAGCTTTGCTCAGAAGCCCTCAGTATAAACCTACCAAAGTCCGATGCTAAGGAGAGAAAGCTGGGAAGCAGTGACACAGAAGAAAGCTTGGACACCACAGAAATGCTGAAAAAAACTTGAAGACTAGAAGAAATGCAATTCATAATACAGAGCATATGTGTATCAGTAAATATTACTGTAACGGGGAGCTTATCACTAGAACAAAAAAGCAAGCAAGCCCTGGATGCATTAAGTCCGTCACAGTACAATGTAGCCACAGAAGAGATAAATCAGAATTTTAAAACACATGAAGAAAAAGCTTTCAGAGAAACAAAACAAAATAGCAGCAACAAAAAACAGTAATTTCAAAGCATGATGAGAGCTGTCTTAGACATCAAGTTCAAGAAAAATGAACTTAACTGAAACAAGTGTGGAGATGAATAAGCAAAAGTTACAAGTATAGCCGAGCACACATCATAAAAGGAAACTTAAGGAACAACAAGTCAAACAAAAAAGCTCGAAGGAAATATAATTCCTTGACAATGTACTTACTGACAGCAAGCACCAGGGAAAAAAGCAAACATTAGGGATAAAGGATTAGTCAGTTATTAGTACAGAGAAGAGGAGGGAAAAAAAAAAAAGTGAAGAAATAAAACAGAGCTCTGTGGTCTTTGAGACCATTTAGGCTTGAAAAGACAGTCATTAGTGCAGCAAAGCGCAGGGGCAGCTTTTCAGGCAGAACATGGAGTTAAAGGACAATAGGAGCTGCATGTGATGGTCAGGAATCTTCACTCAGAAAAAAATGCCTGTGAGGGCATGGCTCAAAAATAAACAGAACTGATCACATGTACATAATCAGGAGCAAATCCCAGCTAGCACTGTGGTGTTTGAGATGAGAGCCATCTTTCCTGCAGCTCAAATAGCCTTCGCTTCAACAGGTCTTCATCTGCTTCAAAGTTGGTGGAAATGGAAGGCCCAGCTCACCAGCACAGCACCATCACAGGCTGCCAGTTCACAGCTGGGTGACTGGAAATGAAGTAACAAAGATGAAACTGCAAAAGCCATGTCGGGGAAGATGACCTCAGGCAGGCTGCATGGCCCGTCTGAAGAGAGTAGCTCTCACAAGCCTACAAAATAGTTGTCTTCTCTCTCTATTAGTTCCCCTAGCAAGATTCATAATTGACCTGACACTTTAATATTTGTTATCTCTACCATGACACAAGACTGTGATTCTTTGTATAGCAACTTATTATAACTCACAGAGGGGGTGCCGAACTGCAGGTACTCTTGCAGGTATTTTTCCCCTTTTCTTGAAGCATGAAGCAGGAAAAAGAGGGAGACCTCTGTTGCAGAAGTTTGACAGAAGTTTGTTCTGTCCAAACCTTCCTGTGCCAAGCTCTAGACAACAGAGTCAGCTTTCTGCTGCATGTGTTTTTCCTGCCAAGTTCAAAGCCTCTAGAAATAGATTAGATTAGTAATGGAAGGATTGGCAGAATTGGCCAAGAATACTGCCAATGCTTACTTTAGAAAGTAAACCAACCAAAAACAAGCAGTAAAAAAAAACGCCACTTCACCCTATACATTTAGGCTGTGGTGCAAACCGGTTACACACATGGATTGAAGGATGTAATGCAGCAAGAGGCTTTGCCAAACGCAGCGCGGAGTGGCCGTCTTGCAGAGTGCCTCAATCCCTGTCCCTGCAGCAGGCACCAAGGAAAGTCTCAAGTGCCTGGGACCTACGGGACGCACCAGCCTCACACCCTTAGGCGTCCTCAAAGAAAGAGCAGCACGCAGGCGCCCGGGGCCAGCACTATCGCAGCCCAGCTGCCGATCCCGTGTTGTTCCCAGGGAAGGGGCTTGAGGCCGGCGCCGCACGGCTCCTTGCCCAGCTGTGCACCGTGGCCGAGGCTCCCACAGCAAGAGGCAAGTGCCACAGCAACACCCACGTGCATTGTGCTGTCCCCCACTGCATGTTTACTGCTGCTGGGGCCTCTCACCCTCAATCCTTTGTTTCCTTCTGCGCCCACAACCCTCTGATGCAAGGCCCTGAAAATACATATTTGAAAGGGCATGCAATAAAGCAAGCCCTGGCTCTGGTATACGGGGAGGCACCCAAGGCGCCTGTGAACTCTTGCCACACACAACTACTGGACTGGTTGCAGGACTGGAGCTTGCGCCAGCTGATGCCCTGGGCAAGCGCAGAGCTCTGTGGGATGCTACAGCACTGATAAACATGCAGCACATGATCACAAGCTGCACTCAGCAGTGAGTTCCAAACTCACATTGCGAGTTTGAGTCTGCACACGGTGCAGAGAGATTTCTATTTCACATAAAATTTGCTAATAATATTACAAAGAAGAGGAAAAAAAAAATCTTTGGACCTTTGGTATTACCTGAAAAATATGTCAAAGAAAATTAGTGAATGAAAGGAAAACTCCTGATGTGGTTAGAGAATCATCTACTTAAGGAGAGAGTGAAAGTAACTACAAAAGTGCCCTTCTAAGGTGGTTATATGCTGAAATCCAAACAAATTATTCAGGTACCTTAACTGAAAGAATAAGAACAATTTGTGGAATTTTCTTTAGCAGCTGCACACAAGATTATGGAAATGGTTCTGGAATAGTTCAGAACAACCCAGTTGACATTAGCAAAACTCTCATCATTCAACACATTTTATAATGTGCTTATGTTGGTTTAACCACCTGTAAAACCACATTCGGCTGCTGGCCACAGCACAGCAGCCCCATTAGCAGGCAAGGGTGGCTCACTCATGGTCAGAAAAGCACCAAAGGCTGCATGAGGGAGGCTGCAGAATCACAAATCCACGGCTCAGGGAAAGCAGAACTGCCCCAGAGCACTCAGTGTTTAACTGGCTGCCATGGAGTGAGGAGCCACCTCATTCCCACTCCTCACTCACCTGTCCCAGCCCGGCCTGGCCCCACAGCGCCCCATGAGCACCAGAGAGCAGAACACGAACTAGATTGAAGCAAGGTAAAAGTTAACTTAAGGATGGAACGCATCCACTGGTGGTATAACACTGCTTAGGGAAACCCAGGACCGTGGGATCATGCTTCAGCTCTGCTGTGCAGGTAAGACCAAAAGCGCTTTCGCCTTGAGACACTGCTGCTTAATGATCCAGTGCAAATCATCTCGCATGCAAGGACATCCGTGACCCTACCCACTTTTCAACAACATTTCAGACAGCACACTGCAAACCACAGAAGTGTTTTTGTGCTGTCACTCACTACCTGTTATTCATAGTGTTTTATTTTTTTTTATTTTTTTTTTCATTTCTGGCTTCACACATTATACAAAACAACAGTGTTAGACCCAGCAGTCCCCTCTCCTTACAGTTCCCTTGACACCAACACCTCTTCCAGGAGTACTGAGTAACACCAACACCAACTCTAAAGCCCTCCCAACTCCACAGTCTCTACCAGGAGCTGCCAGAGAGGAAAAAAAAGAGAACAAGTGCACAAACACCTTCACCTGTTGGCAGCCACTAGCTACAGGGCCACCCATTGGGGTGTGACTGGCAAGATGCATATCAGGCAGATAAGCACACATAGTTTTCAAAAGAATCATAGCATAGCTGCTTAACATCTAAAATAGACGAGCAAATCTGAATAGCAAAGCAAATTAGGGGAAAAAAAAAAAAAGTACCAGGTCAATTTGGTTCAGATGCCTACAGCCAAATGCCAGTTCGGATGTGACTGGTAGTTAGAGTAACTAGGATGAAAATGCAGAAAATGCTAATAGGCATACATCCATTTTTCCTTATGGTGTATCTGTATATCACTCTAAGGCCACATTCTGCCTCATTTTAATATTACATGCATTAAGCAGAGAGAAAAACACTTCCGAGGATGTGCTGGCATGTTTGTGTGGGAAGAGCTGGGGCAACCTCTCGCCACCAATAGAGCCAGGTAGAACCTCACCCCTAAGATTTTGCACCTGTTCCCCAGATTCCTTTCCATTCAGGACTGATGGAGCAAAGCTTGTAATCAGTAAAGCAAACAGCAAGACACAGGCAAAGACTCTTTATGGCCCTGCGGAAGTGTCCCTTTCCCCCTCTGTGAATTCCCCACCCTGTGCTTCAGCAATAGGATAGGGAACTACTAGATTGAGGACAGTGGTTGAGCAGAGAACCACTTGCACTCAATATGTGAGTTTCATTAAAAGCACATAAACAAACTTAACATAATCCTGTTGATTGATCATTTGGCAGAGCCCTGTGGCATACTCTGTTCACAACTTACACAACAAGTGAATAAATGCAAAAAGTTTACATGGGTTCATTAGAGAGGTAGCCTCTCACCAGCCTTGACAAGCTTAGGTCAAGCGTGCAGAAGTATCAGAAAACAAAACTCCCACTGACACTACTGAGTAAAGAAGTTATGCTTCTTACTTAAAAGTCAGCTGAGACAAAACAACATTGAAGTTTACCTTCTCTTGTGCTGATTTTACAACACTAACAACTTCTTTAACTGCTAGTTCAAGTGGTTCTGGTGGGTCATTGTCCTCAAATGTAAGCAACTGTGAATCCTAAGAAAGAAGAAGGAAAAGAAGAAGCATTACTTTATCAGGCGATGAAACTATCACTTGAAAATTAATTGTCAGTAAAGTTCCTGGAAAAAACAGAGATAGAACTGCAAATGTATGCCAGAAATTGTTTATATTAATTGTGCTACACCTCACTACATAATATAAGGCAGAGCCTAAAAGCCTATACTTAGGACATGAGTAGAAGCCTAATCATAACTCATCTTCCGCTGCAGCAAAATATCAGGGTACACAGCACAGCGCAGAAGAACGAAGCTCACAAACAGTGACAGAGCTCAGTGATTAATCAGAGCACCATGTTTTTTAAATACCATAATATTAAATAATATTTAAGAGAAAGAAAAAAGAAATAAAAAAAAAAGTCATACGGCTCCAGTTGTCTCTGCCAAAACGAAGAGATCCCAAATATTTGTTTGCAGAGGTGAGGGGAAAAACCCTTCCCCGCAACTTCAACCTCATATATATGTGCAGATTTAATGTGAAGCGGTGACAACTATTGAGTATTCAGACACCAGGCAAGAGAGGAACACCACACACTTGTTTGCGGGGAGGCCCCACTTTTGGGACCGCCTGCGGCCCGCATGTGCACTCACAGCCGGGCTGCTCCATCCCATCCCAGCGGTGCGCGCAGGAACCTCGCTGGCCGCGCGATGCCGACACCGCCGGGAGCGGCGCGGCGGGAACGGCGCCCGGCTGCGGTGCCAGGCAGCGCCGACGGCCCCGAGCCGCCTCCAGCTGCTCTCAGGGCAGCGAGGCCGTGTGTGGGGCGCTGGCTCCCCCTTTGCGGACAGGGTGCTGCTGCTGGGTTCCAGCTGGTTACAGCTTCTGCTAGTGCCTGTTCCCAGGGTGTCCTAGCTTGCTTTTCCTTTTTTCTTTTTTTTCCCCTTTTTCCTTATGAACAAGCACAAAGCAAACTAGCGTTTCTTAGCACCGCACATGGTTTTCTGAGCAGCGCGGTGAAATTTGAAAGGAGAGGCGAGGCAATTTTTCTCACTTTTCCTTTTCACCATCCTGGTTTACTGCCTGGAAAGCGTTAAAATGTTCTTCTTATCTTTCGCGCACACACATACCCTGGCTCTTCCTTCTCCTCCAACCTCCCCCCAAGACGGACGAAGGAAGCCCTGTGATGCAGCTGACGAAGGAAACTGCGCTCTCCTGGACCTACGCCAATGGCCACGCACGAATTTGGAGCCTTGGGATACCCAGAGCTTCCCAGAGAGTTTAACCCCGGCTTTTTCCACTGACACAGCAGGGATTCAAATCCCCAAGACCAGGGAATTAGGTTTGTCCCGGCCTCACCTAACCTTGCTGGCTCTGTCTCTGCAAACCACCGCGCCAATGCGCCACGTTACGGCTTCTGCAAAGAGCGGCCAGGAAGGAGAGGGGCCGGCCGAGTTTGGGGCATTCCTGGCCAAGCCATCCGGAAAGCAAACCTGCGAGGAAGGAGAACCGCCGCGGCCCAGGCACGGCCCGCAAGGGGCATATCCACGGAGAGGCAGAGCGGGACGAGGAGGACACAGACGAAGCCCGGCCCTGGGAGTTATTTACTGAACACCTCGTCGAGGTCCCAGTATCGGTGCTCCCGGTATTGGTGGTGACCTGAGCGAGACACCCGGCTGCCGACCTCGTCCCAGGGCTCCGGCACATCGTCACCCCCCAAGGGCCGACGCTTGCAGCCGCCCACGCCTGCACCGTGCTTTGGGCCACCTCCTTCTGACAACCCCCCTACCGAACGTATACACAACAAATGCACCCGTAAACCCGTACGTCCTCACTCGCACACGGACCCCTCTCCGTACCCGCGGCAAGCAGCGCGTTATCTACGAGCACGGCAGGAGGCCTCGGCAGGGGAGCGAGCGGGGCCGGGGCTGCCGCGTCCCCTCCCTGCACCGGCACCCGCTTCCCTGCCCAAAGGAATCACTGAAACCGGTGGGAGCCGCCGGAGGGGCCGAGCCCGGGCGCAGCTCAGCGCATGTCACCCCCCGGCAGCTCCCGCCGGCCGCTCCCAGACCCTCTTCCCTACATATATCCATAGCGAAAGTCAATATAAGGCTATAAATGACTATATGGTTGTGTGAGAGCGCGCCCCGCTCCCGGTCGGATGACGGAAAAGGCACCTTTCAGCCAGTCCCCTGTTTTCTAAATGCACAGTTTGGAATGAAAAGAGATTTTTTTTTAAAGTCCTTTTATTTTAAAAAGCACTTTTTAGATTTTTTTTTTTTTCCCTCCTCGTTTTTACTCTCAGAGCAGGAGCAGGTTTGGCCGAATGTATTTGGAGAGGGAGTGAGAGGGGAGTGTGTGACGGGGCAGGGGGGAGGGCTGAGTGCTGGGGGCCGGGGAGAGATGGATGTTTATTTAATGCAGAAAAAAAAAAGCAATAAAAATAAAAAACCATTATAAAAAAAAATAAAAAAAAAATACAAAGAAGTCTTAGCACTTTGCGATGGAACGGGTACTTTGAGATCACTTTATCTTAATTTAAAAAGCAAAAGCAGAACATGTTTACAAGTCAAAACCAACTTCTACGGAAAAAAAATATTATTAAAAAAAAAAAAGAATCCTAAATTTATTTTTGTAATAAAAATGTGTATATATATACATATATATATATATATTTAAAGAAAAAAAAATACCGTAGGCAGAATCCGAGCTATATTTCGTGGAGTAATAAAAGCCAGAGGTGTCCAACGTGAGGAACGATGCTAATTAGGTTCTGTGACATGCCCTGAAAATAGACCCTCGGAAGTGATTGCACTTCGCAGAAGCTTGAATCTAGGCAGGAATCATGGTTTTGTTTTGTTTTGGGTGTTCTTTATTTTGTGTATTGTTCATTTCTCTCCCTCCCGCCCTCCTTTTGGGTCTTGTTTCCTCCCTGTCTGTCCCCGCAGCCAGTGCTAGCGCAGGGCGTCCCGAGCGGAGCCGCCCGCGCGCAGCCCTTCCCGCCGCTCCCGGTGGCTCTTTGGCCCCAGCTGAGGCTCCGTTGGCAGCAAAATGTCTTCTGCAGCCTCCGGAATTCCCCACGGGCTGGGTTGGCCGCTGCTTTCCAGCCACGTTGTCACCCGGGTACCTGTCACAACCCTCTGCCTGCCCCAGCAGCACCCACTGGGGCTACCAGGTAAACCCGGGGCTGGGGCCACCAGGTAAACCCTGCACAGGAGCCACCAGGTAAACCCCAGTGCTGGGGCCACCAGGTAAACCCAGCACTGGGGCCACCAGGTAAACCCGATGCTGGGGCCACCAGGTAAACCCTGCGCTGGGGCCACCAGGTAAACCCGGCGCTACCTGGGCTGCCCCATGCCAGGGGGAACCTGCAGCCCCCCAATTCGGCGGCAGCCCCAAGCCTCCCTCCACTCCGGCCTCAGGGCCGCCAAACGGGAGCGTTGGGACACGATGGGACACCACAGGCTCGGCCCCACCGCCGCTTGCAGGGCCAACCTCTTGCTTAGCACTGGCTGCCTCCCGCGTGTGCAGGAATTAGCGTGGACTTGTACATAGGCAGTTGCTGAGGTTCTTCATTGGTAGCCGGGCGCTGTGGTACCTTCTAGTTTGTGTCACTTCTGCTCTTCCTCTCCCTCCCCAGCACCCTCCCCAGCTTGCGTTTCGCTCCAAAACACCCCGGGACGCTTTGGAAACAAGGTGACATCCCGCCTGCCCCCCTCCAGTTTCCCCCGGCAATTCCTGCCCCGATGTGGACAGCACAAAAAAAAAAAAAAAAAAAAAAAAAGGAAAAAAAAGAAAAAAAAAAAAAAAAAAAAAAAAAAAAAAAAGATAAATAGTCTCAGGATTCCCAGTGGAGAGAGAGAGCATGTCCCCATCCCCATCCCTGTCCCTATCCCCATCCCTGTCCCTATCCCCATCCCTGTCACCATCCCCATCCATATCCCCATCCCTATCCCCATCCCCATCCCTATCCCCATCCCTGTCCCCATCCCCATCCCCGTCCCCATCCCGTGCCCACCCTGACCCCCAACCCGCCTCCTC
>JAWLRI010000285.1:5582011-5612067 GCA_034781795.1 Crypturellus tataupa
AGCGGCCCCGGCCCTTGTCCCTGTCCCGGCCCCTGCCCCTGTCCTGGCCCCGGCCCCGGCCCCGGCCCCAGGAGGGCGCGGGGCGGCGGGAATGGCCCTTGCGAGGGCGTCAGGGAGCGGGGACTCTCCTGGGGACCCTGGGGCCCCGCCTCCGGCAGGGGTGTTGGAGTCATCATTTTTATCGTTTTTCATCCCAAAATAAAAGGTCTCCCTGCACTTATGTCACTGTTGCTCTTTGCAGACTGAGAAACAAGTCAAAAGGCACACAAGGAGACGGGGCGCGTTCAGCTGGTGGGCACCTGTGGCTGACATGGGAGGTGGTGGGCGAAGTGGCCTGGTCTTTCCATAAGGAAACTCCTCCAGCCGCCCGTTCCGAGGGGCCGGGATGTGCTGGCCTCGTGTTGCAGCTACAAAGCCCCCTGGATGGAGCTGCCATGCTGCCCTCTCTAGCGAGCGAGCGCTTCGTGGAGCATCTCTGCACATCACAGGATAAAACTGGCAGTTCTGTGCCCACACCAGCCTTTCCACGGGGCTGGCGGGCACTTGAGGAGGTTATTTTTTTTTCCTCCCACAGAGGGTACGCACAAGTTTCCCTTTCTTTTACCTCAGCATCTCCCCCGTTCTGTGTTACACTGGGCTCCTTGGCCTTCAGAATTACTAAGTACTTTCTGCAAAGCACGAGGAATTACCCTTGATATAAGTAGAATTGCAGAATCATAAAGGGGAGGAAATGGTCTTTATGGAGGTAAATAGAAGTTTCATGATTATTTATTCTTGTGATGTTCACCTTTACTAAGTTCCTGGGTGGTTAGTAGAGTGTCATCGCTATTTGTGTCTTCATTTGGGTTGTCCTGGTCCTTTCCTGCTGGTTCTTTCTTGGTGATTTTCTTAGCCTGTGACACTTGGTAGCCAGTGGGTCCCACTTGAACGTTTTGCCCAATCCAGGCACCCAAATAAGCAAGAAGTCAGCTGAGGCTGATAGAGATACTTCGCTCTCAGATTTTGATTTCAGGAAATCCTGTGTTTTGTTCAGGGAGGAGCTCTTTCCTCCTGCCAGGATCTAGGCAGGTGATGGTGGATATACGTACCTCACACTGAGGATCAAGGTGCCAAGATATCCAGAAAGCCATGACCAGAGCTGTATTGCCGGGTCAGCACAGCAAAATGCATAGGTTAATTGACAAGAGTGTAAAATTACATTTAAATAGTAAGAATAATTTTCCAAAGGTTTATTGACTGTCTTGTTACCGGAAATGTTTTATATTTTTACTTTTAAAATATATATATAAAATAAAATATGTGTGTCAGTACGTACTGGATTACTTTCATGTGTCCCTGCAAACACAGGATGGCCACCTCTGAAAGTTCAGCATCTTATCTGTCAAAGTATAGCTTGGGGGATGTGGTTAGTGACAAAGTAATTAACTGTTCATCATTTTGTCTACTTTGAAGCTGGGAATTGTGATTCTCACTTCCTGTTAATCTATACTATATATTGTACTTCTATTGAGCAACCTATGTATTTCCCAAATCACACCTTTCAATGTATTTAACAAGTAAGTATATCTCTCTACCTGATGGTTGCAAAGCAAATTTAAAAAATACAAACTGACTTTTATTGATACAGAGTAGATTTTAGAGGAATCCTGAAACCAGAAACTTATGCATACATCATTTACAGCAGCTACATGTTTGCTCACATGCTCAGTTTTGGTTCTTAGAAGTTGTCGCTTGCTCCGTGACTAGGTCGGGACGGACATCACACAACGCATGCAGTTTTAATCTTTCATTTATTGTACCTGCGTGAACATGATATGGGACCCTCCTCCTCGCCCCAGCCCACAAGTCCTTCTTTTATATTCTTCAGACCAGCCTTGGCTATGTGCTTTTCCGTGATTGGCAGTTTCCATCTCAGCAGCAACCTCCTCCTCTTCTCTGTCTCACTTCTTTAAAGTTGCTTACTTGAGTCAGTCCAGTTTTTTTCAATCTTGTTCAAGGATGTGGTCACTTGAGAAGACCATGGCTCTTGGACCAGCTGAAGGCCATCCGACCAACTCACATCCTCCACATCTCTCCCTTTTTGTTTTTCTATGATAATAGCCACGCTCACCATCCGCTGCAGGGCCCTTTGCAAGCAGGAGAGCAAACAAGGCAGTGTCACCAGAACCACCACCACCACCATCCCTACTATTACTATTCCCATTTTTATCCCACCCTGGAACATTTCAGCCACTCAACCAATCGTTAGACCAGCTGCATTCGTCACGTTCCTGCAGACGATTCATTCTGTCCTTCATTTCTTGGAGTCTTCTATGTATAGACACAGAGTGATCACTGAGATTCATGCAACACATCCCGTTTAGGTCCTCACATCTATGGCTGTGTGCTAATAAAAGAAAATCAATAGCAGCTCTATTTTGCAGCATTGCATGTCTAACAGAATCTACAGTGAGAAGCAGAGATTCCACCACCTCCGTGGTAGCGTTCATTTGCTTAGATAGCAAACACCCCAGTTTCCCAAGTTGATTCAGAGCCTGCACAGCAGCTACCAGCTGAGCCAGAAGTGAAGCCGTGAAATTTTCTCCCTTTGACCATAGATCAACATTGTCCTGACACTCTGCGGTAAACTTATGGGTCCTTCTTCAAACTTATCCCTTTAGTCTATGTGCAGCAATCATAGTAGCATTTGGCATCAGCAAAGTCCATTTTCCTGAGGTGCAAGGACCGCCCACAGCATGGGAAGGCACACTAGGCCATGCTCGGTCCCCACATATCAGGAATATGCCCCTAGGTAGGGTCATATGGCTACTGAATGACTTGGTAATTTCGCCTGTGGTATTGCACCAAAGGGTGCTGTTCGCACATGGTCCTGTCCCTGTGACATCCCAAATAGTGTGGTTCCTGTGGTCCCAGCCAGTATAGTTAAAAGTTATGCACACCCACGCTCCCAGTGATCCCAACAGCTCCAGTTCTTGCGGAGAGTGAGCCTGTGGTTGACCTGCCTGCGAGAACCACGAGTCTCAGGAATCCGTAGCGTGACCTGTAAGATTTCCGCACAGAGCATCACCTCCCACACCCTTCACACTGCTGCTACAAATTTCCTGTAGTTCATGTTTATCCAGCGGGACTGCGACCAGGCATGTGGAACACGGGCTGTCCAGCGCTGAAATAGTAAGACACATCATGTCCTGTCCGGTTTGATTTGCCGAAGTTACCCATACATTCTTTCTGGGCTGTCTCACAGGCCATTCGCTCCCCAGCGTTAATAGTACTCCCAGTATCACCACCCCCATTACCATCTGACTTTTCCTTCGTCTTGTCTTACGGCACTCTTGTCCTTAGTCTTCTGTGACAGCTCCTTCAAGGCAGGTCGCACACAGCGCGCCAGTACCCACCTAGTGCCGGACTCTGTGGAGACACAAGCATACTCGTGCCCCCATGTGATCAAGTCAACTGGCCCCTCCCATGCTCCAGGTCACGAACCATCACTTTGGCACACAGGAGGACCTGATTGCTGCCCTGTAAAGGAAAAAAAAAATGTGAAAGTATCACCAGTCGGGATCTGTGGGTGATCTGGTTCTTAGAAGCAATATCAAGCAGAACTGGGAGTGAACTGATGGGGAGGAAGCAGGTCCTTGTAAACAGCCTCGTGAGAGCTTGGGGGTAGTCCCACAAGAGTTTACAGATAGAGTGGGTTGGACCTAGTAGCACACCCAGCGGCCAACTGTAAGGTGCCATGTGTGTAACAGCCAATCGCAAGGTGCCGTGCATGTCTAGCAACCAATCATAAGATACCATGTTAGACCCGAAGGGTCTTAGGTATAAATATGTGGGTGTAATGAGATTAAACGTTTTTGGGATCTACTGGACATTGAGTCTGTGTCGTTGATGCACTCCCCGATTCCTTGGGCCAGCAAGAAGTTCCCAACAGGGATCTTCCTTCAGGGAGATTAAGGTGATTCAAAGTGTAAGTGGCCTTCATAGTATGGTTCCCAGGTGATTCCCCAATCATCCACCCTTTTTATTTTTCTAAGAAGCACTTCAAGGTACCATGCACCTGCTTGACAACAGCTTGGCCATTGGGCAAGTGGGGAATGCCAAAACGTGCACGTTTTGGGATATGTTTGCAGGGCCATTTTTAGTTTTTATCTGGAGCAGAATCCCCAAGGCCACAAAAGCAGTCTGCCAATGGGCAATCATGTTGCGCACATGAATCCAAAGCCCAAATTGCTGCAGAGAATGTCCATGGAGACATGGACGTATTTGGGCTGCCCAAACTCAGGAATGTGAGTAACATCTGTCTGCCAAAGCTGTAGAGGGTGGAGGTGATGGGGGTTAGCCTCAGTCTGTGGACACGCAGAGTGCCCTTGACAATTAGGACAGGCTACAATGATGTTGCAAACCTCCATCATGGTAATGTGAAATTGCTGTCGCAGCACCCTTGCGTTTTGATGAAAGAAGGCATGCGATTCTTGGGCTTGTGCATGCAGGTTAAGAGCCAGACTCGTGATGGCTGCTGCAGTAAGGGAGTCTGCACACACGTTTCCTTCAGTGATGAATCCTGGTAAATTCGTATGGCTGTGAACATGCAGCACATAATAAGAGTGATGCTGCTGTTGTAGCAGGGACCATAGGGATATTAACAGCTGGAACAGATACTGATTGGTCACTTCTTTTATCAGGTTTCCTTCAATTCAGGCGACAAGGCCAGCCACATATACTGAGTTGGTGACCAGATTAAGAGGGTCCCGTACACGTGGGCGGAAAGCCATTACACACATGTGCAACTCCACTATCTGCGGTGAACCATTATGGACTTCGACGAACAATCGCTATTCTGTTCCCTTTTTCCAGGCAACCACCGCTTTGCCCGTTTTTCCGGATTCATCCATGAATACAGTAAGGCTGTCCACCGGGGTCAGCACCAGCCATGGGGCTTCTATGAGTGCCAGATCTTCAGTTACTTGCAGCAACTTATGGCTGGGTAGATGACATAATATTTCCCCTGTAAAGTTCTGCATGGAACATTGAAAAGCCATATTATTCATCGTACACCATGCCACATAATCCTGTTGCACTGGCAAAGCTATGTTCCTGAAATCAACCCCACAAAGCTGTCGCAACCACATATATGCCTTCAAGATAACCTGTGCTACCGAGTCCATTATCAGTGAGATGGTCTTTCACGGCTGGTAAGAAAACCCATTCTAACACATGCAGCAGGTCTTGCTAACTCTCATTCCACTGAATAGTAAGACCAGTGGGGTGAAAGCTGGCAATTACAATATAGAGAGTGAATGGTACTCCTGGTCCTACCCTGGAAATTTGTCGTGTAGCTATGGCTTCTGCTACAGCTTCCAGGGCTTTTTTCACCTCCGGAGTCACCTGCCGGGAAGAGGAAAGGGCTGTGTCCCCTTTTAACAAAGCAAATAATGGGGATAGCATACTCGTGGTCAGCCCTAAGAAAGGTCATAGCTGGTTGATGACTCTTAGCACCTTCTGTGCATCATTTAAAGTTTTTTATCGTTGCAGAAATTTTCAATAATTGATGGTGAACGCTAATTTCCAACACCTTCCATCCCAGGTGCCAGATATTGCCACGGGGCTGCACACTGGACCTTTTTGGGTGCAATCACCAGGCCATAGGCGGCAAGGCTCTGCTGCATGTCTAGCTCCATCGCAGCCAACTCCCACTGGGAGGAGGCCGCCAGCTGTATGTCATCCATGTAGTGGTAGCAATGTGCTACTGGGTATTTCCTTCGGATGGCATTGAGAGCTTTAGCCACATACCATTGACAAATGATTGGGCTATTTTTCATGCCCTGTGGCAGCACCATCCACTGATAATGTTCCGCTGGTTTTTCATTGTTATATGCAGGGACCATGAATTCAAACTTTGGATTATCTGAGGCATCAAGAGGAATAGTGAAAAAACAACCTTTTAGATCAAGTTCCAGCATGACCCATCTGGCAGGAATCATAGCAGGAGATGGTACCCCCCTGCTGCAGCGGTCCCATGTCTTCCATAACCGCATTGACCTGTCTCCACTTCTCTGATTTCTTTTTGGTAGCAAAAACAGGCATGTTCCATGGGCTATGAGAAGGCTCAAGGTGTTCATCTGCCAATTGCTCAGCTACTAGTTGTTTAAAGGTGCTCAATTTTTCTGGAGACGGGTCACCGATCCACCCACATAGGCTCTGAGGAGAGCCATTTTAATGGATAGTGGGGCAATGAACACCTACACCTTCAGTGACCCCTTGTAGAAATCCAAATTCCTGCTTAATTTTACATCTCAGTTCGTCAACACATCCCTACCCCACAGGGTCAATGGTGCTGACATAACATACATTCGTACAACTGTCACCTGTCCCTCCCGATTTTCAATTCAAACAGGGAATTGACTAACCCTACTCTCCACCACTCCCCGCTCAGCCCAGTTAAAGCTGCTCCTACAGAGGTCGTGGGCCGGGTGGAGGGCCAGACTGCCGGCAAAAGGACCATTACATCAGCCCCAGTATCCATCATCCTGGCTGCTGTAATTGAGCTAGGCAATCCACCTTTTAAAGTTAGCACACATTGTGTCATAGGACGCTGCAGAGTGACTTCTTGCGTCCAATAGACCTCTGGAATCCCTGTGGAGCCAACCCCTTTTTGTCTCCTCTCTTGTTTGGCTGTATTGGTTACACACGTAAGGAATGGGAGCAGTTGAGCAATCTTCCCACCCTTTGGGATAATGACTGTTGGGGTAAGTGTGGAGACCAAAGCCAACAGGGGTCCGCGAGCATCTGTGTCAATCACACCCGGATGAACTAGTATTCCCAATAATGTAGCACTGAATCTCCCAAGCAGAAGAGCTCCAAGGTCATCCCCAATAGGCCCACGTGCCACCAACGGGACTTGGTGAGCTCCATGGGTGGCGAGTGTTACTGAGGTGGCTGTGGCAACATCCATGCTGGCAGCTCCATTGGTGGCACCTGCAAGCTTGTTACACAGGCTTGTGGCGTAGACGCTAGGAGAGGTACTTGTGTCAGGGCGTGCCCCCTCGCGCTCCGTTGCCTGTTTCCCTGTGAGAGGGGCTGACCTGACATGATTTTGAGAACGACATGCCTTTGCAAAATGTCCTGGTTTCCCACATCAGTTGCAAGTACCCACAGCAGAACCTGGGCCCTTCATAGAGAGGGGTCTGTGGCCCCCACGCCATGGGCAGCTGGCCTTGATGTGACCTACTTGCCCACAGGTGTAGCACCGTGAGTTGTTTTTGGTGACAGCAGCTGCCAGGGCCTCGGCCAGCATGATCATATTGTATAAGTGAGTACCCACATTTGAACAGGCATTGATCATGGCTTGCAATGTCAGATTACTATTTGGCAGGAGGTCGATTGCCCTTTGACAATCCACATTCGTGTTATCCCGGGCCAGTTGTTTCAAGAGAGGCTCTTTCAGACCCATGTCTCTCACCTGCAAGTCTAATACTTCTTGCAGGGGTGGCACAAACGGCACATCTGCCTCTTGGGGCCCTTGTTTAATCATGGTATACCGGTCTTTTGGACTAGAAATGTTAGCTACCTGGAAGAGGACCTGTATCCCCAGCTCCTTTATTTGGGCCAATATCAAAAGATGCAACTGTGTCTGTAGCTGCGGGTTGTCAAACGGCAGAGTGCCCATAATCTGTCTCACCCCAGCCCCAAAACGAGAATCATCCTGGGGCCGCTGCAAATTTCCCAGTGAGCACTCCTCCACCAACCTCCTCCAGCGCGACTCCCACATCGTGAATTGGACAGGGGTGCACAGTAAATTAGCCATTTGCCTAATGTCAAATGGGGTCAGCTCATCTGAGCATGTGAGTCATATCAGCTTTTGAACCACGGGGGAGCTCAGGCCATGCATATCCGCTGCCTGCCTCAGCTCTGAGAGCAGCTGCCACCACAATGGTGTATGTTCATCCGGCCCCTTTCATCCCTCTCAGATCATAGGGGAGGCTCTCGGATCCTCTAAAGCTCCTGTTTCACACCCTTGTTGGAACGGGGCAGCGATCCGTTCCACTAGATCCCACTCCCCATTTTTCATAGCTGCCCCCTTAACCTCACCCCAAAACTGCACAGGGTCATAAGCCGAGACTGTGACCGAAGCAGGTAAGAACATGACTGTTGCACCTGCCGACCGTGGCTCGCTCCCTTTGGGGTGCGTGCCCTGCAAGTCCCAGTCTGGATCTTCTGGCAGCAGGGGCACATCCTTCCCCATCTCTTTCTTAGGCTGTAACGTCGGGGATGGAACTGGGGCTCCTCCCTCAGGGTCTTCTGTAGCGTCTGGTGGGGCAGTGGGTTCAACTGGGGGTGGAACCACAGACCGTGTTGCCGCTTGTGCCCCTCGTGTGGCCTTGAAATGCTCCAGAGGGTCTACCAGCAAGCGCCAGGTGGTCAGTGGCCCAGTAGCCATTTGATCAGCATTAGAGGCAGAGTCAAAAGGCACTTTGCCTGCAGTCTCCCATTCCTTCGGATTGAAAGCAGACTGTGCTTTCACTCTGCAAGCCTTTCCCTTTGCACCACAGTAATAATGTTCTTAAAGCAGTTTTATCATACTTGATTCCTCTTTTCAAAAGCATGCAATCCCAAATGATCATGATAGCCTTTTCCTCTGTAGATGAGTTTGCTCCCATCTTTCCGTCCCCGGCAGCTCACCTTGTTTCAGTCCATCTGCGACTTCCCCCGGGGGGGCTTCTTCAGCTCTTCATGCTGGAATTCAGCTACCAGGCTCCATCCCCACCGATCTCTGCTTGGCCTTTGCTTATGATTTCACGCTGGGGTCACCAGCTGTCGCTTGGTCCACGACTAGGTCTGGACGGACATCACGCAACACATGCAGTTTTAATCTTTTGTTTATTGTACCTGCGTGAGCATGATATGGGACCCTCCTCCTCGCCCCAGCCCACAAGTCCTTCTTTTGTATTCTTCAGACCAGCCTTGGCTATGTGCTTCTCCGCGATTGGCAGTTTCCATCTCAGCAGCAACCTCCTCCTTTTCCCTGTCTTACTTCTTTAAAGTTGCTTACTTGAATCAGTCCAGTTTTTTTCAATCTTGTTCAAGGACATGGTCACTTGAGAAGATCCTGGCTCTCGGACCAGGTGAAGGCCATCTGACCAACTCGCATCCCCCACAGAAAGTATTAATCTTGCTAACAGTTTCACTTTCTGTATTAGAAAGGCAAGAACAGAACTGCAGACCACTAGCTAACTAGCAGAGCTATCCTAGAAGCATGGGCAAAACCAATAAAATCTCACTAGCGAGTGCAGATGGATTCATCACATATCTCATTTTCAAAAAGGCTTTTTTTTTTTTTTTTTTTTTCCCAAGCAGTTGGAACCACAGCATAGGGACTGTGGGAATGAATTCTGAATTCTGAATTCTGTCCTGACTTAAGGCGAGACACAGCAGGGTATGCGCTCAGACTTTGGAGCCAGAAAGTGACCCCAAGTCCCATAGAACTCATATAAGGATATAAAGGGACAGGATGGAATCATGTAATCTTTTATTATTTATATTTATTTAAGTATTTATTATTTAATCATTTTCCTGTTAAAGCTGTATGCAGAACAAAAGGAAAGCCATAGGTTCTGTCACAGCAATGAAATCGTTTACACCATTACAATACGCAGAGATAAAATTGGACCAAACCTTTCCCACTAATTCTCTACGTCTGAGCCCTAAAGTATTTCGTTTCACACATTAAAGAAAGAGAAGGTCAAAAGAGGCCATCAGTGCCGTCTAATATGAAGCCTGAAACAAGTTCCTTGTCAGGACAGCATGAATGTGCAAGAGGTGTTTATTTAGCCAAACTGTTTTAACTAGTCCAGGTTATTCCAGCATCCCATGTCTCTGCGTGAGATTATCTTTACCCATGAAGTGGTTTTATACCCATGTCTTAATTAAGAGATTTTGTCTAAAAGTCAACTTGAGATGACAGCGCTTCACACTTTTCTCAGAGAAAAAACAGGAACAGCCTGGCAGTGCTGCATGTGAAATGTGGCCATTGGTGAGCTACTTCCCCTGCACAGAAGACATGTCCCACTCACATGCGGCTCTTCAGCCTCTCTCCCACTTTCTCCTGCTGTGGCAGGTGACAGGCAGGTCCTTGTACCTGCTGACACAGGCGCTTGGCAAGTCAGCCCCGGGCACATGGAGCAGCAGGAGGCAGGACTCGGGAGCCAGAAGAGCTGCTGCGTTTGGTTCCCTATACACTCCACCTTGGGTCTGTTTCTGTAGCTCCTTTCTGCTCATGCGCCTTCACATGTGAGCCACCTTGCCTCAGGGGACCCACTGTAGCAGCAATGCTGTCCCACGAGAGGACACTGCCGGCAGGAGGGACAGCTGGGAGCCCCAGAGGAGCCTCACTGGTGGGAGCCCCAGAAGAGCCTCACTGGAAGCCAGTCAGCAGCCTGATGGGGCAGGAGGCGTCTCTAAGCAAGCTTTGGTAACCAGGAGAGCTTTGATAACACGGGGACACTAGGCTAGAGTAATTTCCCTCCCCCACATCTTCCAGAACACACCCTCTTCAATAAAGGAATCTTGTTCTGTAAAAAAGGCTCTGAGATGATGACATCACCAGACTTTCATTTTTTGCTTCTCATGGACAATGTTAAGTACAGTCAAGGTCTTTGTATTCATCCAAGTACATCACTATTTCACTTGTTCACTTCAGGAATCTCTGATTATTTTATCAAATTATAACTTTAAGATCACATGAACAAAGGCAAGTGAAAGCCATTTTATCTGGAACTGCTCTATCTGGTAGAGCAAGGAGGAAAAATATTTTTGAGCATATTATTTTTTCTATTATGATGACTTGAAAAGTATATTTACTAGGCTTCAGGAAAGCACTGGGAGTTTTCAGAGATGCAATCATGCCAGTCAGGTGCCTCTTTTATTTTCCTCTGTATTTTCACTAGCTGGAGCCGGTTACATTCTCTCCACCAGAGGGCGCCAGGAGAGCAAGAGGCCTCGAGGTCTCCGGGCGGTCGGTGGTGCCGCACGGAGGGACGGCTGCGCCCTGACTGCTCTGCAGTCCTGCGAGCTGCCTCCTCCAGAACAGGCACACTAATGATGTGGTGGGTGATACCAGTTAGATAAAATTCCTCGCTTTGGGCTTAGGTTAGGCTCAGAGCTGACACTGCGACCAAATGGTTATGGCTTTCCAGGTCCGAAATGGAGCTGATGAACCTCCCAACAAGGAACCCGTGGAGAGATTCCTGCCTCTCTCTTGGACTGTTGGGCTCCAACCCAGGAGATGCAGGTTCCCAGGGCTATATTCATCGCAGATTGGGCAATGTTGTAGCAAATTAACAGCAAAAGCATGAAATAAAATAAAAGCTTACAGAAAATCTCGAAACCCAAGCCTCCATCTAGAAGCACAGCCCCGACTCAGCTGTATGGTTACGAAAAGCCAAGGGCACGTGGCAGTTTTGTGTTGTGCTTGATCCCAGAGCACACCCCTGTGGGTGCTGCACTACGAATATAACATCTCGAGTCTTGAGTGTGGGGGTATAAAGCACTCACAATATGACCATGCAACTCCCCCAAGGTATTTGAAGGAGAAAGGCATGTGTTATGACACAGGCAAAGGTAAAAGGCTTTTAATTCTTCCAGCAAGAATCCATGCTGTGTTCACACTTGTTGACTGTGCATTATGACAATAGTTGTTAAGCTACAACTAAGCAGTTTTTTTTTTTTTTTTTTTTATATATATGACTGACTGTTGAAACCATTGGATAAACTGGCATCTTCTTTGGCATTTCCAATAGAAAACCAATGACCACAAGGATCTGGAGATGAATTCCCTTCTCCAGCAGGGCAGAAAACAAGTTGGTAGCACAGGGTGGTTAATAAAGGAAGCACTGGAGTAGACGATAGTTTTTAGACAAAAGTGTATTATAACATCCTTTTAATCTAATAGTTTTAATCTAACTCTCCAAACCTAGCATTTGCCACATAACAGAGATTTTTAAAAATATAAATAATATATATAAAAATATAACTGTACATATACATATATATGTACATTTACAATTATTTATATATATATTTTTCTTAAAGGAAGTTCATCTTCTGTTCGGTGCCTTCATGCTGGGCTATTCTGCTGTATGTGATGTTGCAGTTTTCTCATTCTGACTCTTCCTAGTGTCTATAACATAGCATTAGATGGCTATAGGGTTATCTTCATAAAACTTGGGGTCTCTCTCTTTTTTTTTAATATACATACACACATATATATACATATAGGACTAGGTCATATTTCCCCTGAAACAAATATTCTGACTATGAAGCAGCAAATCTAAGTTTCCTGTTTGTTGCAGCTGGGTGTTCAGCTGATTGATTGATGAGCAAAGAGGAGAAGAGGAGGCAGCAGCACCTTGTAAAGCGCCATGCGGAGAGGCCTCGGGCTGCCATGCAGAGAGGAACTTTCCACTTAGGGTGGGAAAAGCCATTTCTCTTCTGCCAGACTGGGCTCCACACAGGCTGCTCTGCAGAACAGGGCACACGCATGAAGCCAAGCACTAGCCAGCTACAAAAGGAGCAAGGGGCTGCTGGTTTACAGATTTGCAGTTCTATAGATCCTTCTCAAGTGTTAGCAGCATCTCCTTTTAGGATCCACAGATGTACACAGCAGGATAGAAAAACTGCTACTATAACTGCGTACTTGCTACACCAAGTAAAGGATTCAGGATATGGGGTTTCAAAGCTTGCTTACAAAGGGACCTAACTCTTCTCTAATGTAATATTGTAGGGGAAATATTATTAAACTATCATTTGGGAAGTCTTTCATCCCTTAAACTTTTTTCCTAGACTTCATAGCATAGAGGAATGGATGCCAGCTACAAAAGGTTAAAAGGTGCCAAGACTCGCAGAGACTTCTAGCTTTTTATTAGGGAAGCAACAACAAAAAAGGAACTGAAGACCAGTGGTTACCACAAATGACACATTAAACCAGAGGCTGATTTTTTTTTTCTTGTTTTGAGAAGGCCCACAACAAGCTCCCTTCTCCATCTCATGCTCTTCTGCTGTTGCCATCCTCCTCTCTCCTACCTCTTCATTGCACTTTGTTCCTCTGGATAGCTGCCTGCAGAGCCCGCAGAGCTCAGCACTGTCTCTTCTTCTCGGCAGAAGCATCCGTAGAGGCTACTTAGGCCAGCAGACCACGCCACCACACGTTATGCATCCTTTCAACACTCGTGCACTTCACTAAAGAGTGCCACTGGATGGAGGCTCTGCCCCCAAACGTCAGCTTAACCTAACAATGGCAACCATTGCTCTAAGGCATCCAAGAAGTGTAACCATCCTAGGTCCTGGACTGCCAAGCCTTTAGAAATCATTAACAAAAATAGAATCTTTTTCAGGAGTTTTCCTGTTTCATGTAAGAATAAGACTGTATATGTTAATTCATTGCAGTTAACAACTTGAGATTTTCCATTGCCAGAGTATTTCAGTAATGGAAATAGAAAAATAGAAAAATTACCCACACAGATCTAATGGTAAAAATTACCTTATTAGTGTTTGCTGATTAGAATAGTGATAACTGTTTTAACATACAACATGTTTCCATCCATAGGAAACATCCTATGGATGGAAAAGTAAATAAAAGTTGCTTGATCAGTCTATACTGCATTGCCTTAGAAGTGGAAGGCTGGAAATAAAGGAAAGTATGACCATGAATGAAATTAGGCACAACACTTACAACATGAATGCCTCTTAACTTTGTATCACTTTGGTTTGCTTTTTAAATTTTGTCAATAGAGATTGTATGATCTCTAGAGGAGGTATTTTGTGTATTTAAGCAGATGTTAGACTGCAATGTAGAAGAGTATGCAAATCTTAACTGGATGCAAAATGAAATGGAGTTTTTGTTTTCATGGTGAAAGAAGAAGAGGGGGCCAAACCTGTAGCAGTTCACCACTCTGTGAATGGGTCAGGGAGCTGTGCTTCCTCTCTCCAGTTTTTCCACAGCTCACTTCACTTCTGACATATAGGCACACTTCAAGGACAGACACCTTAGGAACCCTTGTCTTCCTTTTCAAAGGGCTTTAAGGAGCATGAAGGGCTAAAAGTCTCTTGACTTTGGGGTGCCCCATACTTGGAGCACTCTCAGCCCTTGCTTCTGAGCAGGAGGTGGGTCTGGTGCTCCAGCTCTATTGTTATGTTTCACCCCACTTGCTCCCCCTTCACTCTGCCCAGCCAGCACACGTGTGCAGTGGCATGCACCACATTAAAAGGCTGGATTATCATCAAATTTACGCTCTCAGCACACACCTTACCCTCTTCCCTATGTCCTTCTTGGCTATGCAGTCACTTAATCTTTATAAAAAGATGCTATTGTGAGTGAAATTGGTCAATAGGATCAGAAAATAATGCTCCAAAGAAAACTGGGAAAGGCCAGCAGATATTAATCCAAGGAGATGGGGAAATAGTCCGAAATTTTCAAAAGTAGGAATGAGTCTGCACTGAGATAGAAAGTTAGTAAACTCCATTCCCAAAAGATACAGAGATCAATTTGTGTATCCTTGGAGCACACACATTGCCTTTCCCAGCAGGGGCTGGAGCAGAGGGAGATACATGTGGCAAAACTGCTTTTAATGAGACTGCAGAAATCACATAACCCGTCCTAACAGTGTATTTTCAAACATGTAGTTTAACCCAAGTTTAAATGAAAGAGGTACTCAGCTGCTGCAGCCTTGCTTCCAGAGTCTCATTTTAATTGCTGATTGCAGAGGAAGCAGAATTTGGTTAGTGCTCAAGTATTTTTGATGAATTTTTCTATATTTTTTTCTTTTTCCAATAAAAAGCTCAATGGGGCACTTAAACAAACAAACAAAAAACAGCCAGTATTTTAGTAATGTAGGAACCACCATTTACATACAGCAAATAGATCAAAAGATGCTCTTTTATAAACAAAATTCCTAGCGCCCAGACATCACTGTATGCACAATAACACCATGATCTGCCAAGAGATTCCAATACAAGACACCATGATTCAAAAGAAACAAAGTGTAAGTTTATTGGACGCCAACATTTCTTAGTCAAGATCTAAGTAAAGAAAACACACAGTAGAAAAAGTTGTACAAAGCAGCAATGGATTTACATTACATTAAAGAAAAAGTTATCCTAACCTATTAACTCTCAGTCCTAAAAAAAAAAAAAAAAAAAAAAAAAAAAAATAGTTAATTAAAATAAAAAAATGGTGTATTGAACCGATATACAATGACTAAAAGGTATACAAGATTATAAAACCAGCTTCTTTTGTCTTACTCCTATAACTCTTTAAAATGACAAGTGATTTTGTATAGCAATTGGAAATTTCTACAGCAAATAAACCGGACAATTCCAGCTTCTAAAAGTTTTAGGAAAGCATTCCCCTGTACCCGAGCACTGTAGATGATCCCATTTTCCTGTTTTTTAAAAAGGGACACTGTCAAGAAGAAGCTTTAAAATGTATGTTTGGTATGCATTTGTTTGTTTGGTTTTTACACATATATTTTGCTTCAACATTCTGCTGCAAAAGTGGGAAGCTAGGGACAATGCTTGTGTCTTCAAAATGTAACATATTGCTGAGAATTTTTTTTAAAAAGTGGATTAAGTGCTTTATTTTGCAATAGTTAAAGGAAAAAACCAACATGACAAATAAACTCAACCCACAGAATTCATACAATTTTTTCAGAGATACCTGCAGCAATTGAGAATGCCCTTAACATGGTAATTTATGCCCAACTTGCTCAAGAAGTGTTTTGAGTCAACTCATTCTTTTAAGTTCTTTGATTTTTACTAGTATCAAGTTTTGTTATATAGATAAGTACATTTACAGTATGTAATTTTTCTCTTGATAGTGTCCCTTTATGTACAACACATAGTACAGATCTGCACAAGTCATTTTAAATAAACAAGAATCAATGACATTAAAAAATACTATCAGGCTGTGTTCAGAAAAATAAAGAAAAAGGATTTTAACACTGATTCATTAACAGCAACATTAAAAAAAAATCTAAGCTTGCTTTGATTTTAATCTGAATCTTCTGTTAGGAAAATGTAAACAATTTGATTGAATAATATAGGCACATGCTGCCTTACAGGCTCATGCCAGACATTTGCACTGTCACTGCCGAGGAGTTCGGCAGTGTCTGTCCTTATCCCAGGGGAGAAACTTCCACTTTTACCACAGGAAGCTTGGAATAAAAACAGCGCACAGAGTTTCAGACCAAACCTGCATGCCCTGTTTCAGGGTGGCAGGGAAAACAAGCAAACAAAACCTATGGGAATGGTCTACTGGTTTTCCCAGAAAGGCTCGCCTTTATAGGAAATACAGGAGCAGGGGGGTCTCACAGCTCCGTGTTTTGGCTCACCGGATAAGGCTGCACCTCTGTTCTGAAATCTGCAAGAGAAACTCCAGTGTTGCCCGCTGCTTCAGCACGTCACCCTCTCAGGCAACTGCCAGGGTGGTTTAGCCCCCTTGACAAATGCAAGAAAAAAAAAAAAATGCAAGAAGTTCAGACAGTATTTCCACTGGTTCATGTTCTTTCTTTTTGTAAAACTGCAGAATTACACACTAGCTCTTATATGCAGTTTTCATGTAGAGGAAGATTCATTTTAACTTTTGATTATAAAATTAAAAAAAAAAAAGTATTTTCCTCCTATTGCTCACTGTCATTGGTTGGTCATGGTCCCAATTCAGCAAAAAAAACTTCAGCATATGTGGAAAAAAAAAAGCATTAGTTATTAAGACTGATCTCAATGAACTTAAACACACGCTTACACACTTTGCTAACGCACTGCCTGAAGGGATGTAGGGGGAAGAAACAAATCAAAAAAATGGTAAAAAATTAATTCCAGGCTCAATCCTGCTGCTCTTAAATGCGATGGAAATTTTCATTGTACTTAGACAGAAGCAGGATTGTTCTGAGATTTAAATGATAGATTATAAAACTAATTAAAAATGAAAGAATAAAAGATTCTAATCTATATATTAAATCATCTGCACATTATTGTCACTAATTTTAAGAAATAAAAGCAACCTTTTATATTTACGATCTCTAATGTTGTGTCACTTTAGTACAAAGCTGCAAAATTAAACAGAATATTATGAAGATGGGTTTTTGAATCTATAGATTTGCTTTTTATTCTGCCTGTGGCCAAACTAGAAATTCTTTAGAAGATCTTTATTTATAAACAAGTAACTAACATTTTCTGCCATAATTTAACTTTTTAAACATATATTAAAGTTATATAAGTGGAAGCATATTTATTCCATATCCTCCAAAATAAACACTTCTATCAAGGGCTTTCAAAGCTACTGTATAAAAGCTAATAGAAAACCAGAACTGCTATATAAACATCTCATATTTAAACTTTAGAGATCCTGAAGTCCTTTTCTGGACAACAGGAATTGAATTTAAAAAACACAGAACATGCTCAAAGTTAAAAACAATACTTAAAAAGCAAATCTAAATAAAAACTTTGAAGGAAGCTATTTAGACCAAAAATATTTTATGCATTTTTTTGCTGTTTTTTAAATAATACATATTACACCAAGAAAAAGGTCAAAATTTCTTCAAAGATGTTGCACAAGCTTTTGATTTTAAATGTATGGTATTTATCATTATATAGTAGAATTCCAATCAGAAGTTGGATGATCTTATGATAATTGAACTCGTTATTTTCTTTCAGAAGGTGTACGGATTTTTAAAAGGCTAGATATAAACTTTTGAATTCCCACTTTGTATAGGAATCATTAGTGAAAACTTAGGCAACATTTTACAAAACCAACATGTTTTCTTATTTTGTACACCCAGATTTCTTTTCTTCAGTATGTTTAAAGGATATTTAGCATGGCTTATGTCTTTCTGATTTTATTAAACCAGGTTGAGTACAATGACCATTTTTTGTCTGTAGGAAATTTAGTCTTACCAGGTGGAATAAAAAAGCCAATATCTAGAAATGTTACTTTTAAACAGCTACATAGAAATCTTGCTTTAACTGCAGCTTTACTTACAGAGCTTAACTGTTATTCTAACAATTAGCATAATTATATTCAGATATAATTTGCCTGGAATAGGACAAAACACATTACTAGAAAGTATGTAGTAACAGTTTTAGACTTCTATCAACAATGAAACAGAAAAGACTTGAAACTAACATTGCAATTTTCTGGTAGCTGAAAAACAGTCAGGTCCATTCTGAGCCATTTCTTTTAAATCTAACTTCCAGGGAAATAGTAATAATAAAAATGTCTGTTTAGAAAGAAAACGTCTGGGCTTTGACTGAGAAGAGCTGCTACTCCAATGCAGACTAAGTAAGGGTGCCCTTTTTGGATTCTTAAGGGTTCTGTTTAATTTTGTGAAGTCTTTGTATGTGTTTGCCTCTCCTTTTACTTGTCTGGGAGTTTTGGACGGTGAAGGACTGCACTGTTAGATCTAGAGAGCTGAACCCCACTCCTGTTGCTCTCCATCAACACATACTGGGTTCTAAGTGGGCAACGTTCAGTGCAGGGCTCCCTGCCCCAGCCAAAGCTGGTCAGGACCATAAACACCGTTTGCATCCCTTACATTCCTGCTGCTCACTCGTACCCATCACCACTCCACTGAGGTTAAATTCCAGCGGAAGAACGTTAATTTATCACCTACTTCTGGGGAAATCCTACTCGCATTAATGTTCCAGTTGTGATTTGAGGTAAAATATGAGCCACATGAAATAACTGCAGTCCATTATTACCATGATTTTCAACAAATTAGAAAATTGCAATGCAGTATCACAAATGATAAAAAGCAGCAGAAAAATATTCTATCCATTGTGTTCATAAAATGCAGTGATTGTAGTGTGGTGATTTTTCCTCTGCTTTGAGCTGGATATGTACGTTTAATACAAATTCAAATACATACTTCTTCATTTATACAGGTATCTATATAAATATTTACATTTTTAATTTTTGTTAAAACGTATCTTTGTACTTATGGTGAAGCTCACTACTGTGTGTAGAAACACACCTTTTATCTTCTATCCCTTAACAAGCTCTCATTTTTGAACTTAATAGCTATACATTCCTTTGTAGTTAGGATTACAAACAGTTGTACAAACAGCAGAAAAAATTAGGAAATTTCTCTGACATCCATTCAATCTTAGTTCATATTTATAAAGAGTACCATTTGAATTATGATGGTTGTTTATACAATGACAGTAGCTACTGAAATATCTATAGTAAATTAGTCTTTGGGACATTATATAAAGCAACGTACCTGCCCTCCCCCAATTTTTCCTTAGAAACTTATAATTAAATGGTTGAAAACAGGCTTGCTGCTACTTTTTATATAAAATCTTCGTAATAATATTGCTGACCTTAGAATCTATTTTAGCTTGCACAATTTCCATTTAACAACAACAAAAAAAAAATCCATGTTCCCTTAAAATATCAAACATTCATATCCAATAATGTCAGGATTACTCAAACTTGAGGTTTGTTTGTTATTGCTAAAGTTTTCTAAGACCTAAGTCAATACAGCAAGATACTCCATCTGCTTTTTCCCTAACTTGAAGTGCTCAACAACTATTTATAGGGAGCTCGTGTGGTCTTAAAAAAAGAAGAAAAAAGAAAAAGTTGGTTACAGTATTTCACTATTATAAACTCACAGTTCGAATCCAAATTGTTGTTCTTTCATTTAATATAGTTTTATATATAATACACACGCACACACCAACATCACAGGGTGAAGATCCATGCATACAATCCAGATATGATCTTATTTCAGTGTTATTGAAATTAAAGTTACTCTGTTACCATTAGATCCCGGACCACAGTATTTTAAATTACTCGGGCTTCTATCTACTAACAAAGTTAGTTACCTTAATCTTCAAATCCAAGCAGCATCACAAATTCCTATTTTTTCCACTGTTGTTGTTTTGATCCTCTTAAGATTTCTAGTTTATATGGCGTACATCCGAGATCCTGAAAACAGACCCAACTGAGCCACCTTTTGAACCCGTTATAGCTATTTAATTGTGTGTCTGTTCATGGCTCCAAAGACTGAAGGCCGTCTTGAAAGTCCTGTGACAAAGTTTGCACATGTACTGTCTCTTGAAGGTGATTGCCGAGAGTGGTGGAGCGTGGTAGAAGAGCGTATCCGACTCCTGCGGCACAAACAATTTCTCAGTAGCAGTGGAGCTTTCAGACAAGCCTGTTGGACTATCGGGCTCCAAGGGCTGGATTTTGGGTAGCGGTGGGGGGGGCGGCAAAGGGGGTGGTGATGGGGAACCGGCTGGGGGACACATCTCAGCTTCCTTATTTGTGGACTCTTCTGAAGCCTGTGACATGTGGGACTGGAAGTGACTCCACAGCCGGAAATTGGTTCGGAAGGCCTTGTTGCACACATGGCAAATGAAGGGTTTCACAGAGCATAAGAGTTCCTGGTGACGCTCCAGCTGTTTGTGCACAGTAAATATTTTGCCACACTTTTCGCAGGGCCACAAACCAGCATCTTTGTTCGAGACTACTTCTTTAGGTTCTCTGCTGGTTTTGGTGACCTCCTCCTCCACCTCATCTGCAGGCTCTTCTTTGATTTGAATTTTAAACTGCTTGGAAACACTTAGGTCTTCAGGCAGGCATGAGGAATCTTCAGAATCAAAATTATTTTGTTCTGACGAATCACTGAATACACTGTCTTCCTTTGCACCAGCAAAGTTGTTTACTTTATTGGTTTCTGACTGAGGAGGCAATCTTGATGAACTAGTTATTTCCCCGTTGTGATCCAGTATGGGTAAAGAAAAGTTTTCCGGGGGAGCCATTGTGTTTTGATTGTGAACTTCAACTTGGTGACGCCAAATACTAAAGGATGACTTAAAGGTGCGCATACACTCAAGACATGTAAGCTTCTTATACTCACACTTGCTTTCATGTTCATGCTTCAGCTCTGGAGAAGAAAATCTAAGGCTGCAGTAAGGACAGACAGTAGCATTTCTACAGAGCCGCTCATGATTCCCCTGTTCAATAAGCGAAGAGAGCTTAGCATTACAGAGACGGCACTGATAAACCTCTTTGTTTTCTACTGGATTTTCAATATGAATATGATCTTTCTGCTTAGGAACCTTGTTTCCTCCAATGGGCTTTTCCCCCGGATGCATTTTTATGTGCTGTTTGAATTGCGAGAGGAAACGATAAGTCTTCCCACAGTAGGTACAAATGTAGGCTCCTCTGGTTCTTGATCGCAAATTCCTCTTGATGACTTGTTGTGCTTGTGAAGCAGACTGTCCCTGAAAGCCCTGCTTGCCACGTCTTAGTTTAACTATGAGAGCTTTCTTTATTTCTCTCTCTCTCACTATATCAATGAGTTTTCTTTGGAATTTTTCATCTAAAACAGCATGAGAACTGGAAGCTGGTGAGGGATTCTTCACAATTCCATGTTGCGTCTGGCAGTGCGTCCACACTTTGAAGTTTGTGTGAAATCTCTTGTGGCAGATATCACAAGCATAGGGTTTCTCTGGATTATGATACATGTTAACATGGCGATGAAGACCTGCTGTTGATCTAAAAATCTTAAGGCAGTGCTTGCATTTGAATTTTTTGTTTGGTCTTGCTTCTTCCATCTCACTGTATTCATCTTTACTGACATCAGAGTCGGGAAATTCGGCATCAAGGTGTGTAGGGCTTGAGCCTTCCTCAAAGTTATCTTCTGACCCAGGAGAACCCTGCTCGTTCACCTTCAGTTTTTTAAATGGTAGTCTTCTATCAGCTTGAAATCTCCTTTTAGCTGGAAGTCTCATTGGTTCCCTACGATCATCCTCAGTTTTAAAAGCAAAGTCTTTATCTGTAGATGTTGAAGCATCTCCCACTGTAACTCTTATTATTTCAGAGGGATCTGAGAGTGGACTGCTAGGTTCAGTTTTTATTCGCACCTCTGTGAGAGGTGAAGCAGCCTCCCTATCTGTTGATTGAGAGGCACTGAAGGACCTAAGGCGATGTGGGTGTATTACCTGCAGTTTCTCATCTAAGACTAACTTTTCTGATGACTCTTTCAAGGATGCCTTTTGAGATATAACATTAAATGTCTTCCCTTGGGAATCATTAGTCCCTGGTGAGGAGGATGCTGATCCTTGTGAAGGTTTTAGGTCAACAGAAGGTGAATAAATAGGAACTTGACTGTCCATGGACAATGATCTTCGAAGGAGACTTTTTACAAGTGGCCCACTCCTGTCAATACTTTGGTTTTCTGGACGAGATCCACTTGATGGGATTACTAGTCCCAATTTTGAGTAGTATAGCAAATTCCTGTCTTCTCCTTGACCATTTCCTTTTCCCGACTCTTGCAACAAAAATGTAGATTCTGATGAGCCATGCAAAGACAACACTGGTGGTCGTGGTCTTTTTAATGACATCTCTGCAGCTTTTCCTCTTAAAAGATGGCCACTGCCTCCTGGTTCATCACTTGCAACTTCCTTCTCTGCTAAAGGCTTTTGAGGCAAAACTGTATTTCTTCTCAGTAAACCACCTCTGCTCTGATCCTCCACAGTTCCAGAAGTTTCGTGAAGTTTGGTATAGCTCACCGGGGTTTCTTTCAGCCATCTTCTTTCCGTCAGTGATAAGTTGTGAAGTGATTCAGTTGGTTTTGTAACTTGTGGTCTACTGTTAGTTTTGACAGCAACTGAAGGTGAAGGTTTAGAAGTATGGTTTAAATCATGCTGTGTTGAATTTACACTTTTCCCTTGTGCTTCATTTCTGTTCTGACAGACAATGACACTTCTCTTCTGAGAACTACCTTCATCTTCGTCCTGATACAATATTTTCTTAATGGGGCAAGCTGGAAAAGGAGCTTGAGGACTCTTAGAAACAATGTTTGTGAGAAAGGATATTCCAAGACTGTAGCCCAGCTCCTGCACAGCCGCAAGACTGCCTTTCTCAATGAACAAGGATGAGGAGTAAATGTAGTTTAACACATTATCAAAAGCATCTGGTTCACAAAAGTCAAGTTGAAACACAGACTGAGACTCATTCTCCTTATTTGTGAACAGTGTTTGGAAGTATTCACTGCTGGCAGCCAGAACATTTTTATGAGCTCGAAATTTCTGATCTCCTACTATAAGGACAACATCGCAGAGCTGTCCTTTGAGCCGCTCCTCATTCAGTGCGCTCAGCAGTGAGATGGCGTGTGCTGGATTGATGTAATGCAGGAGACCCTCCATGACTCTGATGTGTCTGAAAAAGCACAAAGAAGGTTTTAGATTGCTTTATGTAAATAGTCATTAAATATAAACACTAGATAAACATCAGATAAACAAATAAGTAAACATTAGGTAAAGCCTAATCCTTCTGTACTTGATAAACAAACTAAATACCTTCAACACTGCTGAAGAAAGTGGTTAAGCTTTGAGAAAAGGAATTAATACAATATTGTTAGCTCCAGTAGATGCACAAGCATGAAAAGCATCAGCTTAAGGTTCTGTTTTGCATCATGCGTTACATAGCTGATGTTACACCACAGTTATTTTACCTAATTGGTGCTTGTAAGGTGGGCAAAGGGCAGCTCTTCCTGTAATATATGCGCACTTCTCCACACAATGGAATACGGTGTAATATATGGTGTAATAATTTCACATTTCATCATCTTTTTCTCATTACCTCAATGAAGATACATCTTGACAATTACATTGGTAAACTCCTGAATCAGGTATCTGAAGCCTAGTTATGCCAAGCTACTTTTGAGGCTAAGCAACCCTGACAGTCTCCTGCTGACGAAACAAATTAGAGGGCTTTTCTTGTCATTTTTAATAGGATGATGGAAAGAATATTAATACTGGGGGAGGGAGAAGGAATAAGGATTAAATGACTTAATTTAGACTAAGTCATCATGTTTGCCTATATTTAATGAGTGCTTTTAATACATACTTTTAGCTATGAAATACGTGTCACTTTTTATATTTCAACTGACAAGATCTAGTTTCTTGGAAATTTCCTGATTTTGATCAAAGTAACCCAGAACTGTTTTGTTCTCGCTTAAAACAAGTGAACTGAACTCCCCATTCTAGTCACCGGCAAAGAGCACTTTATGCCCACAACTCACTCTGGGAACAGTAACTCCTGGATGCAGCCAAGACTATAATAAACACACAATATGAGATTCCAGCAGCAGTGCTGGAATCTCATATCCCACATGCTTCAAAACACACTACTCTGTACTGCAGAATGCCTCGATAACTCAGACTGCTATGATTATATATTAAGAAAGGAGAAAGTCAGGTTTCAAGTTAATTTAAATAAATAAATTTCAATTTATACAACAGAAGTTATCTGTGTATAAACTGAAATTCACACACTAGAAATCAGTAGTACCCAATTTCATTATCAAGGACACTTTATAATTCTGTTTTAGTTAATCCATAAGTAAGAATTTTGCACTACTCTATGGTAGTAGTTAAATCAATGACTATCATTTCTTAAAAGCAATCCCCTTTTTATAGCTGATTTTACAACATACAAGCAAATCTAAAATGTTTAACAAAATAAAATACTAAGAAGTCATAACTTTGCAGTTAATAAAGGGGGGTGGGAAAATATTACTAAGACTCAGAGGTCTACTGCTAAGACTAAGAGGTCTGAGTGATCAAAGCCTATGTTGCTATTACTGAGAACCTGCCTTAAAGGGTGTTGTCTGCAGTGTCTCGGCACACTGCTCACTCACAGGACCGGGCTACCACTTCTACAGCTAAACATACCAAATGAGTTAATGTGTCATGGCAAGAGTAGGAGCTCACCCTTTCTTCAGCAGAACTGTCTCTTAACTGGAGCATTTCATAAAACATTAGTTTACCCTTATATCAGATGGCTGCAGCATGTATTTCCTCACATCTCCAAAGAGGGGCAGAATATTCAAGCATGTATTAATTTTGAGAAACAAATCTGTCTGCCTGGGGAGCGGGTTATTCACCTCTTTTGTGGACCCATGGGCATAGGTGTGGGCCAAACCAACCCAACCTACTCTAGGGCACTGAACACCCACTAACACTCAGCGCGTATCAGAGTACATGTGCCAGGAACACGGCTTTTGCTTCAGCTTTGTGTGAGAGGCACTGAGTTTGCCTACTCAGAGATTCATCTGTGATGCAAGTTACAGCCTGTTATATGCAGATTAGCCAGGCACCTGTGAAGGGAATTTGACCTAAAAACATTTTTGTAGAGATACCCAGTTGCTGCAGAACCCATGCTTCAACGACAGACCAGCTATGGGGAATATTAGTTAAGTATTTTCAAATATTTTCAAATTGTTCATTTTGATTTGCTTCATCCAAGCCATTTGAATTCTTCCTATCTTGAATGGGAAAGTATTCTGGCCTATCTTATCAGAACACATCTTCAGAGACTGGAAGAACTTCTGCCATTTCTGGTGCACTCACTTTAACCTGGGGGCGGGAAGGAACAGAACATACCTCCTTTCCCCGCCAAAAAAAGGTATAATTAGAAACACCAACAGCAACAACTGAAGAGCAACATCAACCAACACAATTTATAGTTTGTGCAGATTAGACCAGTTTCTTGTATAAAACAAACTAAAACACTATATAATTAATGTTTAACTTATTGTCCACTGCATCATAATAATGCTATTGGCAGACAGGAGTAAAAATCTCTGCATCTAATGCGGAACTTAGTAATAACATCTTCTTCTTCCCCCATTTGCTTTTCTTATAGACAGAGCATCTTCAATTTAATGCATTAAACAAGGCAGACACAAACATTCTACTAAAATCCTCCATCCGATTCTTACAGCACAGTCTCTTTGGGGCATTGAAAGAGGCGGAACACTTTGGGGCAACAGAAATGTATCACCAGAACAGCAATGAAGGTTACAGCATGCAAAAATGGCAAAGGAGCAAATGCATCCTGCAAAGGCATCCCTAATCCTAGTATTTCCTAATTTTCAGGTGCTTGACTTTACAGCTTAATCACCTATAAAACACAACAATCATAACACATCATGTTTGGTCATGAAGAACCATTTTAACATTTATATAGATCACCAAAAAGGCCAAAACACTTAGATGGACAAACAAGGAGTTCAAATATAAATGCACAGTGTGTTGGCGTTTCACTGCAAGAACACTTTCCCTTAGCTACATCAACTTAAGACATTCCTGCCTATTTTGGTTCATCTTTATCTTCACATTTGCCATTCACAAATCCCTCAGCTGTGTCAACAGAAATATTTGCAGACTTGTATTCCACAGAATATCAAACAATAAACAAAAAATAACACTACTTTTCAAATGCTGGTCAGTTCTCTAAGCACAAACTCAAGAATGTTTGCACTCGTATAACTGAAGACACAAATTGTGGCAAAGGAGTAGTTATAGGAAGATAAAAACAACCAGTTTGTCAAAAATGCTGATGCTTGGGTAACTACCCTCAATCTCACTCCAAATGGTAGGCTACATATTGTGCGGACAAACTTTGCCAGCCTCTCCTACTATTAGATTTGATTCACAGAATCATAATTCCTCCCCTGATTATTTTGCTATTATCCACCAAGTCTCTTCCTGTCAGTCTCCGGATTATTTATTTTGTCTCCATCCAGTTATTCCTCCTGGCTTCAGCACTGACTGGGAACAATAAGCTTTTTTTTTTTTTCCCCCCCCATTTGCTGCCTCCAGGTAACGTCTGGGTAACACGAAGAAAATCAGCAAGAGGACCTCAGAGAAACCTTCCTATTCTATGTGCTATAGCAGCTACTGGTCATCAGGAGAAAGTTACAGCAAGATTCCCTTCTTCTCATATCCCCTGCTCCCAGCTCTTTGCTACTCTCCTCTTGCTCATACCAGCTGTCTTCTACTAGCTCTGCTGCTCATCTGACCTCTCAGTAAGCTGACACAGCTCCCTAAACGGAAAGGATTTCCTTCCCTGTCCCATGCTCCACATGTTCCCTTCAAAAAATGAGAACAGCCCCTCTCTTTACATGTTTGCTGTTTCATAGGTATGGGGCCAAATCATCAAATTCAGAGGAGCACCAGAACTGCTGCAAGAGAAGCAGCACAACTATCTTTTGTCAGCAAGTTGTTTGATCAGCTTTGCCTATCTGAAACTTCAACTTGGAAACAAGGAAGCCACCAATACTGAATCTTTAAGAGCAGAAATAGGCAGTCCTTCTGTGAAAAGGTAATAGCTTACAGTTGCAAATACATAAGCCACTTAAAACGTGTTACCTGTTGGCTGCCTTATAACTGCAGAGCTGTCAGCTAAAGCTTGGTTAATAGCATGTTGGGAGTGGGAGAGGGGAAAGTCAACATTCTTAAACACTTATTGAGATGCAATGTTGCAGCAATGAGGTGCCAGGGCTGTGTGAAACTGCATGCAGAAGGGAAAAAGTGCAAAGGAGGAGAAAGAAAAAGCACAGAGGCAACAGGGCAACAAGGCAACAAGGAAGACCTGACAGGAATAAGTGAATAATAATAATAATGGTATAACAAAGAAACATAGATTATGAAAACCAGCCTGGAAATGCATGCACCTTCCTGGGGCATGCCCAAGTAAATACAAGAAAGATGCACTTGATTTTGATGACTCTTCACATGCTATTTCAGACACAAAGAGAGAGAGAGAATAAAAGTCCCAACACTGAACAGGGGTCTAGATGGAAAAGGAATGTGCTCTGCTTGAACTGCTGGACTAGTATCCTATACTGGATTTTACTGTTTGAACTTGACCACCAAGTGCTTTTTCTCCTGTCTACAGACAGTGTAACATGAATATCCTAATACAGCCCATAGATAGTTACATATACATACATACATTAGTTAACTAAAAGCCAAGCCTTGAACCTGCAGAACAAGGACGTTCACCCTTCTATAACCTTTTCCTAATTAAATATTGGAATGTCCCGGTATGATGCCTTGCTCCAAGTTTGGAGATTTTGTTTTCTTCCTTGATGTAATAAAAGTGTGTTTTAACTTCTAGGGCTATGTTTTCCGCTGCAGACAGTATTGAACTTTCTCTGGGAAGATAAATGTTTTGTATTTCCAGTAGTTCTGCAGAGACTTTTCAGAATGAAGATAGGTAGCACACTGGCACTGAGATCAGGTAGGCACAATATTTGTTGTGTGTTATGATTGAAATTAATATATCGATTTCCAATTGCTTATCCTCTGTACATACAGAAACAAGAAATTAAGGATAAGAATAATAAGTTGTATAATATTGTGTTGTGTCATTATTTTGCTCTTCACTCTACGCAAATCTTTAACCATTTTCCTGACAAAGCCTAGAAATTGTATTATAAATTTGCCTATTTGTCACATTCAGATCACACACCTAGTTTTGCCAGCTGATACTCAAAATAGCTTCTCTCGATGTGCAGAAAACTACAAAATCTCACGGTAACACCACAAAACTCCACTTGCCTTTTGCAATTTTATTTACAAAACAGCAGTAGCTAAGGGTGCTATTTTACTCATAGTCCAGTGTAGCTGGGGATTGCCACTGCCAGGAGTAGCCTCCTCCTCCAGCAAGGAAGGAGGGTTGCTGTCAGAGCTGGGAGCTGTTCCAGCCCTCCCTGGCATTGCACAAGTGCTGCATGCAAGGGAGAGGGCAGGAATGTGCCCTGCTTGGGAAGCCACGGGAGCACAGATCCTCTCTGGAGCCTGCAATTAGCTTGGGAATAACAAAATGTGTCTGTAAGGCTGAGAGGAGCCCAGATAAAATACTGTTTCCTGCTCCAACAAATCTGTCCCTTTGAAAGGCCTGAACGCTGTTATTGCGACCCAGCATTTCCTTTGAAGTTAATGAAACCATGAAAAACACTACTCAATGCAAAGCACTCTTAGCAGATGCTCAATATTTGTGTGTCTGAATTAGACAGTGATATTTACATCCAAGAGGACAAAGGCCAGGTCTTTATATTATACAAAATCAGTGATTCTCCATGGGCAAGGTTCAGTGAAAATATATTTTTTTTAAACTGAGCATTGCTTATTAAAGTCTTCTGGGACAAACAGATGAAGAGAGTTTGTAACTTGCTTAATTACTGCTCTTTTATGCTTTTCACTTCATGGGTCACCCCATAGTACCTTTTACTGCTGAGGAAGTAAAACATTATCTCATACTTTCAGCTCTCTGTCCCAAAGAAGCTCTCTTGATTCTTCTGAATCTCCAAATTTCTCCCACATTCTCCCACATCCTTAAATCAGAAGAATAACTCTAACTTTAGTAGTTTGGCTCTCATTATGCAGACATCCGGAATAATCTACAGAATAAAGAGGTGGAAGGGAAAAACTGAGTACTACTGAGTACTACTACATCCTAATGCTTTAATACGCTCTTAAGGTAGACTAGAACATTGCAATTCACAGCTGAGACTTTCTTCAGTTTGCTATTTTAAAAAGGTAATTGAAGGAAAACTAAGTTTAAATATCATTTCCTGTTATCTGGCTATGATTTTTTTCTGATCTCTTTTTAAAAAAATCATAAAAGATTAAAACATGTTTTGGTAACATATTTGTCCTGGTCTCAATACCTTGGCTGAAAGGTATTCAGCCAAATTTGGGTGACTCATCACCCATATTTTTGTAAATAAAAATCAAAAGAGACTGAGAGTTTAACAATTCCTTTCCCTCTTAAATTCTTTAGTTTTCATGCTCTTGTGCTTTGTAGCATTGCCACTAAAATATATAGTTAGAAAACAATCATAGAATCACAGAATGCCTAAGGTTGGAAGGGACCTCTAGAGGTCATCTAGTCCAATCGCCCTGCACACGCAGGGTCACCTAGAGCACGTGGCACAGGGCTGCATCCAAGCAGGTCTTGAAGATCTCCAGGGAAGGAGACTCCACAACCTCCCTGGGCAGCCTGTGCCAGTGCTCTGTCGCCCTCACTGTCAAAAAATTTTTCCTTAAGTTCCTGTGGAACTTTTTATACTTCAGTTTGTGGCCATTTCCTCTTGTTCTGTCAGTGGTCACTACTGAAAAGAGGCCAGTCCCATCTTCCTCACTGCCTCCCTTGAGGTACTTATACACACTAATTAGATCCCCTCTCAGCCTTCTCTTCTCCAGGC
>JAWLRI010000285.1:5616778-5632421 GCA_034781795.1 Crypturellus tataupa
GTTTGAAAAGGAGAGCAAGGATTTTGAAATCTTTCAGTCCTCTGGGGAGTTACACCATTTGCCTTCTCCTTAGCTCAGCCTTGTCAGCCTTCGGTGTGGTGCCTTGATGACTTTTGTCCTTTGGCGATTTTTTTTAAGCCTCTTTTTCTAAAATGCCTCTGGCTCCGACGCAGCCTCCTGCAAAGCCCGTTTCGCAGTGATGCACGCGCGGTGCCTCGGCAGCCTAGTCCGGGGTCACTAGTACTGCCAGGGACACACACGCGCGTTGGCGCGCTTTGGAGCCCTCCCTTGGAAAACACTGAACTTGTTCCTCCCGGTACAGTTTGGGCAATTACGTAGCCAGCTTGGTCGACTCTTACCTGCCAAAAATAGAATTATTAAGATTTGAAGAGTTTCTTTTTAAGTACACATTAAAACGAGGATATTTCTGTGCTTGTTGAAGGCTAATTGGGCACTTTATCGCTTCATTAAAGACGGTTCAAATTTTAGGGAGTAGGTCTAATCCATGTGCAGGTTTTTAAATAACATGCTTTTAGATGTTTAGTCTACACAAGTCACAGATACCCTGAAATATTTGCCAGAATCCTTATAACATGTTTCAGCGCTATGTTAAATCATTTTCCCAAGGAAAATTGTCCAAGCTGCATTAAGAAAAACTGGCAATGTAGCTCATTGGTTCCATTACTCACTTTTTTTAAACTAGCCTGAGCTCATAAACCTAGCAAAGCCCAGCTAACCTTTTCACAGATGCTCAGTTATTTGTCATGCAAACAGAAGCAAACTCGTCTTCCCTAAGTATTTTCACACCCACAACTCTCCAAAAGGGCCTGTGTTTCCCAGGCTCCACAACCTCCACACCAGCTCTATCCTCCTGGAAAAGTTATGTCCTTTAAGGTTTGCTCACACACATGCACACACACAACATGTTGTTATGCTGTTATTTATTGTCAGTATTTCAGGATCTGTCAAATTCCAGGTGATACTGCAGCTATTAGAGCCCACCAGGTGGCTTGTTTAATATTGGTACTAGACAGCAGTTATGCCACTGATTTGGGAAAGTTTTAAACAAAATTCTCAAAATACTTGTGGTTTCAAAGACATAAGACAGATATGCCTTAGACATAAATGTCCGAGAAGCCAACATTATTTACAGTTGTATAGATGCTTTAGTTTCCTGTAATTAAGGTTTTTCTTGATGCAAAGAAATCTAGGCCCAGGATTAATGGTGTAGAATTATTTGGGCTTCAAAAGGGGTTAGGTTAGTTTTCGCAAACCTACTAATTAAGAATTATTTGAATATTTTCTCATTCTTTCAGAGTAGCATGTTCATGAAGAGTTTTTTTCAAATATTTCTAAGTTCAGATGAGCACTTGGGTTAATACATATTTTCACCTACAGTATTGAGTAGCTGTTCACATTCACTTTTGATCATTCTTGCCAGCAAGTTCAATCAATGGAATTTTGCCAAAAACTGAACCTGTGCAAAAAAAGAATGTAAAGCAAATTATTTTTAAATGTGGATTATTGTACATGGCTTTGGGGAAAAAAACTACCTGTATCTAGGAAATCTGTAATATGCTTGCATCAGTCGTATGTGCAAGTATAGAAAAGTTACTCTTTTTTTTTTTTTTTTTTTAGAATGCAAATATTGTACTGTAGAGCAAAGTTGTATACTCTGCATAGCTTGTTTTAGTATAAATACTTGCTTCATTTTCAGTACAAAAATATTTGAAATAAAGTCATATCCTGGTGCTAGACTGCCTTTTCCTAGAGCAGTAGTTTCAACCTTTTTTGTTTTATTTTGATTTTCCAGTGAAAGCTTCGATCCTGTGTGATTAATTTAGAACTTATACAGAACTTAAGTAACTTTATAATACTTAAGCTGAATAGCAGTTTTCTAGAGGAAACCTTGTGCTGTGGAAAGAGAAGGGGAAAGGTTAAAAAGAAAAGAAGAAAAAGCATGTTCATTAGAAGGAATGTTGTTACACATCTGCTTTTGCTTGATTTTAGTGAGGGAGCCAAGACAAGCTATAGATGCAAAAATGTTTTCATTAGATAGTTCTTGGAGGCCTGTGTCTGTACAGTGAGATTTATTCCGTATTTTGATAGCCTTTAGAAGGCTGTTGCTCTCCTCCCAGCCTGGATGGCTTTTCAAACACTAAAGTTTCAAACACTAAAGTAAATATTCTAAGAGTAGAAATACATTGACCTGAGAACCGGGACATGACACCCTTTATGTTTTACACCAAAAAATTTTCCACCAGTTTTTCATTCCTGACAGCTGTCCATGAAAATGGAAGCCCATTTTTTGCTTCTTTAATATGTTTGTATGAAACCTCATATTGACTGTAAGTTGGTAAATAGAAATTCTGTTTTTCCTAACTAGAACCGATCACTTCTTTTGTCAGAAAAGAACGGACACTGTAGGTATTTGGGGAGAAAGAGAGAAGAATGACAAGCTGGCAGTAAGATATACAATCAGAATATTATAAAGACACAGTGTTTCCATAATCAGTGTGAAGTAAAGTACACACACAAAACTCTTTCTAAAGTTTTAAATGTCTTAACAGGAAAGTAACTATGATGTGGTATAATGTAACACTTCTCTCTTCATTCCTGGTACTGCAGTTTCTGAGTGCCAAGTTTTGAGCTATTTTAGCTGTCACTCTCATTCTTCTGAGAACAGCAGAATCCAGTTAATATTTTCCACGCGGAATCCACATGCCTGGCAGCTTGGACTGTTGCAGATAAATGCTGACAGACTAGTACAAACCTTATAGTAATATTACCGTAGAGCACTACTATGCAGTAGTAAACACTACTTGAAAAATTAAGAGGGTCAGGCAATGGTTCAAAGAAAAAATACACTACAAATCTTAAGGCATGAATCTCTAGGCGGGAAGATGGCCATGTTATTGCTGTTTTTTAAAGGTATTTTCCTTCCATCTAGTAGGACACTCCTGGATTCTTTAAAAGATACATTGAAAAAAAAAAAAACCTGCAAGAGCAACCGAAATACAGAATTTGTTATGATGCAGCACATAGGCTGTGAATTCTTGTTACCAACTTTCACCGTTTTGGTTAAATTCACCTGAATTTTGGCTTCTGAGGCCCTCTAAAGAAAGCATCTAGACTATTCTGATTGCAGTGGAAATGTAAAACAGACAGTTTTAAAAACGGACTTTTGATTTCCCCGGTGCAGATGCGTTCGGATGTGTTCATCCTGGCTCTTTAGTTCAGACAAACCGTATATGAGAAAATCTGGGGAGAAGCAAATGGGAAAACTAGACATTCTTGATATGTCAAGCATATTCTAGAACTATGTCCCTAGAGAGGTTCCCAGAGAGGAAAAATGAAGCAAAATCAATTGTCTCATGCTTGTTATTAAAAACAGAAAAAAAAAAAAAAAAAGGAAGGTTCTTGCTTTTGTTCGTGATTAGTAAGATTTATTTTCAAGACAGGTAAATGGATTGAAATTTTTTACAATTAGTACAATAATTATGTTTCTCATTCCACTTTCCTGTAAATATGGCTTTAGGGATCGAGTTGCTTGGCAGAGAGCACTGTGATGGGAGCCTCAGTTCTTCAGAAAGTTTATGTAAGTGGATCAGGAAAAGTACCAAAGAGCTATTAGCACTATGGAATATTTAAGATGTCAGCTTGTTACTTTAATTCCTCAGTATCAATCAAACAGTTTGGCCTCAAATAACAGTCTTCTGGGGTTAGAGATTGCACAGAGGTAAGTACCAATTTTCCAGGTTGCAGTGAGTGCATGAGTTTCTGTGTATTGTTAAGGGGCTGAGAAAATGGGCTGTATGATGGGGAAGATTCTTTTTTCTTTTAAGAAGATTTTATCTGACTGTTAAAAGCAATTTGTGGTAACTTCTCACCAAATAACAAATGCAAAAGTTAGAACCACGGAAATTGAATTTTCATTATAGGCTTACTCTAAAATTGTGCCTGCCTGTTTTTGTTTCATCAAACACTGCCAGAAATGTGTTCCTTTTGTATGAAATTTTGATTTTACGCAGCCTCAAAGTGTTACACTTACCATATTTGAGGATGCTGTTTTGTCCCTAATTACTTCATACATTACAAATAAATGCTGGTCTGGATAAAACAGATAGTTCGATGAGACTTTGCAATTTATAAAAACTTTAAACTTAAATCAATGCCCTTCTGTGCTCCCTAAAGACAAGACTATGCTCAGGAACTGAAACTTGCTTTTGGCCTGTGAATGCAGCCAAAAATACTGTCCTCTAATGAGAGTGGGTCAACCTTTGCAGTTTCATGGCCTGTGCAATCTTGCTGGTGTCATTTCAGTACTGCTTATTTATTTACTACCGAGTAGAGGTTCAAGCGGCACAACCGAGATACCAAATGATCGACATCTTTATGCTCGTGCTACGAGCTGAACATCTCTTTGTCAAATCTGCACTGTCAAATTGCATCCTTTGCATGATGAATTCAGACCCAAACCAGAAAAGGGATTTATCATCTGAACATTCTACAGTTCTGACTGCCTAAAATGTGTGGGAGGGCTGGAAAGTCCAAAAACACTCTTCTGGAAGAGACTTTTTCACATGACCTGCTTACGTGTCAGTTTGGCCCTCTTTCTCTCTAGTTGCCAGCTCAGTACATACAAACAAGTTATATAGGAGCAACGTGTGTTGAGTGGCTGTCTGCCCCTTCAGTATAAGGATCTTTTTTTAGGCCTAGCTCGCTGTAACAAGTTACATTCTTGGGATTTGGAAGGTATAGGTGTTTACACAATGCTGTGTATAGGTGTTGTTTCGAATGCTGAAAATGTGTCCGTGCAGTCGCCCGGTTGGCTTCGTGGAGCCGGGTTCCACGCACCTTGTGAGCACCTTGCTTGGGGGCTGCCCATGGGGAAGCCTCCACGTAAGATACTGTGGGACACTCTGAACCTGAGGGGTTTGCTGGCCCAATCAGGAAACTGAGGAACAGTTTCAGGAAACTGAGCAGAATCACTGTAGAAAGGGTGAAGAGATGTAGACAGATCTTTGTCTTAAACTTTTTTTATTTTGGTACTCTGTGGTATTTTGGAACAGAGAATTTCTCTACTGTACCTGTAGCAAGTTGTAGTAACCAGCAGAAGCTTGTGGTTTCTCATGGGCAAATATTTTTGAAAGATTATATCTGGAATTATTTTACTGTTAAAGCTAAAATGACATACTTTCTTCCCTTATATGTTTCATCATCCCCTCTATTTTAGGTCAGATGATTCATTCCTGCATTACAGCTTCTGCATTTCCATTGCCTTAATTGGCTCTTTCTGAGGCATTATGTTCTATATGTAATTGACAAATGCTATTTCTAGCAACGTCGAGCTTTTTCTTTTCCTTCCTTCCAGCCTTTCTTCCTATCTTCTCTCTTTCATCTTCTCTGCTTTTCCTGATTTTCCCACCTCACCTTCTTCAGCCCCGAGTGGTTTCTTTCTTCCTGCCTGTATTGCACTGCAGCTGTTAAAGGAATGAGCTAGAGGACTCCACTCACCCTTCTACTAACATGTGACTTCTGTCCTTTAGCCAGGAGTTAGCCCAGAGGATAGGCACACACTGCTTTTCAGGGTGTTTCAAGTTACCGAAATCCTGCAAGCCGGGGATGTCGGGAGGTGTCCTGGACCAACGTGTTTGCTGCCTACTCAAGATGTGACACTGGCAGTTGCTGTTGCCCATCCATAGCAGCAGCCCCACACCACAGCGGGTGACGCGGTTGCCTTTCTGCTCCCTCTATGGCCTTTTCCCACCACAGTGTGCGTTCAGCCGCCACGGAGAGCCCTCTGTGCAAGCGGGTGGCAGCGCAGGTACAGCTGCTGCTCAGGGTGCAGTTACCAAAATCCAGGCTCAGGCCAGTGACACTAACAGCACTAATGACACCTCCACAGACAGAGGGCTGCGGCTGGTGGGCACGGAGAGACCATTGCACGCGTCCTGCTTAACTGCAGCTAAACAAGTTACCTGCTGCCAGCTGAAAAATCTGGCCGGGCACATGTTTTTAGCCTATAACAAATGTGAAATAAAGTACCACGGAGAAAGACGACTATCAAAGTGTTTTACATTTAAAAAAGACATGTGTGATGCCAAATCATTAACACATCTGGGTTTAAGGATGACCTCTGCATTTGCATTTTACAGGAGATTTTTGAAAATTACTTCATCTAGCATTGTTACTTAAATTTTGTGGGATTAAAAATTTCTGAACTTAAAGAGGGCTATTGCAAGTACACCTCTCTATGTAAGCAGTCCATAAAACTCCTCACTAAAACTGTGCTTAATTTATAGCTTCTGTTACATCTTTACTCTTTTTTTCCCCGCTAGGACTTAAACCTTTCAACATCATCTCTTCTCCAATAAAAAAAAAAGGAAAACAAGAAGCACTTCCTCTGTTTTTTTTTTTAAGAAAAGTTTATTAACATAATCTAATAGCAAATACATACATATATAAATATATATATATTGAAGCTTCCAGGACTGGAAGCTTTATAAATTCAAAGGAATAAAATGCAGGGTTATTTTTACAGTGAGGTTAGTTAACCACTGGAAAAATTTACTGAGGGTTATGGTGGCTTCACTGCCACCAAGACTGCGTTGCTGCTTGAAATATTTAGTGTGCAGTAGCCTGTGCTTGGTGCATTCCCGTACTGCGTACACCAGTAACGGTGTGTCCGAAGCATGAGGGAAGGCGATTTGACGTCATCCATCTTCCTGAACAGAAGGGTAATGTTGAGTGAGTAGTAAAACTAAACTCTAGATTCCTATTAAATGGTATACTGATTATTAGCACTTAATAGCTACATATTTTAGTAAACAAAATAGATGCTTTTGTGGTTTTTAATGTGGTGAAATTTTCTGTGCATCTATTAAGCTTCAAGTGTGGAGTTGCTGAAATAAAACCTAGGCAGAACTTTGTGTTGTATCATTTACAGAAGACCTAAAAATAATAAATTCAGGGCATTCTCTCAAGATAGAGCAATCATTTCCTGTTGCCTGGCAATATCTCTAGCACTGAGTACAGAACTGGGAATTTATTTTATGATGGCGTGCAGAAAAATCTGTTTACAATTTTCCACTGTGATTCCCCCAAGAGGAAGAACCCATGGCTCATACAGAGAGAGCAAATACTAATGACACCTTCTATTCATGTGGGCAAGTTTATGACCAAGTTTCTGTTCCTCTTTCTGTATTCCCATTAATATTTACTGAGACACCCTTGTGTTTTCTCAAGCTTATTTTCAGTGGATCGTAGCTTGAACTGAACAGCTTATTGGAATGTAATTTAAATTTTAATTTGCTTTCAGATGTACCTTAAAAATAATATCTTCACATGGCATGCAAAAATCTTTTACCTGTTCAACAAGAAAGGCTAGGATTTTTTCTAGTATATCTTTAGATAACATTTTACTACCCTTACAGTATACATGCTGTGGTTTAAAGGTAATCTCACACTCTCACAATTTCTTGTGCCTATTGTGCCTGTGCCAGGTAGATCAATGTAAAGACCTCAATTCTATAGTAGGATCGTGGCAAGTTAAACTGCTGCATGTCCACTGAACTTCCCTGAACTGTTGTATTTTTTTCCATCACTTGTGGAATCAGGGTATTTTAGTAAATTCAGCTCCCAAAAATATAATGGATGAGCTGAATGTTCTCCTGAAATACACTGACAAGAAGTGGACAACTACCATACTGGTTCCTCAAGCTGGGATACACCCAGAGGATTTCCACATTCTGCATTTTTGGGGACTATATTAACACTGGGAACAGGCCTGTATGAACTGACTCTATAATAAAGACACAAAATAAATCCTGCAGAACTGTTCTCATGAAAGACACAGTGGACCTATTACACACTTATTAAACAAATGCATGCTAAGATTAATGGTTTCAAATTGCTTGAGGTTTTTTCTTTTTTTTTTTCTTTTTTTTTTCTTTCTTTCTTTTTTTTTTTTTTTTTACTGTTGGAATTTTAATATTTGGTCAATCCCTGTGATAACACTAAATCCCTAAATCTCCTGTTATGGTAAATTCTATTAGAGTGAATCCTGCTGTTGATGGGGCAGCTGATCAAAATCAAGCTTAGCTGGAGATGAGCTCAACTGAGCAAGTGAGATTTTGTTCTTGTTTTTCTTTTGTTTACATGGCAACTGTCTCTCTCCTTTTCCCGTAAAAATGAGCATCATGTGGCATAGCTGAGATGCGTTGCTTTCTATTTGCCAGAAGAATTTGCTAATAACTGAATCAGTATACTGCAGTATGAATCTTGTGGCACGTTAAGAACACCCTGTTAGTTCTACCTCTCCAAAATAAGGAATTCTTCTCCTCAGGAGAGAGAATGAAGTTGTCCTAATCATAAAGATATACTCTTTAAGAAGTTACAGATTTTTATACCATCTGAATGGTTTGGAATGTAAGTTCAATAGTAGCTCTCTTTTTTTCATAGTACATCAAACTGATCAGAACTAAGAGGTCAAATACTTCCCGAAGAGATTTTGAATTGATCCTTAAACATACAAAACAAAATAAGTTTGTTTTCATAGAACCTGATTACGTAATGTGATTTAGCTTGCATGCAGAGAGCTGGAAAGAATAAACAAGTTAATAAGGTGCTATGGGACTTGCCTTTCCAGGGTGCATGTAAAGACTTGTTAAGGACAGAAGCTTAAACTGAAGTGATAGATAAAATTTCTAGAAGATGTTTACAACATCATGGCACAGGGAGCCATTTCCCTGCTCACTGATTGCACACAATTGCCCAAGACTTTAATGCAAGCTGTGGTTTCTTTTTCTTGTTTTTTCTCCTTTGCCTCCTCTGCTTGCATTTGAACTGGTCCTTCCTCATGACAATCACTTTCTGTTTGACTTATGATGCTTAAAGTGTGTAATCAAGGTTTAAAAATGGGTTTTGCAAAATCAAGTTTCAACACCCTAGTAGATTTCCATTGTTTTTAATTTAAGTATTAATACTGTCAAATCAAAAATTCCCTTGTAAAATTATATCTTTGTGTGTAGGTATATGTACACATACAAATGCATGAACATGCATATATGTATGTGTATACATGTATATGTGCATATATTTGTGAATATTATACATACATAGGTACATACATGTATATGTGTACATATGCACATTCACATACATGTGCCTGTGTATATATATAGGTAGAACACCAAAACTGTTAAGAAGCAAAGGAAACAAGATTTCTCTATGTTTACTGTTTAGACTTACGGAAATTTAAAAGTGGAAACAGAAAAAATGAGCTACAAGTAGATTAGGTATCGAAACTCTTTCTGCTGTATAATCATTAGCTCTGTTTAGAGGAATATGGAACAGATTTTTTTATGTGGATATTGAGTTAAGTGCATAATTCTTCCTCCAGAAAGTGGTGTTCCCAAACTATATTTTAGACAACTAAATTGAAAATAAACCTATTTCAGCAAGAAATAGATGGTTGCATAATTTAGGCCCATTATTCTTCAAAATTCAGAGCTTTGTTCGGGGAAAAAAAAATTACTTTTTTTTTCTGCATGGCAGAGCAAGAAAGGAAGGGCTTATCAATGTCATTGGAAGTGCCCTTTAGCTTCTTTTGATCATATTTACTTCTGAGAGTGTTTTAGAATCTCCTTCAATGGAAGAAAAGTTCTGAGTTTTCCTCTTTTTATCTGTCTGAAAGACAGAAGAATTACATAGAGCCCACTATTCTGGGTATCCATCACTCCTTTGCCTAGCAAAACTCCAGGCAATTTGATAGATCTTCAGCTATTTTGTATCACTGCAGCTCTTCAAAACATACAGCTGTCTCTAGCATATGATTTTTAACATGAAAACATTGTTGTAGACCAGATAATAAATGCTTTTATTATTTTTCTTTATTGTGCTATGAATACACACTTGTTGCTAAAGGATTGCTTTTCTGTGTCAGCAATGAAATCAGGGTGATTTTTGGATTTTTGTCCCTATTGCTCATGGAAGTATAAGATTCTGTCGAAAGCAGATCTTTTGCAAGAATTGCCGACACGTTTTTATGTCAGTTCAGATGATTACTTAGTAATCACTAGTGATTACTTAGAATCAGTGACAAATAGGAAAAATATTACTTTTGCAATATTTACAAATTTATACATAATATTTACAGATAGTACAATTTACTATTGTCCTCAGCTAAGCTTTTGCTTTTGCTTTCTTAAATCCTTTGCAGCTGAGGCATGAAAGTTTTGTAGACTACAATAAAGCCTTTTCTGACCTTGCCAGTGGGCCCTGGTCCATCCATCCCATCATATCTTTGAGAAGCCAAGAACAGCAAATTTGTTGAAAATATGCTAGATGCAATTCTATTTTGTTTGCCTCCCACTTTTTAGAGAGAAGTGCATATTTGTGTTTCTCATTAAATTGATGCACATAATTATTATCAGTATTGCCTTTTTGAGAAGAGTGACATACCCTTGACTCCCATGTTTCAATATGAATCTTTGGCCTTACATCAGTTCATGAGCTCAGACCCTTGAATAGGAAAATATTCAGTAGTTATTAGAATGTATTAGAAATGAGTAACAAAGATGAAGAATGATGGAATATGATGTGTGCTGAAGTTTATACTTGGCATCTGAAAGATATGTAATGTTAATTATGAAAATAATTATACCATTGTTATCCTTCAGTAGTAGCATTGTTATTATTATATCCATAAACTGAAGTCCCTATCATTTTTGCAGCAAATACCAAAGAAAATGCTCCCTGTTCAGGGAGCACTTGCAATCCTAATCTCATAAAGGACAAGGTCATGTGCTTCTTCAAGCAAAGCCAGATGTTTGATTTCAAGGAGAGAATTAAAGTCTATTTTCACTGAGGAAGTTTTCTCATGCAGAAGGTCAGTATGGGAGAAAGCACGCAGGAAGTTTCCCTACTGGTGTTTGTGCTAATTAAGGGTGCAGAAGAGATTCAGTAAATAACCCACTGTTTTCACAAGACAATAAATATTTTGAAAAGCATCTTTTGAGCTTTAAATATCTGCTCTCAATATCTGGCAAAATGTGATTTTTTTTTTTATTAGCTAATAGAGTGAAATAATTTTAGTGGGGATTTTTGTGTTCTGAAAGCTGGAAGGAAATAAAAATCAAGAAAACCGCCTTCCTCCTATTTTATTATGCATAATCACATCTTTCTTTTCACCTAAGGGTGCCAAAAGCTTCGAAGTTCCTTTTCCTTCCTAAACATCCACCTTTAGGCCACCTCCTTGACAGGCATCTCTCTTTTTTTCTTGATCAGGTTTGCAACAAAGAGTTATTGTTTCTGTTTCTCTTATGGATTACCAAACCAGTGATGCAAAACTTTTCTTTTTTTTTTTTTTTTTCCAAACCAGGATTTAAATACCTACCTTCCCTCTCAGCACTCTGCTTTTATGCTTTTAAGAGTCAGGACTGAGTACCTGGAGGAACAGACAGTGCTATATGACTGAGGCAGGGGTGCATATACGAGACGATGTAGAAACAGCAAAGTTTTCCTGGCATCATAAGTGGAAATAGTGCTGAGAAACTCGGCTGAGACAGAGCATGGTTCTGCCCCAGCATAATGTAAAACTCGTGTTTCAAGGATGGAGCTGCATGGAGACCTCACGTCCCGTGTGAGGTCTGAGGGCGAATATTACACTTCCACTCTTCCATTACTTAATTCACAGGTACTGGAATAAATCTTGTTAGCATACTGGAAAAGGCTCTGCTTGCTGAAACATTCCTCTTCTCTTTTTAAGCAGAAGTTCGAACTCAACAGTTGCTTCAGATGATAGAATTCCTTTGGTGGGCAAAACCATGGCAAATATGTACGTGTCAAAATGCAGAATCAGAACAAGACACAAAATAGCCTCCTGTTGAGTAATTCAGAGGGAGCTTTAACCTAGTAGTGCCTCTGGGCAAGTCTGCATAGTTGTTGGGCTTGGTTTTGTTCTGACAGCCAGCTGGTGCAGTGGTTCTTAAAAGTAGTTTTAACCTTTGGGGGGAAGGGGTATGAGCAAGGGAGTGGAAAACCCAGAGTGCCTTTGATTTTAATCACAGTGATGATTTAGGGTCAATCTTGGAACAGAACAGAACATTTTAAAAATAACACATTTGACAAGAGGTCAGTATTTTCTTTTAAAAAAAAAAAAAAAAAAAAAAAGAAAAAATCGAATTGAGTGATAAGATCTGTGAAGCTACTGGTGCATTCTCTGTTTCTTCAGATTTCCTCAGAGAAAAAGATTTGGGTGCAGACTTCTCCAGTCATTAGTTTTTGGCACAGAGATTAAATTTCTTCTTCTTTTTTTCTCTATTCCAATCTTTGGACCTCTGAATCAAGTAGAAAAGTGCTGATTTCTTTTAACCCTTTCCTCACTCATTATTCACACTAGAAGGGGGATGAGGTCTGTAATTTCCCCTGTCTTTATATGACAGGTTCCTTGAAACCAGGGTATTTGATTTAAAATTCTCTTCTTCTTAGATGAGCCTCTCTGCTCTTAACTGAACCTGCTTAGGAGCATGCAGAGAGCACTTTGCCTGTTTTCATAAGTATTTAAGTAAGTCAAACACAGAATAAGAGATATTGCACAAATTGAGGAATTTTCTACAGTTTGGAGTATGGCTTAGTTTCTGCAGGCATTTAGATAAATCTCAGAAAAAATGTTCTTTTTTATGTTGACTAATAGTGAGAAATAGGCTGTATATTTTGGCTGCATCACTTCTAAAATCTACTTTAAAATCTACTTTAAAAAAGCCAGTTTTGTGTGGGTGAGTAAGAAATTATTAAAAGACCAGTTGAATGCACAGTCCTCTGCTGTCCCCATCCATACCATGGCTGTATGTTGGACTGGTTTCGGAGGAATAAGAACTGGGAAGAAGTTTCAGTCAGAAGAGGGTAGAGACATTAGCATTCGCACAAAGCTGGCTGCTGAGCAGAAGGTACCCTCCAACTTTTCTTCCAAGCATGTCTTCATGGCACAGGGTAATACCCATCGCCTAGACTGTTTTCTTTTGAAGGTGCTTACTCCTAGATTCATAAACAAAAAGCTCACTCTGAGATGTTTTAGATGGGACTTTCTTCCCTTCGACACTGCCAAGTCCTGTATGAGGTGTAGTCAGCAGTCTCATCCAGTGCCAAACCCCATCCTGGGGACGGGATCATGCTATCAAGCGCTGCAAAAAAGAAGAGCTTCTCTGTCCTCTGATTGCACAATCGGTGCTCGATCAGAGCAGCAAGGCCAGGCAGAGGTTCAGCATGACCTCCGCCTGACTCATACTTCTTCCTGCTGTTACCAATAAGAACTTTTTCCTCATGAGTCACTTGAACATGGTTTATGCATGTTTAGAGAGAAACAAAGCACAACTCAAAGATTTTCCTGAAGAACGCTTTGCTGGTAAGATGGAGCAAAATGCTAGATACTGTCAGTTGTTCTATCTGTAAGACGGCACAGTTGAGCTAGTTAACTCAGTGCTTTCAAGTGAACATTTTTTACTGTAATATGTGAATGTTCCTTAATTTTTAACCCTTTTTTTTTTTTTTTTTTGGTAAAACACAGCAGTGAAATAAGCATTATTATTCCACTTTCTGGTTATTGATCTGAGTTTACAAAAACAACAGACCCTGCAAGAAATTTGCCCATTAGCTACTGTCAATCCTTACATGGGCACAGCAAATGCTTGCAAAGTAGCTTTTCCTGCTGCAGCTTTTCCCAAGTAACATAGGCAAGCCATAGTTTTAGAATTGTAACCATGTTTCACAAGCTCTGAAATGCTGAGCTTTCTGCCTCTCCTGTGACTACATTGCCCTGGCAAATTTGGCTGGTGTGACTTGCTTAGGGTCAGTGGCAGAAGCAGGGAATTCAGGGATGTCAGACTTGTGTTTTAACTCAAAGAGATGAATATTTAAGTTTTCTGGAAAGTTCAGTCATCTGTAGTGAATAGACACTAAGGTGTCTATTATACACACTGATTTTCAGAAGCTAGAGCAACTTTTTTCTTGATGACAGGAGTGTTTTGTTTTGTCTATAACTGAGTAGAAGTTACTTCTGTTTAAATCAACCTGTTCTGTTCTTCTATTACCTTTTGACCTTGCTGACCAGTTTAAGCTAATTTAAGTTTTGACAGATCATCTACAGTGTCAAAAGGAATTAAGTTCCTATAGGCTTCCTCAGGAGAGAAGAAAAAAGAAACCTTAGCTGAGGGACAGACCGTATTTGAGCTTAACTTTTGATTGACATGTGAAGTGTCACAGCAGGGGCAAAGACTGCCCAAAGCGTTAGAAAAGTTCCATCTGGGGGACATGGACAGCAATGAATGCAATCACAGGGCAGAAGTTAGATGGAAATCAGATGTCATTTGTTGTCTCAAGGACCTTCTTGTTGCCTCCATTTGCAGTGAGCAGTACAGTTTCACCTGTACATTCCTGACCAGATCAGTTTATTTCCTCTATGAGATCCTATGCACTGGTGGCACCCTCCATCTATTCCTCCAGCTGCTGTGACCATCATATAGTCTTTTTCAGGTTAAAAAGACAGATTAAAATACTGGATATCTGGCGGGGGGCGGGGGGGCGGATCTAAGAGAAATTAATTAACAACTGACACTGAGAAAGAAGATTAAATAATTTAATAGTTCTCAAACTTTACATTTCTTACATCTATTGGAAGACGTGCTGGTTTCTCGAGCACAGAGCAGCTTTTATTAGATTACCAGGGAGGCCAGATACATAGTTCTGCTCCTGAGACGAACACGGAGGTGCTGGAGCGTGTCCAAAGGAGAGCTATGAAGCTGGTGCAGGGACTGGAGCACAGATCTTGTGAGGAGCATCTGGGCGAGCTGAGGCTGTTTACTCTGGAGAAGAGGAGGTTCAGGGGAGATCTCATCACTTTCTACAACTACCTGAAAGGAGGTTGTAGTGAGGTAGGGGTCAATCTGTTCTCCACAATATCTAGCAATAAGACAGGAGGAAATGGCCTCAAGTTGCCAGGGAAGTTCAGGTTATACATTAGGACAGGTTAGACATTTTCTACGCAGAAAGAGTAGTTAAGCACTGTAACAGGCTGCCCAGGGAAGTGATGGAGTCACCATCCCTGACAGTGCTCAACAAACGTGTGGATGAGGCGCCTAGGGACATGGTTTAGCAGCCATGGTGGGGATGGGTCTATGGTTGGACTCAATGGTTTTGAAGATCTTTTCCAACCATAATGATTCCATGATTCCTTGTATGCAAACTGGTCCGTCTTGAAAAATAATGACCATTTGGGACATCTGAAATAGCAATTACCGTTTGATAGATAAAATAATACAAAGCAAAATGGAATGTAGCAACAACTGACCTTGCTTGGTTAAACTCCTTGACTGCATCAGGGATCTTCTAAGTGACTAATTAAATAAAAACTCACTTTTCTAAAGAAATAAATTCATAGAAAGTGTGGTAGTCGTGGCCGAGTGGTTAAGGTGATGGACTAGAAATCCATTGGGGTCTCCCCACGCAGGTTTGAATCCTGCCGACTACGGGATTGCCTCTTTTACAGACTGGACAATTGAGCGGTGAGGAACCTCATGAAATTCAACAAGGCCAAGTGCACGGTCCTGCACCTGGGGAGAAATAACCCCAGACACCAGTACAGGCT
>JAWLRI010000285.1:5632521-5673246 GCA_034781795.1 Crypturellus tataupa
TGAGGAGAGGCTGAGGGAGCTGGGCCTGTTCAGCCTGGAGAAGAGAAGGCTGAGAGGGGACCTGATCAGTGTCTATAGGTACTTCAAGGGAGGAGGATGGGGCTGACCTCCTTTCAGTGGTGGCCACCGACAGAACAAGAGGAAATGGTCACAAACTGAAGCATCAAAAGTTCCACAGGAACTTAACGAAAAAATTCCTGACAGTGAGGGTGACAGAGCGCTGGAACAGGCTGCCCAGAGAAGTTGTGGAGTCTCCTTCTCTAGAGATCTTCCAGACCCGCTTGGATGCAGCCCTGTGCCACGTGCCCTAGGTGGCCCTGTGTGTGCAGGGAGGTTGGACTAGATGATCTCTAGCCTTCCAACCTTAGGCATTCTGTGATTCTATGATTCTATGAAAGTATGATAACAAACCCTGCTCTTAGCTATGTTATTCCAATTCTGATATTATAATCCTGGAGGGTCAAATTTGTGTATCCCATCTCAAAAAACCTGTTCCCTCAACCTACAAAGTCATCCTTAGGGGATTTTGACATGGCTTTAACTAACATAGCCCTTCTTTACATACATTGCATTGCCTTAGACCAATTCGAACGTTACAAATGTAATTGAAAAAAATATAAACAAAAGAGGCAGGAGAATTGATCAGTTCTGAATAATTGGGTCAGGGGGATTTGATGAGCTCTTTCCAGAACGCAGTCCAATGCCTACTGGCACCATGTATCCAGGGCTTTTATTCCACTAAGTATCTCTTTCACTGTTCCTCTCCTTCCCTCCCCCGCCACTAATGTGAAAGTGAGCAGTTTTTCTGCAGGAGACCTCAGATAATACCTAACTGAAGAGAGTAAGGTTAAAAAAAGAAGACCATTGTCTGCTTATGAAATACACCAGTGGTTACTTAAAAAATAACAATATGTAGTTAACCATGCATGTCAAGGCAGATAGCTTTCCAAAATAATTGATAAATCTGTCTAGCTTCCCTGCAGGACACTCTTTTAAGCTGTGTTTAGGAAGCACGACTTGTTGCAGCAATTGAAGTGATATATATATAAAGAGCATATGTTGCTGCTTGGGGTGCAGGGCATCGTCTTAAACTTTCTGCAGTGCAAAGCTATGTCTGAAAGACTTGGAAATGGTTGTCAAGGCACACTATGCATGCCTAATTGACCCCCTGAATGGAGTCTTCTGATATCTGGATTGTTGAAAATCTAAGTTGCTGTTCACCTAAATGATTATTTTGCTTAAAAAGTATATAAATCAGAACCCCAAATACTTTGCAAATTATAGGATAAATCCTGAAATATACGCATCTTTTTTTTTTTTTATCAATTTCTTATTTAGACTAAACTCTTATTGACTTTATTACAGTTTTGTTTGAATAGGTATTTCTCTGTATGTATATAAGATCCATTTCAGTCACTATTGCAACACAGCTATAACTTGCTGTTAATTGCCTAGCACAGGATACAAACCAGCTACAACCACCAGCAGAAAGACTGAGCTGTTGGTATGTAAAGTTTTATCTATGGTCTTTAACAGTCACAAAACTGATCATGTACTTAAGTCTTTTAGACTATTAATCCTTTAAGATATGGTATGGAGGATCATACTTCAATTAATAGAAAGTCTCAGTGGTGAAGACAGTAACATTTGTTTTATAGCCAACTCTGGAAAGCAGCAACCGCTTAAGACATATGGCAACAGCATCCAGCTGTTTAGGCCAATGACTGAGAGACCCCCAATACAGTCTAATTCAGATGCCAGTCTTGAATCACCTGTGCTTGAATTTGCCCAGGACTCATTATTCTTTCAGAATAGTCCAAGTAATTTGTAAGGAAAAGAGATCTTTTTTTGTTAGTGCTAGCTGAAAATTTTCAATTTTTTTTTCCAGAAAATTTGGATTGTTCATTGAAAAGAAAAGATAAAATGCCATGAAGAGAAATATTTCTATCTGCAAATTGTGCTTCACTAATTCCAGTCATTTTCTTTTCATAAGTAGGATTTTCCAGTCAAATTGCGTCTTCTGCCAAGCTTCTCATAGTGCCTCCTTATGCTAAAAGGAGATGTAAATGATGCAGCCTAGCCAGACAGAGTGATGCATGCAGGAGACGGGAAGCTGAGATCCAAGTTCTCCCAAAGTATAACAGCAGTGTTTTCAAAGCAAAATATACTTTATTTTTTCAGTTAAAATTTTCTCCTATACCCATTTTCACCTAAAACATTTTCAACATTTGAAGTTTGAGCAAATGATCGATCGATCGATCGATCTATCTATCTACCTACCTACCTACGTACTTATCTATCTATCTATTTAGATGAGCTTCATGTTTTCTTTTGCAGACCAGAGGAACAGCTCTTAAGTGCTGTGGAGCTCTGGCTCTGCCCTCGCTTAGGTGATCTGATCCATCCACTGGCTCCCCTGTAGGCCCTGCATATTATCCAGGGGCTGAACTCTCTAAGCTTGTGAGTGTTGCTGATAAGGTAACCACCTGGCAGTGTTTTGCAGAAGTGATGTGGCTAATGTTCTGAAAGTACACAAATGAGAGAATTTGCAGTTCTGACTCTCTTTCATCTTTAATGCCTATGAATTTATCTGTGATACTGTTATATGCATTAAATACTGGTCTGAACTTGTGAAATCACCTCCAAGAAACACACCTGTGATTTTCCATACATCAGTATGTATTCTTCATAAAATATCATTGTGTTCACTCCTTTTATTTGTATAAGTGAAGCAATGCTGCATTAAAGTAACTGTCCCATATTGTAAAGCTGCAAGCACTTAGCTCTTACTTAGCTGTTAGGAATGTGCCTTTCTGATTTACATGAGGAACAGAAAGGGATTTTGTTTGTGCAAACATACCAATAGGTGCTCTGCCTAATAAGGATTCTGGTTTCCTAGCATTGCACCAGTTTATATTACACCAAGATTGAAATGAAATGAGAAGCACTATGAGAACAGAGAGTGAAACAACTCAAAATCAGGAAAAAACCTTTTACAGATTAATCTCAGTTAGTTTGTTTTCAGGTACAGAATTAACCTTCAGGACCCAAGTATAATATCATCTGATGTGTGAACATAAACAAAATCCAACATGTAGATATAAAGGACAGCTGAGATATATGGCTCCTGGCTATTAGGTGTTAAAAGTTGCAAGAGGGAATAAATGTTCAGAAGGATAAATTTGGACTAAAGCAGCAATTCTGAATGCATTTGTCTCACAGTGCCCGAGGGTGGGCCAAGAGGAGCAGGTAGAAGAGCAGGTTCCTTGGGGAAGACACAAAGGAGACTGCACCAGCGAAATTCCCGCTGGACCCTATTTGTTTTTGTTGCCAATAGTTATCACCCATCTGCAAAAGGCAAGAGCAGCTCTTTTCCTATTCTAAAAGCCTGAAGTATTTGGCTTGCATTACAAACATAGCAAGACAAAAGGGCAGTTGTCCAGCATGGCTGATAAAATGGCCAGGATCACTGTTATTTCTATTCTCATCCTTTGCTCAGCCATACAGCAGGGAAGGGGAAATGAAATTACAGGTGAGTGATGGAAAATCTGTCTGAGAACTATGCTTTTTGTGTAGCATCACTTAGTTTAGATGTGAGATCTCTTTATTGGAGATAATCATGGCAACATCTCTCTGGAAAGCTGGCAATGTCTCAAAAACCATTTAAGAAATGTCTATTGATAATTAAACAAAATAACAAAAATCTAATCAATCCAAAACACATTTGTCCCCAAATGTCCTAAGTCATTTCCTTTTTGTTAGAAATAAATGAGTGGAATTGCCACTTTATGTTCAGTAATGTCCAGATTTTTATGGAAAAACTCTTTAAATGTTTTTAACTTTTTGAGGAAATTATGTTTTAATATACTTGAGACATTTCAGGAGATGCATAAAATAAGGTTGTGGATAACATGTTGTTTAACTCTTGTCTATGGTATGGGTGGTAATTGGAAAATTTAATGAAATGACTAACTTACACCTGCTAAATTAAATTATATTTTTTTTCTTAGTTTCTAGTTTAAATGTGGAAAAATGTGATTTTTTATTGTTGTTTTGTTTGTCTTCTTAAATGAAGCGGTTTTGCATTCAATTAAAATGCAAGACTTTTTTTAAAGACTTGCAAATTTTTCTCAGTTATTCTGTCAAATTTAACATTAAAAAAAGATGTTAGCTATAGAATGGGTTCCATCAGAACCTCTCATTCTGCTGTCATTTAAAGGAAATGATGTTGACTTTAAAAGTAGTTTGTCTCTCTGTGCGCAGATGAGAAAGGATTTTGCAGTTTCAAACTAATGGTGGCATTTCTGGCACTTAAACAACTCTTGTGATGTTTTCAGAATTGCAACTAAGTCTGTGACATAAATACTTCCAAGCTTTTATTATTGCAGATTTTTTTTGACTATGCTCTCAGATACCAAAATCTGGATTTGACCTTGATTTTTAAGAAGAGTGCTATAGGAGGCCTTCCTTTCAAGGTCTCCTATTACTTGAATTGTTTATATTGTTTTTGCTGTTACCTAGCATAATAAAATTTGTGTTTTTCCTGCCAGTGCTGAAAGCTGGTGGTTTCTAAGATTAAAAACTTAAAGTTCTGAGATGACAAATCTAAGGTCTAACGTAGCATTACTAATGCTAGATGGTGCCTTCTACTTTGCTATTCACTTCAGCTGTGTGTTGATAGGAAAAGGTTTAATTCTGCTTGATAGTGCCATAATCCCACAGGAGTAGTATTAAGAACTGAAAGCCGGTTTACTAAAGAGCCCAAACTGATCTAAGAAATTTTGCTCAGGAAGAAAGTGCTATCAGTAAATAACTGAACTCTGTGATTGTCTAAAGCTCCCTTTAGACTAGATGAGAGTGATGAATGGTTGCAAGGTTGGTGGTGGTCCTGCATCTTATCCTGTCGCACTTAGTCCTGTCTCTTTTAGAGATAGTATCTTTTTACAACTGTAGCAATATATCAAATCTGCTCTTTTGGTTTTGGCAGCTTCATTCTATACCTAGTATTTTTGTTTAGTTATGAAATATGATTTCATATCTGCTCTGACAGCTGTAGTTTCTAATTATAAACTGTGTCTAATTGTATACCATTTTGCTCTCTGTTTCATACCTGTATTTGCATTGCATTTTACTGTAAAGCCTCAATCAGCTCAGTTTACCATGGAATTTTTATATTTTCAGTGCAATGTCCATGTTGTAGCTTCAACTCTGCATTGAGACACATATCTTTGGCATTCTTTTTGAATTCCTGCATTACTTTAGCTGTGCTATGATACAAGCTCTGGTGAAATGGAGGAATGATAATGACAAGGAGTCAGGCTACACAGTTGTCTCTCGTAGCCCTACCCCACCCTAAGATAATTTTATACTTTAATGCTCTAACTGCTTAATACTGTACTTTTCCTTTCTTACTTCCATAGAACAAAGGCTGACTTACTTCTCCCACCTTCCTTGATCAACAGGAGGTGTTGCGTATTTTCTTCAGATAAAGGCTAGATCCCAAATGATTCAGATACTGTTTCCATCCCAGTTTGGCTATTTAGCCTTTTGGGCCCAAAGCCCAAAAGTTTGGGCCCAGCCTCTCAGCTCTTTCCCTTCCAACCACAGCTTTAACCCCGGAACACTTATATTCCAGGTTGGACTAGATGATCTCTAGAGGTCCCTTCCAACCTCAACCATTCTGTGATTCTATGTTTATCTTACTCCTTGGAAGCAATCAAGATCAGGAAGGACCCCAATATGCTTTTGTGTACACTTCCATGGCTGGCCTAATTTGTATAGGATGAAGCATTATTGTATATATCTCACAAATATAAGCCTGATCAGGATTCAGAAACAATATTTTGTTTGTTTGTTTTTCCACACCTACATGTCTAGAAGCATTTGCCATGGTAGATATTCTCAGAGCAGTCCTAACAAGTACCGAGGGAATGCTTTACCAGATGAAATGATCGCTGCCTGTTCCTTCTAAACCACTTTCATTTTACATGAAATGATAATCAGTCAAATGGATTGAATAAAGATTTAACTATCATATTTCTGTCTTGTCTCAGAGGTAAGGTACAGGTTTGAGCCCCTTAGCTGAAAAAAAAAAGCCATGTCGCTGCTTCCTGCTGCTGGGAGACAACCATCTATCTCCCTTGACTCTTGTTCTTACGGGAAAAGCACAGCACTGATGTTTTTTGATGTCAGAAAGCCTTTTAAGCTGCTGTCTCTGGAGCCAGTCTCAGAGACCAGATACAAAGGTGCCCTCCCTGAGGTTAGGGAGGAGGTAAAAGCAGGTGGTAGGATTTCAGGATATGCCCTCATAGAGGATATACTCTCAGCAGCAACACAAGGTTCTCTAGGCCTTGCTGGGAGGTCTCTAGCTCTCCCTGTGGTGTTCCGGGAAAGGTGCAGCAAGTACTGGTTACTCCCTAGGGACTGGGGAACTGGAAACTGGGAACTGGGAGCAGACGGAAAATGGTGGCAGGGAGGACCAGGACCCCATGAGCTCGGGCCGTCCTATGGCACCCTGTAGGAAGGCTCAACCAGGATGTGAGATCATCAAGCAAAGTTGTGGAGACCAGGAAGGACTTAGGCTAAGCTGGGATATCAATCTGCCCCAGTGGTCACCAGGTACCTCGGTGGGGCCGGATCAAGGCTGGGCCAGGTAGTCCCCCACAGTTGGGGCTGGGGGGCCCTGTGGCCAAGCAGGAGCAGGGCCATGGTGGGACTGGAACAACTGGCAGCCCCAGGGGGGCTTAGATGGGGCCAGGGCTGGGTGGGAGAAGGGCTGGGGTGAGAGAACATGGAGAGCAAGGGCCCATCTATTTTCCATCACAGCTTTTTTGAACTGCGAAGGCAGGGGGTGTCTTTCGGGCTGCTGTTATTCATACAAAGGCTAAGATTAAGGCTGGAGGAAGACCTTCTAGGTCACGCAGTTGAGCCAGCTCCATGACCCTGTTGTAGCCTATTTGTCCTTGTACTGCAAAACATATTTTCCTGCTCAAAGCTCTTTATATCAGTCCTGTTCAAATTTGATAGACCTTTTAAATTCTATCTTATCTCTTTCCTGAATGGGACACAGGATGACTTGGCTCCTCCAGCTTACATGGTACCTCCTCGGGAGACAGACTTTTGTCAGTGACAGGATTGTAGGTTGCTAATGACTCATTCTTTTACTCCACCTTTTTGTTTGTTTGATTTTTTGTTTTTGTTTAACTGCTCCTAACCAAGTACTTTCAGTTTTGTTACATGCTTTATTTAAGACCAGTTTGTGCTGTGTTAAATGTACCCTCATCATTGCTGGTATCAGAGCTTATAAATTGAGTCTTATTCTCAGACCTGCATAAAATTAGGTAGTTAATGAGCTATCACGGATTTCATTTAAACTGAAGTCAGTGAAGTATAGCAACCCTCAGAGGACCTGGATTAACATTGCCTATTACAAATGTAGACAGGCAACACAGAAGCTTCAAGAATAGCTTCTTTGTGTTTGTCAGACACCTGAAAATGCTCCCCAGTGATGCCTAACTACCCAGTTTTAGCCTACAGCAATGTCTGAAGCATGTCTTCTTCCAAATTTATACTGTGACTCATCTGCTTGGAAGTCACTCGTCTTACCTTCCACTTATACTTAGTGAAGAAAGGCAGACACTTCGATGGCCTGAGCCTGGGGTGCACATCTGAAATACTTGGATGACTCTGACTTAGAAGTACCTGTTCTTCTTTCTTTATAGAAACAGTTTCAGCAGCTGAACTTAAATACAGATAACTGTGTAATAGATAGATGAAGTAGTAAATATAAACTCTATATCTGTTGTCTCTAATTAAAAATATTGTATAGTTATTTTTTCCCCAATGTTTGTGTTTTCCATGTTTCTGAATACCCTTCCTCTAGAACATATCAGTCCATGAGATTGTCTATTAATTTTCTTTGCATTTATTTGAATTAAATTGCCCTTTTTTTTTTCTTTATACCTGAAGGCACTGAGAGCTATTTGAATTTTCTGCCACTCTTCATGCTATTATGATTGAAATTATGCATATGACAGGTAGTCACTATTAATTTTTTCTCCTGTCCATTTTCAGAAGTAGCATTCTTCCTAACATCAGCTTTCCTGGAAATCACTCATTTGCATTGGTTCTATTGCTACTATCACAACTGTCTTTTTTTAGCTAGACATTGCAGAAACCTTATGCTGTGATTGAAGAATTAGTGCTTATCACTTTCTTTCTACATTTTTTTCCCCAGAAAAAGGCCTGTCTTTGCTAGGCTATCATCTGTGCAACTATAGCCTGACCAGGAATGTGTTTAAAATGGTTGCCTATCAAAAGTCCTATGAGAAAAACACTTCTTGTGGAGGATGGATTCCGTGGATGATTTGTCCTCGGACATACTATAAAACGCACTATCACACTGTCAAAGTCCCTGAGACCCTGAATATTACAGATTGCTGTGAAGGATATGAACAAGTTGGACTCTACTGCTCTTTAGGTAAGTTTTAACCAGATTAATAGTTGAAATATGTGCTTCTGCTGGAAGGTGATCACTTAAATTGAGACTGAGTTTTATTTAAGTTCTGAGTTCTGAGTAATAGATATCAGTGAGTCTGAGTAAAAACTACAGTAAACCTGGTCCAAAACGTTAATCTGAGTAAAGTCTGTAATATCTGTAATTAACTAAAAAACATGCTTGAAAAAGTTTGTTCGGTCAAAAGGCTATGCTAGATTTTATTTGTCTCAGAAGATAATTTAATCATTATATGATATTATATATTTTATATGCTATATATAATATATATGTTTATATTAAAATATATTATATTATATATTATATATAAAAACATGCATATTTTTATGTATGTTTTTATATGCTATATATAATATATAGCTGCTATATATTTATATATATTTTTTATATATATGATTAATGATTGTCATACAACCTTATTTTATGGACAAAAACATATGCTTTTAAGCTAAACAGGCATCCTGGATTAGCTGGGAAAGAACTGAATGGTGCCAACAGCCAGAAAAATCCTGTAGGACAGAATTTTGTCTCATATTTTCAGTGTGACATTGTGTTTTTCCATTTCCCCTTTTCAAGTTATGGTCCTAAGAATTTTCATAGTATCAGCAATGTAAAAAGATCAAAAAGAATAGGTCCTACTGCAGCCCTGGCCCTGCCTTGGGGTTATTTGGCTCGAGTGACTCAAGTCCACGGGAATGTCCCCCAAGCTGCTCCTGCATCAGATCATATAACGTGACCTGAGTGGGTATGGGCCATATGTCTTGTCAGGTGATCTGTCATTCTTGACAAAATGTGTTCATCCATTTCTGATTTTGCTTCAGTGCTTTAGAAGATAAACCTCCAAACACCTTTTTCAAGTTGTTTTCTGAGTAATTAGAATAAAGAGAACATTGCTTTCGGAGGAAAAAGCTTTTAACAAGAAGACTATAACACATAGGTGCTTGTTCTATTTGTTTTTAAAATGATTTGGCAAGGAAAAAAGAATAAAAGCATAATTAGGCACACATCATCCCTCATTTATTGTTTCCTGCTATTGTTTTGTTTCTGTGTCTGTTGCTAAATGTCAACCAGGGCAAAATTTGACCTGCAGGTTACAGTATTTTCAGGCACTCTTGTCAGACTGAGAGAAAACTTACTATTGATAATACATATTTTCAAGCAGGAGTTCCAGGTTGGTAAAAATCTCCAGGGGATCTAATTCATGTTCAGTAGTCACTTCAGTAAGATCTTTTAAATACATATGCATGTGTGCACATTTGTACTATAAATAAATTAATCAAATGGCAAGGCTAAGAAGCAGTTGGAGAAAATTGCTTTTTGAATTTCGTAGCAGAAGAAAATATGTTGAAGACTGACTAGCGAGTTATTGTTCTCTATTTGAATGAGAATGAGGTTACACTTTTTTTTTTTTCTAATATAATCGTATGCATTGAAGAAGCATCTCTAGCAAACACAGAAGCTTCAGAGGTGTCTGAGTTTATTTCATCTGATACTAAAAGCCGACCACTAAGTTTAGCTAGGGAGTTTCAAATTCTATTTGCCACATTGTTGATATGCACTCTGGGTGGGTTTGTCCGTGAAATGTTCTGATCATCCCGACTCTTTTCCTGTCAAATTTAATTTGGGAATAATTTAAGCCATCAAAGGATTCATACGGTTTCTAGGTGATTTCCCTGTTTAGATTATTCCGGTATCTTTGCTTTTCAGGGCATTAGTCATAAATTCTGTGAATAGTAATGCACTGTCTAGACACAGTCTTAAATAAATGATGAAAAGAGGAAACTGGAACAACTGAAATCACTACACAGTGTGCTGTTGCACTACTGTTATTTTCTTCTTGACGTTATCCATGCTTGCATGCTAGTGTTCTCTCCATTGTACTGGGAGCTGAAAGGTCAGCTTGACCTTTCACAGTAACCTGTTTCTAGACTCTTCCCCACCTTTTCTTCTTGGAAGGAATCATTTACCCCTGCATGGGGTATGACAGGCCCTGCTTTTCTTATTTCTGTCCTGTTGGGGCAGAAATATATATGCCTTTAGTCAAATTACTCTAGTATTTGCCACTAGTTGCCTGTTGATCCATTAGGATAATTTTATACACACACAGACACACAGAGGAAATACTTCAAATTTTTAAAACTAAGATTGCAAAATCAAGTATCTAAAAGTTAAGACATGGTAGGGTTAATTCTAAAGTTAGAATTAAATAAATGCAATTATTGTTCATTCTCTTTGTGCCTATGCATGCATTTTTTTTTTTAATTAAATTACCTGTTTTCCTTCTACCTTGCCCCAAGGACCATGTCATGCTCAGAGAGGACTGAAGCCCTTCTAAAGTCTTTCCCAGCAGTGCATCACTCTGGCCTCTGCCTTCACAAATTGTAATTTATCTTCATGAAGCCTGTGTGAAGGGAGGGAGGTACTCTGTCTTACAGCTGAGGAACTGAGCTGCAGAGAGATTCAGATCGAATAATTTTGTGTGGCCTCCCTGAATCATCTAGGGTATGCTCTTTCTTCAGGGTACTTAGTGCTGCCTTTAACAACTCACTGTGCTTGGAGTTAAGTGTCTTCAATGGTGACTATGAGTATCTCATGTTTGCTAAGGCAGCAGATCAGGTTCCTGAGGCCTGCAAAGCCCATGTATCTGAAAGGTTTTATGAGTTTATTGTAAGTGACTTTCTCAGAATCTTGCACAAATTCTTTTAGGCAGAGACAGGATCTGGTTCTCCAGGCTAGTTTTCCATTGCCTAAATTGTAGCGTGGTTACTTCTCTTCATGTTGGCTCATTTGCTACTCACCTTCCATGTCACTGCATAAGATGAAACTGGAGAGCGACAGGCAAGAGGCTCCTTCCTTAGTTACTTATCTACCATCTATCTCTGTTTAATCTCTGTCTGGGGAACAGAAGAGTGTGTTCTGATGAATGATATGATTTGTCATAGGAAAGGGCATTAAGTATTTTGCCAGACACTGAACCAGCACATCCTGACGTTGTCCTGTATCCTGATTAAGTCCCAGATAGAACCTAGGGATGAAGAATTTCCATTGGAGTCTTGAGATGGGGTGCTATAAACAAAACTATCAGACAACCTTTGTAATGGGCTTTTTTTCTATAATATGATAGAAACTTCTTTTCTATAATATCATATGTTTGCTTCCACCTTCTGATGCCTAAGACAAATGCAGGATTTTCATCCTTAGCTGTGCTGCATCCTTTGGATGAAAACCAGGTGAAAGGAGAGAGGGAAGGGAGGTTACTGCTGAACCAATTGTATCCCTCAACACCTGTCTCTTGGGAGACCTCCCAGTTTTATGGTGACACCACACACCGCGGCTGTAGTATGGATATGCTGTAACTGAGCCTTGGGTTGCTAGGCAGTGGATGCTGCATTTCTACTTCTCAAAGCTTATGCAAATAATGAAGGAGAAAAATCTATGCTTTATCTGGCTGATGAAGGTGTTTGGCAGCTGGCCCCCTGATACTTCCAGTGTTGCTTGGCAGATGGCTTAGCTCTGGGTGACTGTCCCTAAGATGATCGAAGTAGAGAGCCTGAATTGAATTTCAAAGTGCGTCTGGTGTGATGAGGCAGAAATGTGATGTGAATCCATGCCTATTTCCGCTGATGTAAAAATGATGACCTTTAGGTTTCAGATAAATGGGTAGTGTGGCACTCAGCCAGGATTCAATAGTGTTTGCTGAGATTGCATGTGACTCGTGACTCTTAAATTCTTTATTCAATGTGGTAAAAAGAAAAAAGTTATACAGGGTTGCTTCTTTTATTTTGTTTTGTTTTGTTTTGTTTTAGCCTGTCACTGCAGACCTGAGTTTATGATAGAAAGTGAACTTTAGGTAGCAGAGCAAATGCTGCAAGACGTAAGGGAGTCAGCCTTGCATCGGGGCCGAGAGGACGCTCCTTATTCACTGTCAGAAGCTCTTGTGTGTCTAATGTTAACTCTACTTGAATGATGCTCACAGTCCTGTTAAAGCATGTGCTTGTTGACTGTGTACACCCAAATTATGCGTACAGAGCATACCAAATATGATAGGACGTACCAAATATGATAGGAAATATCAAAAAATAGTGTGGCAGAGGCACTCACCCATGTATTCTGGGTCCAAAGCTTTAAAGCTGCCTGTGCAAATGCAATGTTTGCTGCTGAGAAATCTTATCTCAGTGCCTTCACTGGTCTCCAACAGAATCCCAACTGTGGATTCTGACAGGTTTTCCATATGAGCTGTGGATCCCCATTGCTAAAATAACATTGTTTTTCTCAACTGCTACAAATTTGGTGTGATGAGCTTTCAATGCTTAATTTTAAATTTTATTCTTGGGTTGTAAATTGAACTGGGAATTTGCAGCATTAAAAATGAGATCTATTACAGAGTTTGCTAAAAAGTCAAGGCACTCTTTTTGTGGTAGGTTGCAGTCTACTGTGAATGAGCAGAGAGGGAGACCTTGAATTTGCATATATCAGCACATTACACAATTTACTTTAAATCTTGATTAATCAAGATCATTTGCCTCTTTGAGAAGGTTACTTTACTGAGGCAGAAGTCATAGATTCAATATTCCCTTCCATTCTCAGAAACACTAGTTTTATTTTTATTCAGAGCCTTGGAATAATAGAAATTTAAAACTCATGGAAAATGGCATTTGTTGTTAGACCTGTAATTTGCTCATTTTTTTAAAAGCCTTTCCTTTGCAATCAACATTATTATAAGAAATGCATTTCTCCATTAGAACCTGTTTCTGTACCAAGAATAATTTTCATTTTTCTTCTGACTGACTTAATTGCACAATAAACAGATTGAGAGTTTATCAGACCAAGGAGCTGTAGCCACAAAATGAATGGAAAAGAGAAGAGAAGTTGTTATGCCAGCTAGAAAGAAAAGAGCTGAGGTTGTAGCTATATTTGAGAGCGTGGGTAAAGATGGTGTTTGTAGAACTTAACTATACTTTTTTCTTTTCCTCTGGAGAAGAGTAGGTGTTGGCACTGAGCCAGGACCACTGTTTACAGTTGGTTTGGGAAACAGAAACCAGGTGCCCTGGCTGCCCTCTCTGTAGGGTCATCCACCCTGGGTGAGTGACCTCATGGGGTGCAAGGCTGATGCTGCATGGATGCCACCAGGTTAAAGACCATGAGCTAAATTCTGCACCCTGTCCTTGTGTGTAACCCATTTATATGTAACTGGGAACAGCATTTGTTTCAGTTCTCATGTAATATCTTTGATTATTATAACTAAAGGTTACCTCTTTTGCAACAAAAGGTTAAAGAAAGTCTTCTGAATTCTAGCATAGATATTACTTGTTTATTTTGATCATTATGTTTTATTGGGACTAGTCATAGCTGACATTGGGTACATTTTCTGCTTTTCTGAATTTTGCAATGTTTCAGTGTCTCCATATTTAGGAACTATATATATGTATATGCTTTTATACACACAGACACACACACACTTATGGAAAATTATAAGTTAAACATTTCTGTAACAGAACTGTCATGAACAAGAAAATTCTCATAACATTTACACTATTGAAATGAAATAGCGGCTACTGTTTTCTCCCCATGAAAACCTCAGAACAGATACACTTTTAGAATGAGGAGAAGGCGTTTGTTATAAATTCAACACCACAGTTTTACGGGAACAGTGCTCTATGTTTTTGCTCTCAGAAATGTTTTTGTTGCTTAGCACTCAATAGATCCAGTGTATTTGCCTCAAGACCTGGTGTTTGTCCAACGGAGAATATGGAAACATCTGATTATCCTTGCACGTTTGATACTGAATGTCCAGGGCTTAAAAAGTGCTGCAGCTCATCCAAAGGAGAAGGCTGTGTGGATCCAGTGCCAGAGGGTATGCAAGTGATAAATTCAAAACTGTTTCTAATACAAAAATATGCTTAACTTTTGCTTCCGAGGATGGGAGTGGGCAGAACAACTGTTGCCATAGCTCTTTGTAAAACAAATATGGAAATCTGTTTTGGATCAGTTCCAGGATACTCAGCTTCAGTGTTTGAAGCTGTGAGCCCTGAATAGCAGATGCTACAGGTCCAGTGGACTTTGCTCAACCTCTTCTAGCTAGTGTTGCCCTCTGCATCCATGGGAAACATAGCAGTAGCTGATGGTTTATGTGGGCCTTTAGTTTCCCAGGGCCTTCCTGTAGCTCTGAACTGCGACCTCAGACCTTAGCTGATTTGGCTGTTTAATTTTGTTCATTTCAGAAAGAATATTCTGGTACAATGTGACAGTGCTTGTTAAAATGGATTTTAGTGAATTAATCAGAGTGGATCCCTACCTTTTGAATCATTCACGCCTGTTACACTCCATGGTATGTACAAATAAAAACATTCTTGTTTGTTGCTCATTACATCGGCATCTGTGTTACTCAGTAGCCACTAATGGCTTTGATTTGGGAAGGGTCTCATAATCTTATGTGCTGAGCATAATCTTGCTATCTAGTCGCTCCCTCATTGTTCTGCAAGATAATTGTTTGGGCCCTAATATATTCTAAATGTCAATTGCATCCTCAGGAACCTCAAGTAACTTTGATTTAATATCTTCTTTAGTAGATATTTAATGTCTCTGACAAGGGGAATCTAAAGTATTAACATTCTAAAATATATTTTTTATCCTGCTTAAGTGATACCTGCTTCAACTCAGTTCGGTTCTAGGTCTGTGCCAGTCAGACTGAGTTGGGGTTTCAAGACCTGCTAAGTGTGCTGTTTTCCAGTAAGGAGTTTTGAGATGAACTTTTTCAAGAAACAAATCTGATCTATGAAACTGGGAACTACGTGCAAGGTGGATTATGCAGGGCTGGAATTTTCCCTGTCAAAATCTAGGAATATGGCATGGGAATGTCCCTGGATCCGTTTTGTTTTCATTCTTGCTGTAGGAAGTGGTGCTCTGTGAGACACCAGTGAATTTCTATTTCTATAGGACCAAGGCTCTGCCTCATGCAGGGTTTAGCTGTGGCCATAGTGACTGTGTGTGTAGCCACATTACAGTGGCACAGGACGTATCGTAGCATCCCAGCTACAACAGATGAGAAGAGTCTGGAGCTAAAGGATGGTCTGTCTATAGAAAGAACCAGGCTACAGGCTAAAATAGTGTTCAGACAGGGTGACTTTTTCGATCCATGGAATGATATTTAGGAACTGGATTGATGAACTAGGACAAAGACACCAAATCATAAACTTGAAGCGTTTTCCTAGTACATGCCACCATTTCATGAGGAAAAAAAAAAAAAAAAAAACAGGATTGGGTGTTGTCACTGAAAGATACCCAAAAGGGAAGTTCACTATTACTTAGCAAAGGATATATATATGCAGGAGATATAGCAAAGGATACTTCTCTCCCACAATACTGTAGATTTGATGGGCAGGAGAACAGAAATGATAGCAGTAGCATTGGAATTTTGTATGAATTTGCTTTTTCCTCCTGCCTCAATTCCTCCTTGCCTGATCCTGCCCTGTTGGTTAAGGAGCAGAGGCAATCTACCCAGACTCACCTATCTTGCTCTCAAGGAAGCTAAGGCAAAAATTCAAATACTCAAAAGAAAACAGCAAAAGGAGGCCTTGAAAGAAACTTGTTCTCAAAAGAATGTATTCCAGGGCATGTCTGCTCCAGCGGCGCCCGTTTCTGACACTCAGCTGATCTCAGTGACCCCACTCTGATTTGTGACGTGTGGTTATGAGGACTAAATCATTCCCACTGTCTCTTTCTATAGCTCTTAGTCCCAGTCTCCTTGCTCAACAAACTGTTACTTCACTCCCCTCCCCTCCTTTTTTTCTGTTTAATATTACTTTTGCCAGTACTAGGACTTCCCCCTGCTTAATCCTCATTCCTTCATCTGCATTCTATTCTCTAGCCCCTCCTTTCCATCTTTTTTGGCCTGTCTCTTGTTCCTTGTGTCCCAGCCAGTGCCCTTTCTCCATTATATTCCCTGAACACCAGTTAAAACAGTGAGGGGGAAAGACAGTGCTGTGTGTTCTGTGGACACAGAGCTCTGCTCTCAGAACAACACAGCTGGGGACTGAAATTGCAAGGAAAGCCCTAAGGAGTCACTGGAAAAGCTGAGTTACTCTGTCTGATTCAGAACTCTAAGAGGCTGCAGCATGCTTGGAGACGATGGACATAAATCTGATTTTTCAGTGAATTTGAACCTGTACAAGAGTGGTAACATTTTCTTAGGAAGAAGAAAACCCACAGTCCTAATGCAAGAGCCTGAGCACCTGCCAAATGGCAATTTGTTCTTCCTAAACAGTCAGGTGATGGTAGAGTTTCTTCCACATAATATCTCTAGAATTCTCTTTAATGACTTTTCATAGGTCCTACTTCTTAGGAACTACTGAATTATTTCATCTGAAACCTTCAACAAACACAAGGAAAAAATATCAGCCTGAGGCTGACTCCTACCCTGGAAAACTTTAGTTCTGGTCAAATTATGGCAAAGTTAAAGGACACTTTTTAGTTGCTTGAAGTAGGAAGTGTTGGACAGCTTTATTACAGGTGCAAAAATGGCCTGTCTAAAGCATATTTTTTCTATTGGGATTTTGTTGTTTAAGCATTACGTGCCAAAGAGAACATTTCCATACCTTTCTGGGTTACATGCTTCTGTCAAAGTGCTTGAGATCTGACGTTGCAGCTCCACGCTTTCAGTAGTTTGGCATTACTGTGCTGTAGTTCCTTTGTGAAATGCAATAGTAAGAAGAGTTCTCCTTGCATAAATAGAGACCTAGTTTGCTAAGATTTCTGAATAGGTGTTTTCTACACTTGATTTGTAATGGTAATCATTGCACAGATTATGCCTCACTGGCATACAGTTGCACCGATAAAGAAATGAGATACTGAACTGTTTGTTCACCTGTTTTCCAGATTACTGGAGCATTACAGCCCTTGAGTGCCTCTGTGTATCATATCCAGAGTAACCATGCAGAAATATATTCGAGGACAGTGGCTTCTCAGGTTCTCATTGGATTGCATCAACCAACTCCACTAGTGGATGTGTCCTCTTCCTTGAAGGACATTGTGAAGCGTGTGTATGAAGTGATTGACACACATGTGCAAGGTTGCTATTTATTATAATCCTGTCCTTGAAGGGAGCCTTTTTATCCCTCTTCACTTGAGATTTTATCTGTATGACTATTTATTTGTACTCAAATTTTGATGCGGCAAATTTTGTAGGCTCTGCAACTATGGCCCTATACCATGCATTATAAAATGATTAGAAGGGTGTAGTTAGTAATTATTTTGGAGTGAATTATTTGGTGAGGAATATTTCTGCTTCCTGAATTATATTTATTTTCCTCTAGTAGCCTAGTCCATATTTGTGTTGAAAAGCAAAGGGAGTTAAAGTCTGTCATAATCACTAGATATTTTATGCAGAAGAGGCTCTTAACAAGGGCATAGAGGTATTCTATATCTGTATATACAGATATACTCCATTTGTGTATACTTGTGTTATTTCCATAAGCTTGCATATAACAATGAATATTTATAGTCTATTAATTAATTAATAATTTTATTTTTAAATTTTAGGTAAATATTTTAAAAAGCTGATCTAAATAGATTTAATCTACTTTTTGCTACATAGTTGCTTGAACATTTCCATTCCTGAAAAGCTTCAACAGCACCATTTGTCATCACTTCTTGCTCAGTGTATATTTTTGAAAACTCAGTCCAAATTTCAGTGAAACTTTAAGTGATTGGGCAATTTGCCTTTCTCTGCTTCTCATTTTACTTTGGACTGGATGACATCCTGGGCATGGAAGAGAGAGCTGCCTTTATTGCCATTTCATTCCAAAGAATCTCAGGGGGAAAAAAAATAAAGTTACAACTGAATTAGCGCTTGTTTCAGGGAAGGGCAATTTTCTCATTTCATTGCACCTATATGAATCTGGAGCTGTGTCAACAAAGTAATTGCAGATTTTCACTGAATTTAACATCTCCATAGTCTGATCAACATGTGTTGCAGGTCAATTTTGATGTTATTATCAAGATCCGTGTAAGATACGATTTTCTTCTTAGATGTCAATGAATGTTCCAATGCCGTATTCAATGCTTGTCCTAAGAGAGATGACTGCATAAATCTGGAGGGTTATTACAGCTGCAGCCCTGAGCATGAACATGCTGATGTCAGTCCTCAACAGAGGAACACAAGAAAGGAAGGTAAGAAATATAGGCCTCACCTTGAAAATATGGAGACCATTTCTGTGTGACTTCAATCTAGGGCAGGAGCTGCCTAAGAGGTGAGAATTACTGGAATACAGGGTGACCATATCATCCTTTTGGGAAAAGGTGCCATAGGAGATAGCTATTAGCTGTTTCTGGTTGAAACATGGTATATCTATCTCACAGTTCCAGACTGTCTCCCATATCTCACACTCAGCTGTCCTTACCCACTAGCTAAAATCTCTCTACCTTCAGGCCGTGACTTCTTCTCAGAGCAAGTCATTCGTAGTCAGTACACCGCCCCAGTGGTCTGTGGAAATCTGATTAATTATATTAGGGCACATAAAGTCCCCTTTCCATTTGGACTGCATGACTACAGTCTGAACTCAGTGACTGTGTAATATCACCTTGAGCTGCTAAAGTGTTGCTCTCTTTTGGAGGCAACTGGAGTTTAGTAGTGGGTGAAATGATTCTTTGCAAAGTCCAGCAAAGTATGTAGGCATGTCCTTACAATCTAAAGACATCAATGGGTCTGTTAACAAGTTTACAGATTATGAGATAAATAAATGTTTGCAAATTTGGTGCTTTAGTTCAAAAACAATTTTACAGTCCCTTAGCCTCAAATATTAAAATAATATATAATACTAATGTATTATCAGTATACTTCCATGAAAATACATCTATTTTCATCTTTATTTGTATAACTGTTATTGCTGCTTTTCAACTCCTGAAAGTGTGAATGTTATTACTTTGGATTTGCTGTATTAGGAATGCTTTACTGTTTCTCTCTTAGGCATAGTAACATCTATTCCAAGTACAGCGTTGGATACCATTAACACTAGCAATAGCTCTCAGTCAATAAGTAATTCAACTCTCTTGTCCATGACTAACCGATCTGCTGAGGCTTCATGCTGTGAGTAAGCTTGGATTTGAATGAATATTGTCTTGCGTTTAATTCGACACTTTGTTGATTCCTTTTTTGCTGAGGCTGGTGGAGCTATGGTGGGGGGATGTTCACAAAAGCTGACGATAGTTCTGGAGTGAATGCCCACATATGGAAAGAAAGAGGATTCCCCAGTGGGAGATCCGGACCCAGAGCTGTAGTGCTACGAATAGATCACTAGAAAAGGCCTGTGGTTATCCCAGTGGTTACCAGAGGAAGCTGACCTTCTTGATGTGGGGTGGCAGTGATGGGCTTCCTGAGCCACTTTTGGCTGGTGTTCAAGTGCAGCTTCTGTTGGAATTCCAGTGGGAGCTGCACAAGGTGGATACCACACTCCTGCCTCTGGGCCCAGCTGAGCGATCATCCCTGCTTGGTCCTAGGAGGAGGAGGCTCCAGTACCACATGCAAGAGATCCTGCTGGCTGTGGATGGTCTGCCAGGATGCAGACCTGCAGCCTTCGACTCCACAAAGCTGCTGATGGGGACCTTGTTCAGCTAGGGTGGGTGGCCGCAGCCACCCTGCACTGGAGCTAACCTTTGTGAATGGATGCTCTCTCTGCTTTGTATTGCAGCTGCCTGAGGGACCATGATAAGAACAAAATCAAACCCCAATAGGATTGTCTTTATATTGGTGACTTCAGTTCTTTCTGACAAGGGTTATCCCAGTCCTGTTAACAACATCCTGTTTTTCTTTAGGGAGGAAATAGTTGTAAGCAGTTCTTTGCCTAGTTCACTGAGATAGGCTTGATGTTCTTGATCTTCATCTTTATCCACAGCTTCTGATCTAATTTGAAACTGAAAGAATTAAACTGAAATCTTCCCAGCACAGGGCAGTATGACTTTTGGGTCATCTGGCACAAGGCCTGGAAAAATCTGTCCCATTAAAATAATTTAAGAAAACAATCCTTCTTCTCAGGCTGTTAGCAGAAAAGAATTGAAGTTGTGGTAGCAGGATGACTTGGTCAAGTTCAGTATAGAGGCTGATGTTCATCTCACCTGATCCCAGATGTCTGTAGCAGAGATGTCTAGTATGTGGACAGCAACTCAATTCTCTCTGTAGTTCATGGAAAGAGACAGACCTTGCTCAAAATCATTTCATTCCACTGAATATAGATGCCTGGATGCCTGTTCCTCTGAGGAGAGGAGTCATCTATGAAGAGTCTTGTCTTTTCCAATCCTTAATTGCACTGGGCAATTTCCTCCCCAACCCACTCAGCCTATAAAAGCTGGACTCTGACTTACATAGCAATTGGTGTTTTTATTCCTAAGCATAAATCAAGGCACCAAATCTCCACCAAAGGTGCACATTTAATGATTAAAGTGGCAAGCAACTCACAAGTGTGAGCATATGTAGATTACACAAATTCACTATTTCCAACTTTCTTTTGTTGCTTGAGCCCATAGTTCACTGTCAGATTATCAATACTGCAAGAGATTGAACACTAATATTTATGTTTTAAAAAAAGAATGAACACTGAGTCACTCCAGTGGTTCATGGATGAGGGAACCTCTTGCTGTGAGAGGGATGAATCCTCTGTTGTGACATAATTGAAAGAGCAATTTCCCCTATTGACCACAGAAGTGCCTGTCTATAATAGATTTAGAAGAGCACTATGTTTTAAGTATGAAATAATGCTTTTTCTTTGATAACCCTCCCTGGGACGGTGATAGATCCTCCTTCAATTAGAAACCACCAAATCTTCAGCGTTACCAGCAATAATTTTGAAATGTCTTGGCACATCCCTTCCACTCTGAACCATACTTTCCAAGTCCAAGTGTTCAAGGACAAGGAGATTGTACAAAACCTGAAGACAGAGGAAATGAAAATGGATGTGTCTGGACTGGAGGCGGGTGTATTGTACTCAGTAGAAATCAGCTATGAAACATGTGGAAAAAAAAGCATTTCCCAACAAAATGTTAAAACAGGTAAATAGCCACTTGAAAATATTCTGTCTTTACACTCCTTTGCATCTGTCTTTACACTCAGCAGTGATCCCTTTGGGTCTCCCTGAGCTTCATTTCCCACCTCCTTTGGCACTTTATCTGCCCCTGCCCCAGCATTTTGGACTGGACTACCAGGCAGAAGGGCTTTGGCCTCAGTTGATGAAGCAGTGCTAGAGCTGACTCAGACAATTACAGATATTAGACTAAGCTAGAATTCACTTTTGCTTGGTTGGCACTACCTTCTGCTACCATCACTACTCTTTCAGTTATCAGGATCTTTTTCTCATGATTGACTGCAGGGGCAAGTGAAAAATCCAGTCAGCTGGTTTGGCCAGGGCTCTGCTGAGCTGCTGAATGTGCTTAAGGAAAGGCTGGATTTTGATGAATAGGCTGGATTTTGATGAATAGTTTGAGAGAGACCAGATTAAAGTGAATGACAAGAACTGTGTAAGAAAGCCTACAGAACAACTGCATAATTTCATTCAATTAGCCAGTGATGTTAGCTCCCTGAGACCCTAGTTTGTTGATGAAATATAACTTTGCTTTTTAATTATCCTTAAATAATTTTCTGAACCTTCATGCAAAAAGAAATCTTTCTTCATTTTCTTTAAAAATCAGGCAGTGAAGTATTTAATGCCTGCCGGTATGGGAATGCTGCTATTTATGTTTTATCTGTAAGAGCCTTTCCTTTGATCAGATGAGAGATGACTCCTATTTGGGTCATCAGGAAGTGCCTCTCTTCATGAGGGAAAAATAGGAGGTCTAGTGCTCCTGGAAACAGGGGGTTGACTTGCAGAGTATGGAGTTGGAGCCCCTGAAAAAAAATGATTTTTTCTGACTGCTTATACAGGTTAAATTTCTCAGCTCCACTTTTCAGCTGATGTGCTCTGTGCAGGATCTGTCCATGCTCACCAGAGGAAGCTGCACACACATTTTTTCCCCTCTTCAGTCTAGGAGTACGGAGTATACATACTCCCCACAGTTCCAAGATGTGGGATTAAAAATATTGTGACTTCTGGATTGAAGAGGAGCTGACAGATGTTCAATCCCAGACGTAAATCAAATGCAACAGTTATGTAAGGCCAGGCCCACAAGAATATCTGTGTATCCTCTCACGTGCTTGGGATTAGACACCTAAATATCTTTATGAACCTGATATAAGTAGTTGGTTTATAGAAGACTAATAGCAATAAATCAGTCTCTTTTTTTTTTTTTTTTTTAATACAATATTATTTTACCCCTTGTATCCCTTCCCCCCCCCAAAAGAGAAAGGGACCTTCTTTTAAATACAAAAGGGGAATGTTCTTTTAAATACCAGCAATTTTTCTCCCACTATATTTCTCTTTCTGGCAATGGTCATGTCTTGTACTCTGTGTATATTTGGATCTAAAACAAATGGTTGGATATCAATTCCAGATTTATACATTTTATCTTTGGTTATGCCAAAAACAGGTGTGCTGACACCATATTACTGCTGGCTGTCAGCATTTGGCTGTACCTTGAAGATTTTACTCTAAATACATCAGTTTTCACTGAATCCTTTCCTCTTCTGTTTGGTCAGCATGTGTTTCAATATTATGTCCTGCAGAGGCCAAGATATTTGGAGTCACCGTGAGGATTCTGAACTACAATTTAACGGAAGATTTCTATGATACCAATAGTTCAGCATATCAAGAATTTTCAAGACTGTTGTTTACAGAGGTAATGTTAAAGTATCATGAATAATATATATTTTTGAATTGAAAATTTGATTTAATAGAGAATTTTCTGCACAACTGAATTATCTCCTGAAAATCATCATATTATTTCCTGTGACCTATCTTTGTAATTAAAACAAAATCCATCTGACTAAGCAGTTCAAGCCCTTGATCTTGTTAGCAGTGGAGCCCTTCCGCTACAGAAAAGTAAAGGAATAAAAAAATCAGGCGCTCAGTAGGGACTCATTCCCTTGGTTCTTTACATTGATAATAACCTTGCACTAAACTGACTTACTTGAGGCTTTTTAATGGATTTTTGAAATGACTTTACTGGCATTCATTTCAGTGTTGTCTTCTCAAAAAGATGTTAGACTGCTCTCAAAGTTCCTCTTTTTTTTTAAGCAAAAGTGACTGGCTTATGCTTTGTCCTCTAACTCTGTTCTTTATATACCCACATATATCCACTATCAATGTTCAGGTATAATCAGCCATAAACAAAACTGAGTCATGAACTCTGTTACCAACTCGCAGCTTCCTGAGCAGAGAGGGCATTTCAGATACCATAGTTCCTTACAGTTTTGTTGTAGAGAACAGGGCCCAGACAGAGGAACTTAGATCTTGATTCAAAACTAAAGTTTCCCAAAATACAAGAGATCTCATAAACATATGTAAATATAAAGCTGTCTTAAAAAATTGCTAACATCAATGAAGCTATGTTTTCGAAAGGCCATACAGAAGAGACATTTACTCATAAGAAAAAATGGTAGTTGAGCCTTCTGTCATGATTTTATTTCCCATAGTTGCAAATTGTCCACTTTTGTTGCACAGATGTTACCAGTGAACCTACTCTGAGGTTAATGCAGGCTTAGCTGGCATCATGAAGTTGGGAAGGAAAATAAAGGCTGCCCCTCTGTGCCTATTGCACTGCATGTTTGGGAGCATGCCGTGCATTTCTCATTTCTTTCTTCTTCTCTTTTTCTTGCTTCCCCACCCAGATATGAACTTAGATCAGTTTAACAGGTTGTTTATAGTTTTTTTTTTGAGCAAACTCTCTCTGAATAGGAGCAAAACTGTATTGATTTATGGTTATGCACTGCATACTTAAAGGTGTGCTTTGAAGTGCATGTAGAAAAAAAAGGTTCTAGCAAAAGACATGTTTCCCAGAGATAGTGTGAAACTTCTGCACAGCTCAAGTATTGACAGCACTGTGCATCTTTCATACTCACAGTAACACCATTTGTTTAATAAGCTGAATGTTAACTTAGCTGAATTAGCTGAATGTTAATCAATCATGATGTAATTGTGATATTGCCTTTAAGGTGAGCTGTTTCAAATATACTTTCTGTAAGCTATTTCCTCATTTTTCTTGCTACTCACCTTGAGATTACTTTGTCACTGTACTTGGTGCAGGTTCGCCTTGAATTGGTGAGTTTCAGGTAATCAGTGTGGTCTAAAGTTATGCCTTGGATGGTTAATCAAACCTTTCCAGAACCAGTTTTCTGCACTAAGATGATGTAGTACAAAACAGCCTGCATCCGCACTGTTTTGTCTTGCAAAGTATGGTGGCCACATTCACATTGTCTACTGAGACTGACCTCTGGCCTATACTAAATGCCAAACCTGACCTGGGTACAGCTTGGGGTAAGATATGTGGTTAGTTGAGTCCCATTTTCAGATAAGAATCTCAAACATTGACCAATGAGACTCATACTTCTGTGTGTTTATATAATCTCTGAAAAAGGGGTTTTATAAAACACTTTGAAACTTCTCCTTTAACCACATTTTCCTACTGCAAATGTATAAATCTTTAAAAATGGTACCACCACAGTTCAGTTTTGAAATAAACTACTCTTCCTGGGTTCCTAATTTTTGATACTTCTCTCTCTTTATTCAGATTGGAAATTCATTTCCACCTAGCATTTCTGCCTTATACAAATCTGGGAAGCTGAAAGTGCAGATTGAATCTCTGCAAGCTGGAAGTATCATTGTGAGGCTCAGAATCACTGTACAGGATCCTGAATGTTCCATTGATGTCTCTACATTTGCCCCAATGCTTTCTTACCTATACAATGGTTCTAGGATTTTGGTGGATCAACAAAACACCATAGTAGAAGGTATATTTTTTAAACAGCAAAGCACTGTTCATATTTTGATCACCCGTGGTGTCATTAGCTTTCTTCCTGAAAAGAATGTTGTAGAGAAACACAGTACAATATGGATTTTACAGTGATTTCTTGGACAGAAAACCATGACATCATAACACTTCTGTGAGATTTTATATATAAGCTCAGAAGAAGGAGCACTTGGCAGCCAGATGCCTGCGGGTACTCTTTCCCTCTGCTTTGGTATGCTCAAGGAGAAGAGGAGCACTCATTTTCCTATTAATTTTTCTCTCCCTCCTTGTGGAGGGCCAGCCTTCTACGCTGTTGGAAGTGTGCTGTATCTTGCACTGAATTAATGATACTGTGGATTATTAAATACATAATACATATGTATATGCCTTTAAATACATATACCCTCTAGACAACTTGTGCTTCAAGGCTGGGCGGATATCTTTGGGCCATGACTCAAGAAAAGAAATCCAACATTTTCAGAATAGAAATCCAGCCAGAGAAATTCCCTAGTGTCCTTTTAGTGAATAGGGCTAAAGAAACATGTATAGAATTTATGTTAAAGTAGGCCTTTGTTTGATGTTAAGTAATCACCATTTTTATCTTCAAAGGACTAAGTTCTGGCTTCAGATTTCACAGCTGACAAAGCCAGACAGAGTTCAGAGAGTTGCCAAAGTCAACAGAATGGATTATTCTCCTCTCCCAGTATATTGTTCCCTTAAAAGCTTATTTACCACCAGGCAAAATTCTCTTTGGACTTGCAGAGTATAACCAGGGTTAGAGAGAACAGGAGAGGAAAAACGCAGAAAAGACAAATTGTACCTGAAGCCTATGAATATTGCACTGCTAGCAGATTCTGAATTGCAAGATGCTGATATGTGCCAAAATACCTTAAAAACTTAATTGATATAATCTTCCTGATGGCAGAGGGTTGTGTGTCATGTGACTGAAGGATTTGGAAGGAATGAGGCAAAAGTTTTTGAGAGCTATTTTAGATTCAGAAAGACAGATGACTTCCAGTAGTAGTGCTCTTATCTAGGAGCGCAGCCAACTCTACCACTCCTGTTCGTGCATAGAAAACTGGGTCTGTTTCTTAACTCTGGCCAGACCACCATTGTTTGACTTGCATTTCTTAAAATCACACGTGGAACTACAACTGATGAGTGTGGTACATGAAGGAAAGGTTTTGTGACAGGGTCAGGAAGCAGGGCAGCCTAAGTCCTGAAGTGTGTATTAGGTCATAAGCTTGCACAGCTCCTCTTCTGTTGGGAAGCAATGCCACTTCTGAAATGCTCTGCAGAGCCTGGCCATTAAGGATAATATTTTTTTAGTGAGAACGCCAGAGCAGAAAACTCAACTTTAAGACAGCAAGAATAAGAAGTCAGAGGACATAGCACAACTGAAGGAATGGCACAACTGCACCTCTCGTTGCATCTCAGTTATTAAGTTTTCTGCCATAATACATAGACACTGAAATGTCTGTCTGATATGTGAGGTATAGTCAGAGAAGGTAAAGGGACATGTACTGATCCAGTATCAAGGTGCACCTAGCACTATATCATGTCTCTAGTAGTAGCTTGGAACCAGTTTCTAGAGAAGAGTAAGTATATGGCAAGTGTAGATGATGCCTTTCACCAGTTCTGTGGTAGCTACTAACTTCTCCAGGACTCAGTGAATTCAATGTGATTTCTTTGGGTTTCTCCTCCATGGACCCCATAAAAGCATGCAAACCATCAGCACAGGAAACACCATTAGACAAGGAGTTCCACTGATTTGTACCCACTCTGTGAACTTGCTACAGACATAATGGGTAATCAGGGCAAACCCAAGAGCACTTTCTAAATTTTTTTTTTTTGTATGTAGGACTATTGGCGGAGATGAGGAGAAGGAGAAGGTGCTTGTTGAATGAAAGAGACCAAGAGTGCAGAAAGGAAGTACAGAGCGTACCTTGAGATGCAAGCACTGTAGATGGAAAAGGGTGGGGGGTGTGTGTGTCTACATGTGTGTATATATGTGTGGAATGTACTTAGCAGAGGTTAATAAATTTGCCTTAAAAGCCATGTTAGATAATGGGAAAGGAAATCGTCAGCAACAGTGGAGCCAGGGAACATAAATTATTTGTCAGTTAGCACTAGAACGTCTCTCAAATGGTGTTTTAGACCATCAAGAGTTGCAATTGCCTTATAGCATAGTAAGGCATTTGTGAAAACATTTTCTGATGCTTTAATCAATCTTGCATACTTCTATATTGCTTCTAAGTGGCTTAGGCTGCAACTTGATAGGCTGATGCTGGCTATGGACACATGAAATTATCTGGTGAAAAATTTCTAATGAGGAAGAAAAGAGAAAAAATTGAAATATTAACTTGAAGGAAGTAAAAGGGGGAGCTTGTGTGCAAGTACAAAGGCAGAAGCATGTATGTGCATGCAGATACATGCTCTGTGCTTTCTCTTTCTAAAGAGGATCTTTTTTTCTGAGAAATACAGCAGTTAAAGTTGGTATGTTTGCAGAACAAGTGCTTATAGTAATGCGTTGTGCACAACAGTTCTGAGGTCTCTGAATCCAAATTGTGTGTCCCAAGATATATAGTTTTTAGTCTGTCTTTCTGCTCTCTGTCGACTAATGGCCGAGGCTGTGAATATAAATGCACAAGTGAGAGGGCACAGGGAATGGTTACATGGAATTCACTGAGATTATTCATGTTAAAGCACTAATTCTCCCTTCACGTGTTTGCTGAAAGACCATGCAAACGCTGTTATAAGACTCTAGGTTAAAATCCTGCAGGGATGAGGATACCCAGTCATAAAATTGGTCTAAAACTCTGTGATGGCGGCATCTCTTACTTGAACCTATTCAGAGTGATTGGAATTAGATCTTAGAAATATTATTAGAATATATTCATGCCCTGATGAACCACAATCCCTTTAGAGGGGAGTTATTTTCACTCACCTTTTATTTGAAATAGAAAATGATTTGACTTAAACTGTATTTAATATTGTAGCTAGTAGCAACGGAACTGTTCATTACTTGATGTATTTGGAAGCATTATAACCAGAATTTTGTATGATATATACTTTTGATATATGTCTCTCTGATCTCTTATTATCTTATACCTCTGGTTTATTTTCTAGCATCTAGCAGACTTTGCTGTGCACAAACCTATGGTATTTTTTCTCCCTTCAAATCAGTGTATAATTCAAGAAAATAAACAAACAAACAAAAAAAACACTTAAAAATCCTTTATCTAGAGGAAATATTCTTTAGAATGAAAGGACAAAGGGACAAAGATTGATTTTTTAATGTGACCCAATAACAACATAGCAGTGTTCTGCATCACTCAGAGTTTGTTTGTCAGGTAAATGATGAGAGAAGAAGATCACATAAGTAAATTTACATATTCAAGAAAAGATTTCTTTGTCATTATTTCTAACTTAATGCAGCAGAAGGGAGGCCATTTGACTGATGTTCTTGTTTTGGTCTTCCAGACTGGGATGAATGTGCTTCTCAATCTGAGAACGACTGCTCCATATTTGCAGAATGCATCAATTTGATGGGTTCGTACATGTGTCGATGCAAGACAACCATGGACACTAATCCATCCCGCCCTGGAAGAAAATGTGAAGGTGAGCGAGACAGCTGTTTATTTTGCCGTGAAAGGCGGGAATAAACTATGGTTTTCTACCTCTGCTTCTATTAGAAGTGTTTGTAGCATGCACAAAATGCAGGCTCTGGCTGAAGAATCATGTACGATCTATGTCTGTTATGGATGACCCTTATACACGCCTTTGCATGTGATCTCTCAGAGCTACTCTTTGATTAGCCTAAATACTGGTCACTGAGAAACAGGAGGCACAGTTCCCTCTTCTTGGTATCTTTGGGGCTAATTTTCTTCCTCTGTTATAATCCGTGGCATGCAAACCACAAGAAGAGATACAGGAATCAATTCTTCTTTGTGTGGGCACAAATCAGACTCAGTATTATAAAAACTACAGTTCATTAAAGAAAATATCTGAGTCCTGTTTCTGTAACACTGTAATATGTGGTGAGGTGGTCTCAGTCTTCTCTTCAGGTTAGATCTGACCTGTGCTTATGTTTTCTTCTCTTCTGGTCTGAGTTTCCGCTCCTGTGCATTTGTTTGCTGCAGGTGAAATTGTGAACCCCCTTACTGAAACGATGACTCCTGGAGTAAGAGGCACCACAGAGATGGCTCCTGACGCGAGCGCTGCAGGCTCTGCTTCCCCAGCCCTCGCCGAGATGGAGACCGTAGCTGCCATAGGCTCCGAGATGAGCACTACGGTTCACGTCCCTGTTGTGCTGCCCCTGAGTGACGGGCGAGCGCACCACAGCCCTGCTCCCACCAGTGCTCCTCCAGCCCCTTGGGAAAATGGCTTGTCCTTACGACCTGGCTTTGGCAGGGAAGACAGCTCCATGGCCATGGGGGCCGCCGCTGGCAAGGGCCCGACTGTGAGCCCGGAGCAGCAGGGAGCTGTAAGCCTGGGGAAGCAAAGCGTGGTGGCAGAGGCTCCCCGCGGTGCGCTGCACCGAGATGCTGCTCCCATGAGTGCTGCCATGGGCACGCCCGGGCCGACGCCGCTCGGTTCAGCATTGCTGGTATCACCAAACCAAACGACCTCTGCTGTTACAGAGACATATAAAACCTTTGGTGTGTCTCAGGATGGCACCAGTACAGCTCTGCTGGTCACAGGAGGTGCTGGAGTTCTCACTCTCAATACCACCCTCAAAATGCATGTAGAGACGGAGAGAAAGAACAGCTCTTCATCTGAGAAATATTTTGCAATCCGGAGGTCACCAGCTTTGCCAGACTTCTCTCAGGCATCCAGCCCAACACCAGGCCGAGACATGGACCAGAGTGAGTATGTGCCCTGCAGGGGCCTGCACGCACAGTAACGCAACAGCAATGATAAACCAAACCTCACTCAAATTCCAGAGATGCATGGGTGTTGTAATCGATAGTCTGGAATGAAGGCAACTAAAATGAGTTTGTTTTTGTAAGATATACTTTCTTGCCGGAAATGGCACTTTTTTTTTCTAAATCAATGTGCCAAAATATTCTGATTTTCTGGTATTTGACAGTAGTTCTGTTGATGATACATTTCGTCTTCTCAAAACAGATGAAGCAAATTGTACAGTGTTCAGAGCATGGCTCATCAAATCATATGTTACTTGTCCTTTCGTCATATACCTTGGTTTCTCCTGCATGCTGTGACACCAGGGTACCACAGCGGCAATCTGTAGAGATATGTCAGAGACATGAGAAAGCAAATTGCTTCCCTTTATATTCCCTCAGTTAAGCAAGGATTAGGTAGAACTAAGAAAATCCACTACGGTACAAGATGTGTAAGGAAGTATGTGAGCCATTTTGAAGACTTTTAATTGAGATTAAGAAGGGTGATGGAGTGGCCTTTATCCATTTCAGTTTGAGAAGATATATTGCAAGTACTTAGGGAACCTTTTTATTGATTGTTGCTGAATCATAGCTCAAGCTTAGAGTCAGATTTGGTCTTTAAATTATAGCTGTGGTTGGTATATGAACGTCACTGTCTGTCCCTTGCTAAGTGTACTTTCCTTTAGTGTGTTGGTAAGGGATATCTGTTTCAGTTGTGTTTCTGCTTGTCTTTATTTTTTCTCTTGTGCCTTCTACATCTCTTCAGTCACAAACTACACTCTTCCATAGCTTTGTCTCTTCTATTTCTCTATTCTCTTCCTCTCTTCTAGAATCTCCTGTTCCTGGAGTCTCCATTTATCCAAAAGACTTCTGTTTCTATTTAGTTCCTTTCTCTCTAAATACTCATTTTCCATCCTCCTGAGACTATCTCTGCATCTTCTTCACCCTCTCTTCCAGTGCTATAGTTCCCATTTCTCTAGCCCTAGCAGTCTCTGGGCAGTCATGTAGATACCTGTTTTTGCTTTTGTCTCTCTTTTCTTCATATCCTTTTCCATATTTTCCATATAAATATATATATAGATATATATATATATATATATTTCCTGCTTGGCATTGGTGACATCTAGGAAGAGAGCTAGGTAAAAAGTCATTTTGGACTGCATAAAAATTTGACCTCAACTGAAAAGCTCTATTTACTGATTCTTTTTGTGTCTCCCCCCTCTTTGATATAGGGAAGAGTAAAAATAAAAGAAATATTTGTGTTGTTGCTGTTGTTGTTGCCTATTTGTTTGTTTTCGCTAAATGAAAACAACAAATAGTCAATAAAAGTTAGCTCCTTTTAGGTATCAGATATTGAAGATCATTTTCCTAAAGGTGAGAAACAAATTGAAGAATCCTACACAGACACATTAATACATAAATCTGCTTTATTTTATGGATGAATTAAATGTTAAGCCAAGTACATTTATCCAGCTTTTGCTAGGAAAAAGGTGTACAAAGAAACTATGCTTGGTGAACAAGAGGAAGAGCCACCATGGTGGTACTTCATGAACTCAAGCAGGTAATTTGAAGGACAAAAATGTGAGTTTAATATAGAGCTCCTCCTTGTGGCAAAATCTCTAATCTGGAGCTCATCCTTAGTCATAGCAGAAAGCAGGGCCAAATCCATCATTCTGGCCGGTGGTGGTTCCTTCTGAATAAGAAACATTTTGGGACAATGCAAGCTATCGGTAGCTTGCTTTAAGTAGACATGACTTTCTCTTCTCCCCTGCAAAGTTTTACTTCAAGACAGCTTCTCTTCTTCTAGCGCCTGTCCCAGTTCTAGCAATTATTGTCCCCAGTGGGACCCAAACCAGCTTTCATGTAGTGTGGTGCATAGAGTCTTTGCAGAGTCCTGCCCTTCAATTCTTGCTGCTCCTGTAAAAGCAGGTAGTATGGGAGACTAAACTCAGTACAGGAGCCTGACAGTCTCAGGGCTTTAACCTGGTATCCTATACACTGTTGAGATCAGGACATAAATATGTATGAAGGAAAGCATGGCAGTACGCCGGAAAGTGAAGACTGGATTTGAAAGAATTTCAAAAACTGAACCTCTTAGCTAGATCATACTGTCCTTTAAGTTTCTGGTGGAGAACCACCTTCTGTTTGTAAGCAACATTGAAGCCAGGATAGATCTTGGTGGATACCTAGGGCTAAAGGTGATGATCCATTAACAGCTGGAAGGCAGTGTGAAAAATGATAGGCTGGCAAAGGTTGAAGTGTTGGTTGATATAAATCAGCTTATTTGGCTAGACAGTAAAATGATGCCACTGGTTTCAGTCTTGTATGAGAACCCCTCTCCTCCCTTTCATGATCACTTTCCACTGCTCTTGTAACAACCCCGTTAAGTATTATCAATAAATACTTCTCATTTCTGAAATAAATCATCACACCTAGTGAAGTGTGCATGCCCAATCTGCAGCTCCATCTGAGGTTGGAGAGAGGACCTAGCTGGAATGATTTATGCACTGCAGGGGCCAATTTCCCTGCCTGGAGTGTTGGCAGAGCCAGGACAGCAAGCTGAGACTAGGAAGGGAGGTCAGACACCTGATACAGCCATAGAGTGGTGTTTGGAATGCTCCATAGCATCCAAGACTTAAAGTGTTAAATATAAGACCTAAATGAGATTTGTGCCCTTCTTGAAAAGCATCCAGAGATCAGAGGAGGTAGCCTAACATGCTGAATGCTTGTACCTAGGCACTTGCATTCCTGGCTTTATTTGAGGGTGCTCACCTGTTGTTGTTTTGAAACTAGCCCTGTGTAGCCAGGCATGCCAGTGACTGCCACACACTCATCCAAGGCCCGTATTCCATGAAGCATGTGTTTAAATTGTCATTTTCTTGCCTTGCAGCTGTCCAGAAACTTAATGGAGTGGTGCGGATAACAAATGTGAAATACTCTCGGGGCTTTGACAATACAAGCAGCAAGGAATATCAAAACTTTGCATGGCTCTTTGTTGATGAAGTAAGTGCATGAGAAAGATGCAGCCTGTTGGTGATCTCAATAAAATCATGTGCTTGGTTTTTCCCATTAAAGGGTATACTGACACATATGTGCCCCCTCAAACACCTATGCATGTCCTGATTCCCACAGATGCTATGAGTCTGTGCAGGCCATATGCTGCAGAGTGGGGCAAGGATCTGGGGGTTCTCCAATGCCTCTGTTTCCTCTGCTGTTTGCAAGTAGTTATACTGTCTTCCTTACTTCCTTCAGGGTTGTGGTGAATGAACATTTGCAATGCACCCTGCAAGGAGGTATATTAATGCACTGCTGCCAGCACTAATTGGCTGTTATCACCATTTTGCATAGTACCTTAAGGCTGACACTTTTATAATCATCCTTTTTTGTAGGCCCATATCTAGAGAGGGAATCTAATGTGGTTTCTTGGTAAGTCACCTCTACTGTCACTTCTAATTAGGGCACAAGGTATCAAAGCACACTGCAATATCAACTCCTGCTTTAACACTCTCATGATTCTCATGGACAGTATTACTCTTCTAATTTCCTGGTGAGTTTATTGGGAGTTTGTTCCTGCTGCACCTTTTGGAGTTCACTTAACACACACATCTGTGGTTAGATAAAGTGGTTGTATAGGGCTGTTTTACAGCCTTATCTGTTTCATCTTAGTGCACAGAGTTATAGCCTGTCCCTGAAATACAGCTGTCTGTGGGGAACGCAGTGACGACAGTTAGTGTTCAGGCAGAGTCCAGAAAATGAAAGACTCTTTGGCCAGCAAGAAATGAGAGAAAGGTGTAAGGAAAATATATAATCCCTTTTGCTGAGCATAACATTTCTGTGGATGTGAAGTAGCTTTCCCTCTGGGTGGTACCCGTTTGCACGCTTCTGGATGTGTTAGTGGAGCACAGCTCTCTCAGGGTTGCTTCTGCCCTGGGCTGTCACATCATGGAAATAGTCACAACATGAAAGTGACAAGATTACGCAGAGTGAAAGGGGAGCAATTCTCCATTGACCTCACTTTCATTCAACATCACTCTCTGCCTGAGGCTATTTGGCAGTAGGGTGTTATTAAAATGGGTTAAAATAAATACTTCTTTTTCACAGGTTATTCAGTCTGATACCATAATCCAGAAAATCAGTGATACAAATATGCTTGGAGAATTTGTAAAATGATTAGATAGAGGAGCTAAAGTATTTTTATATGGAAAAAGCAACTAAAGCATGTTTTGTGCTGCTGTTACACAGTTCTTGAGTTTTAGACAGAAAAAAAAAAATGCTTGGAACAATAAGAAAGTAAATCCTTTTTCCAGCTCACAGATTTTGTGAATCAGCTGGCTAGACATGTTTTAGTCTTGATTGCATCTGTCTCTGAACAAATATATGGGGCTTGTATTGTATTTCCAAATACCGAAGAAAAGCAAGTTTAGGAAAAGAAAAGGTCTACACATTTTTGTTTTCAGGTTATAAGGGCCACAAGTAGTTTCCATTAAGGTAGGCAGAGAAAGTCTTGTGGGCTTTAAAAGCCATATCTGGATCCAGTTAACTAAATGTTGCCAAAGATTTTTCTTGATTGTCTTTGGTGTCACCATCTACAATTCAGAAAATGTTTAAGTCCTCATGTGTATAATGTTCTTTAGTGTAGCACTGCCCCAGTACTTAAAAACCTTGTGGTTAAATTGGCAGTACAGCAAATAGCAATACTGTCCTTGGAATACAGTGTGCATAAACATGAGGTAAAAATCTTGATGTGACAACTTGCATTCTCATTTTCCAAGCTAGTCGCACCCTACTCCCCACATTGCATCTGAAATACAATATTGCAAAGTCAGAGAGTATTTTACCCTTGGATTTAGCTCAGCCTTTCTTTTGCAACAGCCAAGAATATAGAGACTACAAAGGCTTTTCTTCCACTAAATCAACTGCGGAAAAAAAAACGGATTTGGAATGAGAGTGCATTTTCTGATGGGCATTAAATTTCAGAGTGGGAGAGATCATTTAGGATCCTTGTGTCTTAAATACTGATTAACAAAAAGCGTTAAACTAATAAATGATATTGCCTTACTCCACAAGCTGACCCCCTCATTTGGAACTGGCATAGCCTTCATTTGATGTAGCTTAGTGCACTTAAATTAATGTAATTAAAGCCATTTGAATGTGGAATGGATGTTGATAGAGGAATTAAGGCAGTCTCATGGTTCCAGTGGAAGTTCATCCCTCTTGTTAATCTGAGTTTATCCCCCTCTTGAGAGGTCCATAAAGGTGGCTGTGTTGGTGACTGGGCAGACAGGTTCTGGTACCTTTCCACTAGTGGTGCTGACAGAGCAGGACCTGCTGTGTGAGCAGGAAAAGAGGTTTGATGCAGGTCATATTCTGGCTAACAGGATATTGTATTAAAATCAATGTCCCTTTTACTTACCCGTTTCCAGAAGGCTGGTACCTTTCCTGCTGTTTTGACCATGCAGGTTTGGCCAGTGCACATGCAGGTGACCTGCAGAGGCTCTGATGAGCCTTCGGCCTGGGACCTGTTCCTGAGTGGTCCCAGAAAGCCACAGCCAGGCCTGCTGGGGGCATGGCTGAGCCAGCCTCGTGCTGCCCTCTTGCTCAAAACACTTGCTGGCCCTTCCTACAGTGTTGCATCATTCCTAGTGTGGCTGCCATCTGGCCCTTAACTTTGACTCTATCTCACAGTTTTCCTTTCTTTAACAAGGGACACTCCCTTCTCTTGATGCCAGTGTTAGTTTTGCCTGTGCTTTCTCCCTTTCTCATGGCTCTTCTTTTGACACACATGTGTTTCCCTGTTTTAACTTTGCTAGTTTTCTCTTTTTTTTATGCTGCAGTAATTGTAGATACAATTACAGACCCCCCTCCATTTTTTTTTGTAAGAAAATCTCAAAAATGCTATATATTTGTCTACTCTAAAAAGTCACTCTTTCTTTTCCTCATTTCCTCACCCCAGAGCTCTTTATAATTCGTCAACCATTATTTTGTTAACTCGAGGTGTGGTACGTGTTGTGAAATCACATAGCCTTCTGAATAAAAGGTTTTGTAGTGTCATCTAGTGGCTAGCTACAAATAATGTGACTGTACTTTTGAAAATGCTTTTCAAGCTTTGTAAGCAAAAATACACATAAAGACAGGAACAACTAAACCAAACAGAAAATTCAAAACCCAAAGTAAAAAAGAGGCATCAATAAAACCTAATATTCAGAAAAAAAAAGAAAAAAAAAGATGAGAAGGGAATACTGGTGAAGTTGGAGGTAGACTAAGAAGATGTTGCAAGTGTATTTAATACCTAGAAGTTTGGACAAAAAGATGAAAACCTGGGGCTTGTATGATGTTGTAAAATGGCAGAAAGGGAGAGGAGGGCAGACCAAAGAGCCGTGGGGCTGGCTGACGGCGGATAGCGTGGCTAACAAGGAAAAGCTGAGGAATGTTGATCTGGGCAGGAAGTGAGTGAGCTGTATATCTTAAAGAGAGGGTCTAAAGCAGAACAGGGCGCTGGAAAAGGTGTGTGACTGCCCCAGCCAAGGCAGCTACGTGCTATCACTGGCCAAGTGCTGCTCTTGCAATGCTGCTGCTCTGTTGATACCTCTCTTGGTATCCCCAGAGAGCCTGGCAGAGATGGGAGGGTATGTTGAAGTGTTCTTTTTTTCCTTCTCTCTTCTTCTGTTTCCATCTGCCTGTGTCCTTCACTGAAGATAGTGGCTGTTATGTACATGAAAGTTGCGTGTATTCCAGGCTCTGATTATTCGGTAAGAATGACAGGGATGTCATGGGATTTGTCTGTCTTATTCTGCTGGGAGCAACTCCCTTTGTGGACCATCTCTTGCTGGGCTTTCACTGTAATTGTAATATCAATAGCTCAAAATACTACAAGTACAAAATATAAGCAGCACCTGCTGAGGAAGGTGTTTTGTTTCAGCCATTCAGGCTCGAAAATTTTGTCCAACATTTTCTGTTGTTCCACTTTGTAAGCTTCAAAGAATGAAAAATACTTCCCAGACACATGTACATGTGATGGGGAGCTTATTATAGGACATGTATTAAGAAGCATGGGAGATCTGTTAACATCTCCTGCAGAAAGGGAGAGAAGAAAACATACAGGTCTCATGGACAAATTCACCATCCTCGTGGATGGTGTCACACAGCCTGTACTTACCTTACCATACATACCATGGCATCTGGTCTGCAAGGTTGAGCAGTGAAACCTCTTCATGTGCTCTACTTGGGGCATCCAGACAAGCAGGGAGTCCAGTGCAGTCTTATAAGGACCCTTGTTTGGGCACTTAAAAGGTACAGACTTAGGGGAGCACGTGTGGATGTCTAACAACTTCCCCTTTCAGTGAGTTTCTCACAGTGATGTCAGTATTTCTGTGCAAAACATTCTCTCCACATATTCTTTCCAAATGAATTAATATTAGCCTTTCATCTTACCTGGGTCGATTCCCAGGATTTGGCCGGTGTTTGTTACTCCTGTAGCTGGTTCTGAGGCTGGAGATGAAGAAAAATGCCACAGAAAATACTTAAACTGTTGAAATTCCCCTCAGGCTCTTGCATCTGCATCATGTCTTGCTTCATGAACTGCACTCCTGTGGGAGGAGGAGATGCTCCTGTGTGCATCTGCCCTCCAGAAGGTACCCAGCCATGGAGGGAAAAGCCACGGGAAGGGGAGAAACTAAATATTCAGCTCCAGCTTGTTCAATCTCTCTGAGAGAGGTTGGTGTTTCCATCTGGGCAGAGGAGTGGCAAGGCTGAGTGGCATTGCTGTTGCAAAACTTAAAGCAGAGCTATGTTTTTTTTTATTTTTTTCAGTCATGTATAAAGCAGACCACCCTGATGCCTGGAGTGATATAAAAACTTGTGTCTGTGGACAAGCGTGTGCTTTGAAAAATGTGGACTTTTCTTTTGTAGCGAATTCCAATGCTTCTGCATACAGGTTGTGAATAGTAATTTTATCAATTACTCTAGACTGCCCTAAGCTCTGCTATGGTTTAGCACTGCCCTGCTTTGAGAGCAAAACAGTGCACGTCATTTCCTAGTCTGGCTCTTGGGCTCTCTAGGGGGACTGCGAGTGTGGTCTGTGTGTTGCGATGGCAGCTGAAATGTGTAGAAATAGTTCAACTCTCTTCAGGGAAGACTTTAATGAAAAAAATCTAAAATCAAACTGAGAAGAGGGTAGAGCCCAGGCTTGACAAGAGGCTGAGCTGTGTAGCAATGCTGATAGCATGAAACAACCACCTTCCTGTTGCTTTCACCCTCATTTCTGTACTTAAAAAGAGCCAGGTTTTCTCCTGTGTCTTCTGGTTAGACTTAACCAGACTTCTGGTTAGCAGGAGCTTTGGTGAGTACCAGTGCCAAATGATAGATGGAATGGGTTAATCATTTTTCTTGTTTAATATCCACAGTCAAATATTAGGTCCTTCAGCTGCTGTTGAGTGGAAATGTTGCTAGGAAGCAAAAAGTAATTTTTCTGCTGCTGCCCTCCAGAGTAAGCAGCAGAGTTGTAATGCATAATATTCATTTCTGGGCAGTACAAAGTCTGTTGTACTGCCTGTACAACTGTTTCTATCTGTCCATCTTATCTATATTTTGTTTTTTATTCCAGGTACATAAATCTCTGCCCCCTGAGCTCTTTCTGAAAATGGATGCTGGTCTGATTAAAGTGTTGATAACTGGTATTACTAATGGGAGCACAGTGGTAAGTTTCCAGGTACTGATTGCAGAAGATGTGGATATCTACTACATTATCACGGCCTTTCATGATGCCTTTGAACACAGCTCTTATTTCACAGTTGACAAGAGCGGTCTCTCCATAAATGGTAAGGAGCAGCTCAGTTCTTCAGAACTAGAAAGATGCTAAAGTCTATTATTAGCCTGTTTGTTTTTTTTTAGATGAAGGTACCCATAAAACTGATGGATGAAAAGCCATTATCTTTCCTTTTATTGCTTCTGCAATAAAATCCACTTTTTTTTTTTTTTTTTTTTTTTTTTTTTTTTTGTTCCAGAGAACACCTAAATATAAAATAAAACCTATGGTATCACTGGTCCAAAAGAACAAAACCAACTAGTGTTTCGGTCTATAGCTAGGGGATTTATAGAAGAGAAGATATGGAGAAATTACAAACTATGGTCGCAAATGGAAGGTTTTATAAGCTACTAGTGAAAACAGGTCATTTTACACAGATGGCCCAACCCTAAATAAAACCATTTTGGAACACATTTCCCTCTGCTTTGCACTGATAAATTTGCACGACATAAAAAAACCAAGAAACAAGTAAATTAATTTTGCAATGAGAGCATCCATTTTCTTCATACACATGTGGGCTGGGAGCTCAGATGAAAGTCCACAGTTTACCAAGACCAGCACAATGGGTGATTGTATAATTTCTTCTTCCTTATATGTAATTTAAGATGGTAAGAGGAAACATTAGTTCCCTGACTAAGTGCTACTGAGTCCTGTCCCACAAATTGATGCCATCTCTAGAAGAGAAATTGCAAATCTATATCCTCAACCTAAGTTTGTACAAAGACTATGGTTATAAGTTGTCAATTAAAATTGCGTACAAAATGACATCAGAAGCATATATTTAGTCTGTTCTGTACATTTTCTCTGCCTGTTGCCCTTATAACTGTGACTGTAAAAGGTTGCTGCCATTATTGGGGGATTATGTAGTATATTTGAGGTCTAATATCCAGCAACCTGTTGCTCCCAGAATCAGACACACTGTATCTGAATAAAGCTGTATTCATTGTGAATTCCAGTTGCTATATCAGACCTAAATATAAGAATTACCAAGTCTGTAGTTTTACTATTTACTACAGGTTATGTATGTCCTCTTTTTGAATCTCTGATATATAAAGGCATGATCACTCAATTTCCAAAAGTCTTTTGCCTTGCTGTGTTTAGGCCAAATGGTGACGCTTTGTCATCACTACCTGCTCTTTAATTAGTAAGACCAGGACTACCTTGTACAGTGCCTGCCTGCACTAAAACAGATGGTTTGTTTTAGGGACAATTTCCCACAGATCTGGATGTTAGGGCTGTTTTCTCAGTCCCACCTATGGTGGGTGGTATGTTCATATCTGCACAGTTATGACTAGCTTTGGGAAGAGAAAGGGAAGTTAAGCCTATTTTTCTTTCCAAAAATGAAAATTTTGGTCAGAATAAAAATGAAGAAAGCAAATAGAGGCAAACTTGGACCAGTCATATCAATATCCTGCTTTTCAGACCGTTTCATTAATTTCACAGAATCACACGGAATCACAGAATGATTAGTGTTGGAAGGGACCTTTGGAGATCATCTAGTCCAACCTCCCTGCATACGCAGGGTCACCTAGAGCACGTGGCACAGGGCTGCATCCCAGTGGGTCTTGAAGATCTCCAGAGGAGACTCCACAACCTCTCTGGGCAGCCTGTGCCAGTGCTCTGTCACCCTCACTGTC